>OW028578.1:17339429-17726429 GCA_932294295.1 Alitta virens | reverse complement strand
GGAGCTGTTTCCAAACAGTTCCAAACAGTTCCAAACAGTCAGCTATTTGCAGCCAGCTCAAGCCAGCTCAAGCCAGCTCAAGCCAGTTCCAAACAGTTCCAAACAGTCAGCTATTTGCAGCCAGCTCAAGCCAGCGGAAGCCAGCTCAAGCCAGTTCCAGACAGTTCCAAACAGTTCCAAACAGTTCCACACAGTTCCACACACAGTTCCACACACAGTTCCACACACAGTTCAAAACAGTTCCAAACAGTTCCAAACAGTTCCAAACAGTTCCAAACAGCTCCAAACAGTTCCAAACAGTTCCAAACAGTCAGCTATTTGCAGCCAGCTGAGGCCAGCTGAGGCCAGCTGAAGCCAGCAGAGGCCAGCTCAATTCAGCTCAAGCCAGTTCCAAACAGTTCCAAACAGTTCCAAACAGCTCCAAACAATTCCAAACAGTCAGCTATTTGCAGCCAGCTGAAACCAGCTCAAGCCAGCAGAAGCCAGCTCAAGCCAGTTCCTAACAGTTCCAAAAAGTTCCAAACAGTTCCAAACAGTTCCAAACAGTTCCAAACAGTCAGCAATTTGCAGCCAGCTGAGGCCAGCTGAAGCCAGCAGAGGCCAGCTCAATTCAGCTCAAGCCAGTTCCAAACAGTTCCAAACAGCTCCAAACAGTTCCAAACAGTTCCAAACAGTTCCAAACAGTCAGCTATTTGCAGCCAGCTGAAGCAAGCGGAAGCCAGCCCAAGCCAGTCCAAGCCAGCTCAAGCCAGCTCAAGCCAGCCCAAGCCAGCCCAAGCCAGCCCAAGCCAGCCCAAGCCAGCTCAAACCAGTTCCAAACAGTTCCAAACAGTTCCAAAGAGTCAGCTATTTGCAGCCAGCTCAAGCCAGCTGAAGCCAGCTCAAGCCAGTTCCAAACAGTTCCAAACAGTCAGCTATTTGCAGCCAGCTCAAGCCAGCGGAAGCCAGCTCAAGCCAGTTCCAGACAGTTCCAAACAGTTCCAAAACAGTTCCACACAGTTCCACACACAGTTCCACACACGGTTCAAAACAGTTCCAAACAGCTCCAAACAGTTCCAAACAGTTCCAAACAGTTCCAAACAGTTTCAAACAGCTCCAAACAGCTGCAAACAGTTCCAAACAGTTCCAAACAGTCAGCTATTTGCAGCCAGCTGAAGCCAGCGGAAGCCAGCTGAAGCCAGCGGAAGCCAGCGAAAGCCAGCAGAAGCCAACTCAAGCCAGTTCCAAACAGTTCCAAACAGTTCCAAACAGTCAGCTATTTGCAGCTAGCTTAAGCAAGCGGAAGCCAGCCCAAGCCAGTCCAAGCCAGCTCAAGCCAGCCCAAGCCAGCCCAAACCAGCTCAAGCCAGTTCCAAACCGTTCCAAACAGTCAGCTATTTGCAGCCAGCTCAAGCCAGTGGAAGCCAGCTCAAGCCAGTTCCAAAGAGTTCCAAAGAGTTCCAAACAGTTCCGCACAGTTCCATACACAGTTCCACACACAGTTCAAAACAGTTCAAAACAGTTCCAAACAGTTCCAAACAGTTCCAAACAGTTCCAAACAGTTCCATACAGTCAGCTATTTGCAGCCAGCTGAAACCAGCTCAAGCCAGCGGAAGCCAGCTCAAGCCAGTTCCTAACAGTTCCAAACAGTTCCAAAGAGTCAGCTATTTGCAGCCAGCTCAAGCCAGCTGAAGCCAGCTCAAGCCAGTTCCAAACAGTTCCAAACAGTCAGCTATTTGCAGCCAGCTCAAGCCAGCGGAAGCCAGCTCAAGCCAGTTCCAGACAGTTCCAAACAGTTCCAAAACAGTTCCACACAGTTCCACACACAGTTCCACACACGGTTCAAAACAGTTCCAAACAGCTCCAAACAGTTCCAAACAGTTCCAAACAGTTCCAAACAGTTTCAAACAGCTCCAAACAGCTGCAAACAGTTCCAAACAGTTCCAAACAGTCAGCTATTTGCAGCCAGCTGAAGCCAGCGGAAGCCAGCTGAAGCCAGCGGAAGCCAGCGAAAGCCAGCAGAAGCCAACTCAAGCCAGTTCCAAACAGTTCCAAACAGTTCCAAACAGTCAGCTATTTGCAGCTAGCTTAAGCAAGCGGAAGCCAGCCCAAGCCAGTCCAAGCCAGCTCAAGCCAGCCCAAGCCAGCCCAAACCAGCTCAAGCCAGTTCCAAACCGTTCCAAACAGTCAGCTATTTGCAGCCAGCTCAAGCCAGTGGAAGCCAGCTCAAGCCAGTTCCAAAGAGTTCCAAAGAGTTCCAAACAGTTCCGCACAGTTCCATACACAGTTCCACACACAGTTCAAAACAGTTCAAAACAGTTCCAAACAGTTCCAAACAGTTCCAAACAGTTCCAAACAGTTCCATACAGTCAGCTATTTGCAGCCAGCTGAAACCAGCTCAAGCCAGCGGAAGCCAGCTCAAGCCAGTTCCTAACAGTTCCAAACAGTTCCAAACAGTTCCAAAAAGTTCCAAACAGTTCCAAACAGTTCCAAACAGTTCCAAACAGTTCCAAACAGTTTCAAACAGCTCCAAACAGCACCAAACAGTTCCAGATAGTTCCAAACAGTTCCAAACAGTCAGCTATTTGCAGCCAGCTGAAGCCAGCGGAAGCCAGCTAAAGCCAGCGGAAGCCAGCGAAAGCCAGCGGAAGCCAACTCAAGCCAGTTCCAAACAGTTCCAAACAGTCAGCTATTTGCAGCCAGCTTAAGCAAGCGGAAGCCAGCCCAAGCCAGTCCAAGCCAGCTCAAGCCTGCCCAAGCCAGCCCAAACCAGCTCAAGCCAGTTCCAAACCGTTCCAAACAGTCAGCTATTTGCAGCCAGCTCAAGCCAGCGGAAGCCAGCTCAAGCCAGTTCCAAACAGTTCCAAACAGTTCCACACAGTTCCACACAGTTCCATACACAGTTCCACACACAGTTCAAAACAGTTCAAAACAGTTCAAAACAGTTCAAAACAGTTCAAAACAGTTCAAAACAGTTCCAAACAGTTCCAAACAGTTCCAAACGGTCAGCTATTTGCAGCCAGCTGAGGCCAGCAGAGGTCAGCTGAAGCCAGCAGAGGCCAGCTCAATTCAGCTCAAGCCAGTTCCAAACAGTTCCAAACAGTTCCAAACAGCTCCAAACAATTCCAAACAGTCAGCTATTTGCAGCCAGCTGAAACCAGCTCAAGCCAGCAGAAGCCAGCTCAAGCCAGTTCCTAACAGTTCCAAAAAGTTCCAAACAGTTCCAAACAGTTCCAAACAGTTCCAAACAGTCAGCCATTTGCAGCCAGCTGAGGCCAGCTGAAGCCAGCAGAGGCCAGCTCAATTCAGCTCAAGCCAGTTCCAAACAGTTCCAAACAGCTCCAAACAGTTCCAAACAGTTCCAAACAGTTCCAAACAGTCAGCTATTTGCAGCCAGCTGAAGCAAGCGGAAGCCAGCCCAAGCCAGTCCAAGCCAGCTCAAGCCAGCTCAAGCCAGCCCAAGCCAGCCCAAGCCAGCCCAAGCCAGCTCAAACCAGTTCCAAACAGTTCCAAACAGTTCCAAAGAGTCAGCTATTTGCAGCCAGCTCAAGCCAGCTGAGGCCAGCTCAAGCCAGTTCCAAACAGTTCCAAACAGTCAGCTATTTGCAGCCAGCTCAAGCCAGCGGAAGCCAGCTCAAGCCAGTTCCAGACAGTTCCAAACAGTTCCAAACAGTTCCACACAGTTCCACACACAGTTCAAAACAGTTCCAAACAGTTCCAAACAGTTCCAAATAGCTCCAAACAGTTCCAAACAGTTCCAAACAGTCAGCTATTTGCAGCCAGCTGAGGCCAGCTGAGGCCAGCTGAAGCCAGCAGAGGCCAGCTCAATTCAGCTCAAGCCAGTTCCAAACAGTTCCAAACAGTTCCAAACAGCTCCAAACAATTCCAAACAGTCAGCTATTTGCAGCCAGCTGAAACCAGCTCAAGCCAGCAGAAGCCAGCTCAAGCCAGTTCCTAACAGTTCCAAAAAGTTCCAAACAGTTCCAAACAGTTCCAAACAGTTCCAAACAGTCAGCTATTTGCAGCCAGCTGAGGCCAGCTGAAGCCAGCAGAGGCCAGCTCAATTCAGCTCAAGCCAGTTCCAAACAGTTCCAAACAGCTCCAAACAGTTCAAAACAGTTCAAAACAGTTCCAAACAGTTCCAAACAGTTCCAAACAGTCAGCTATTTGCAGCCAGCTGAGGCCAGCAGAGGCCAGCTGAAGCCAGCAGAGGCCAGCTCAATTCAGCTCAAGCCAGTTCCAAACAGTTCCAAACAGTTCCAAACAGCTCCAAACAATTCCAAACAGTCAGCTATTTGCAGCCAGCTGAAACCAGCTCAAGCCAGCAGAAGCCAGCTCAAGCCAGTTCCTAACAGTTCCAAAAAGTTCCAAACAGTTCCAAACAGTTCCAAACAGTTCCAAACAGTCAGCCATTTGCAGCCAGCTGAGGCCAGCTGAAGCCAGCAGAGGCCAGCTCAATTCAGCTCAAGCCAGTTCCAAACAGTTCCAAACAGCTCCAAACAGTTCCAAACAGTTCCAAACAGTTCCAAACAGTCAGCTATTTGCAGCCAGCTGAAGCAAGCGGAAGCCAGCCCAAGCCAGTCCAAGCCAGCTCAAGCCAGCTCAAGCCAGCCCAAGCCAGCCCAAGCCAGCCCAAGCCAGCTCAAACCAGTTCCAAACAGTTCCAAACAGTTCCAAAGAGTCAGCTATTTGCAGCCAGCTCAAGCCAGCTGAGGCCAGCTCAAGCCAGTTCCAAACAGTTCCAAACAGTCAGCTATTTGCAGCCAGCTCAAGCCAGCGGAAGCCAGCTCAAGCCAGTTCCAGACAGTTCCAAACAGTTCCAAACAGTTCCACACAGTTCCACACACAGTTCAAAACAGTTCCAAACAGTTCCAAACAGTTCCAAACAGCTCCAAACAGTTCCAAACAGTTCCAAACAGTCAGCTATTTGCAGCCAGCTGAGGCCAGCTGAGGCCAGCTGAAGCCAGCAGAGGCCAGCTCAATTCAGCTCAAGCCAGTTCCAAACAGTTCCAAACAGTTCCAAACAGCTCCAAACAATTCCAAACAGTCAGCTATTTGCAGCCAGCTGAAACCAGCTCAAGCCAGCAGAAGCCAGCTCAAGCCAGTTCCTAACAGTTCCAAAAAGTTCCAAACAGTTCCAAACAGTTCCAAACAGTTCCAAACAGTCAGCTATTTGCAGCCAGCTGAGGCCAGCTGAAGCCAGCAGAGGCCAGCTCAATTCAGCTCAAGCCAGTTCCAAACAGTTCCAAACAGCTCCAAACAGTTCCAAACAGTTCCAAACAGTTCCAAACAGTTCCAAACAGTCAGCTATTTGCAGCCAGCTGAAGCAAGCGGAAGCCAGCCCAAGCCTGTCCAAGCCAGCTCAAGCCAGCTCAAGCCAGCCCAAGCCAGCCCAAGCCAGCCCAAGCCAGCTCAAACCAGTTCCAAACAGTTCCAAACAGTTCCAAAGAGTCAGCTATTTGCAGCCAGCTCAAGCCAGCTCAAGCCAGCTCAAGCCAGTTCCAAACAGTTCCAAACAGTCAGCTATTTGCAGCCAGCTCAAGCCAGCGGAAGCCAGCTCAAGCCAGTTCCAGACAGTTCCAAACAGTTCCAAACAGTTCCACACAGTTCCACACACAGTTCCACACACAGTTCAAAACAGTTCCAAACAGCTCCAAACAGTTCCAAACAGTTCCAAACAGTTCCAAACAGTTTCAAACAGCTCCAAACAGCTGCAAACAGTTCCAAACAGTTCCAAACAGTCAGCTATTTGCAGCCAGCTGAAGCCAGCGGAAGCCAGCTGAAGCCAGCGGAAGCCAGCGAAAGCCAGCGGAAGCCAACTCAAGCCAGTTCCAAACAGTTCCAAACAGTTCCAAACAGTCAGCTATTTGCAGCCAGCTTAAGCAAGCGGAAGCCAGCCCAAGCCAGTCCAAGCCAGCTCAAGCCAGCCCAAGCCAGCCCAAACCAGCTCAAGCCAGTTCCAAACCGTTCCAAACAGTCAGCTATTTGCAGCCAGCTCAAGCCAGTGGAAGCCAGCTCAAGCCAGTTCCAAAGAGTTCCAAACAGTTCCAAACAGTTCCGCACAGTTCCATACACAGTTCCACACACAGTTCAAAACAGTTCAAAACAGTTCCAAACAGTTCCAAACAGTTCCAAACAGTTCCATACAGTCAGCTATTTGCAGTCAGCTGAAACCAGCTCAAGCCAGCGGAAGCCAGCTCAAGCCAGTTCCTAACAGTTCCAAACAGTTCCAAACAGTTCCAAAAAGTTCCAAACAGTTCCAAACAGTTCCAAACAGTTCCAAACAGTTTCAAACAGCTCCAAACAGCACCAAACAGTACCAAACAGTTCCAAACAGTTCCAAACAGTCAGCTATTTGCAGCCAGCTGAAGCCAGCGGAAGCCAGCTGAAGCCAGCGGAAGCCAGCGAAAGCCAGCGGAAGCCAACTCAAGCCAGTTCCAAACAGTTCCAAACAGTCAGCTATTTGCAGCCAGCTTAAGCAAGCGGAAGCCAGCCCAAGCCCGTCCAAGCCAGCTCAAGCCTGCCCAAGCCAGCCCAAACCAGCTCAAGCCAGTTCCAAACCGTTCCAAACAGTCAGCTATTTGCAGCCAGCTCAAGCCAGCGGAAGCCAGCTCAAGCCAGTTCCAAACAGTTCCAAACAGTTCCACACAGTTCCACACAGTTCCATACAGTTCCACACACAGTTCAAAACAGTTCAAAACAGTTCAAAACAGTTCAAAACAGTTCCAAACAGTTCCAAACAGTTCCAAACAGTCAGCTATTTGCAGCCAGCTGAGGCCAGCAGAGGCCAGCTGAAGCCAGCAGAGGCCAGCTCAATTCAGCTCAAGCCAGTTCCAAACAGTTCCAAACAGTTCCAAACAGCTCCAAACAATTCCAAACAGTCAGCTATTTGCAGCCAGCTGAAACCAGCTCAAGCCAGCAGAAGCCAGCTCAAGCCAGTTCCTAACAGTTCCAAAAAGTTCCAAACAGTTCCAAACAGTTCCAAACAGTTCCAAACAGTCAGCCATTTGCAGCCAGCTGAGGCCAGCTGAAGCCAGCAGAGGCCAGCTCAATTCAGCTCAAGCCAGTTCCAAACAGTTCCAAACAGCTCCAAACAGTTCCAAACAGTTCCAAACAGTTCCAAACAGTCAGCTATTTGCAGCCAGCTGAAGCAAGCGGAAGCCAGCCCAAGCCAGTCCAAGCCAGCTCAAGCCAGCTCAAGCCAGCCCAAGCCAGCCCAAGCCAGCCCAAGCCAGCTCAAACCAGTTCCAAACAATTCCAAACAGTTCCAAAGAGTCAGCTATTTGCAGCCAGCTCAAGCCAGCTGAGGCCAGCTCAAGCCAGTTCCAAACAGTTCCAAACAGTCAGCTATTTGCAGCCAGCTCAAGCCAGCGGAAGCCAGCTCAAGCCAGTTCCAGACAGTTCCAAACAGTTCCAAACAGTTCCACACAGCTCCACACACAGTTCCACACACAGTTCAAAACAGTTCCAAACAGCTCCAAACAGTTCCAAACAGTTCCAAACAGTTCCAAACAGTTTCAAACAGCTCCAAACAGCTGCAAACAGTTCCAAACAGTTCCAAACAGTCAGCTATTTGCAGCCAGCTGAAGCCAGCGGAAGCCAGCTGAAGCCAGCGGAAGCCAGCGAAAGCCAGCGGAAGCCAACTCAAGCCAGTTCCAAACAGTTCCAAACAGTTCCAAACAGTCAGCTATTTGCAGCCAGCTTAAGCAAGCGGAAGCCAGCCCAAGCCAGTCCAAGCCAGCTCAAGCCAGCCCAAGCCAGCCCAAACCAGCTCAAGCCAGTTCCAAACCGTTCCAAACAGTCAGCTATTTGCAGCCAGCTCAAGCCAGTGGAAGCCAGCTCAACCCAGTTCCAAAGAGTTCCAAAGAGTTCCAAACAGTTCCGCACAGTTCCATACACAGTTCCACACACAGTTCAAAACAGTTCAAAACAGTTCCAAACAGTTCCAAACAGTTCCAAACAGTTCCATACAGTCAGCTATTTGCAGTCAGCTGAAACCAGCTCAAGCCAGCGGAAGCCAGCTCAAGCCAGTTCCTAACAGTTCCAAACAGTTCCAAACAGTTCCAAAAAGTTCCAAACAGTTCCAAACAGTTCCAAACAGTTCCAAACAGTTCCAAACAGTTTCAAACAGCTCCAAACAGCACCAAACAGTTCCAAACAGTTCCAAACAGTTCCAAACAGTCAGCTATTTGCAGCCAGCTGAAGCCAGCTGAAGCCAGCGGAAGCCAGCGAAAGCCAGCGGAAGCCAACTCAAGCCAGTTCCAAACAGTTCCAAACAGTCAGCTATTTGCAGCCAGCTTAAGCAAGCGGAAGCCAGCCCAAGCCAGTCCAAGCCAGCTCAAGCCTGCCCAAGCCAGCCCAAACCAGCTCAAGCCAGTTCCAAACCGTTCCAAACAGTCAGCTATTTGCAGCCAGCTCAAGCCAGCGGAAGCCAGCTCAAGCCAGTTCCAAACAGTTCCAAACAGTTCCACACAGTTCCACACAGTTCCATACACAGTTCCACACACAGTTCAAAACAGTTCAAAACAGTTCAAAACAGTTCAAAACAGTTCCAAACAGTTCCAAACAGTTCCAAACAGTCAGCTATTTGCAGCCAGCTGAGGCCAGCAGAGGCCAGCTGAAGCCAGCAGAGGCCAGCTCAATTCAGCTCAAGCCAGTTCCAAACAGTTCCAAACAGTTCCAAACAGCTCCAAACAATTCCAAACAGTCAGCTATTTGCAGTCAGCTGAAACCAGCTCAAGCCAGCGGAAGCCAGCTCAAGCCAGTTCCTAACAGTTCCAAACAGTTCCAAACAGTTCCAAAAAGTTCCAAACAGTTCCAAACAGTTCCAAACAGTTCCAAACAGTTCCAAACAGTTTCAAACAGCTCCAAACAGCACCAAACAGTTCCAAACAGTTCCAAACAGTTCCAAACAGTCAGCTATTTGCAGCCAGCTGAAGCCAGCGGAAGCCAGCGAAAGCCAGCGGAAGCCAACTCAAGCCAGTTCCAAACAGTTCCAAACAGTCAGCTATTTGCAGCCAGCTTAAGCAAGCGGAAGCCAGCCCAAGCCAGTCCAAGCCAGCTCAAGCCTGCCCAAGCCAGCCCAAACCAGCTCAAGCCAGTTCCAAACCGTTCCAAACAGTCAGCTATTTGCAGCCAGCTCAAGCCAGCGGAAGCCAGCTCAAGCCAGTTCCAAACAGTTCCAAACAGTTCCACACAGTTCCACACAGTTCCATACACAGTTCCACACACAGTTCAAAACAGTTCAAAACAGTTCAAAACAGTTCAAAACAGTTCCAAACAGTTCCAAACAGTTCCAAACAGTCAGCTATTTGCAGCCAGCTGAGGCCAGCAGAGGCCAGCTGAAGCCAGCAGAGGCCAGCTCAATTCAGCTCAAGCCAGTTCCAAACAGTTCCAAACAGTTCCAAACAGCTCCAAACAATTCCAAACAGTCAGCTATTTGCAGCCAGCTGAAACCAGCTCAAGCCAGCAGAAGCCAGCTCAAGCCAGTTCCTAACAGTTCCAAAAAGTTCCAAACAGTTCCAAACAGTTCCAAACAGTTCCAAACAGTCAGCCATTTGCAGCCAGCTGAGGCCAGCTGAAGCCAGCAGAGGCCAGCTCAATTCAGCTCAAGCCAGTTCCAAACAGTCCCAAACAGCTCCAAACAGTTCCAAACAGTTCCAAACAGTTCCAAACAGTCAGCTATTTGCAGCCAGCTGAAGCAAGCGGAAGCCAGCCCAAGCCAGTCCAAGCCAGCTCAAGCCAGCTCAAGCCAGCCCAAGCCAGCCCAAGCCAGCCCAGGCCAGCTCAAACCAGTTCCAAACAGTTCCAAACAGTTCCAAAGAGTCAGCTATTTGCAGCCAGCTCAAGCCAGCTGAGGCCAGCTCAAGCCAGTTCCAAACAGTTCCAAACAGTCAGCTATTTGCAGCCAGCTCAAGCCAGCGGAAGCCAGCTCAAGCCAGTTCCAGACAGTTCCAAACAGTTCCAAACAGTTCCACACAGTTCCACACACAATTCCACACACAGTTCAAAACAGTTCAAAACAGTTCCAAACAGTTCCAAACAGTTCCAAACAGCTCCAAACAGTTCCAAACAGTTCCAAACAGTCAGCTATTTGCAGCCAGCTAAGGCCAGCTGAGGCCAGCTGAAGCCAGCAGAGGCCAGCTCAATTCAGCTCAAGCCAGTTCCAAACAGTTCCAAACAGTTCCAAACAGCTCCAAACAATTCCAAACAGTCAGCTATTTGCAGCCAGCTGAAACCAGCTCAAGCCAGCAGAAGCCAGCTCAAGCCAGTTCCTAACAGTTCCAAAAAGTTCCAAACAGTTCCAAACAGTTCCAAACAGTTCCAAACAGTCAGCTATTTGCAGCCAGCTGAGGCCAGCTGAAGCCAGCAGAGGCCAGCTCAATTCAGCTCAAGCCAGTTCCAAACAGTTCCAAACAGCTCCAAACAGTTCCAAACAGTTCCAAACAGTTCCGAACAGTTCCAAACAGTCAGCTATTTGCAGCCAGCTGAAGCAAGCGGAAGCCAGCCCAAGCCAGTCCAAGCCAGCTCAAGCCAGCTCAAGCCAGCCCAAGCCAGCCCAAGTCAGCTCAAACCAGTTCCAAACAGTTCCAAACAGTTCCAAACAGTTCCAAAGAGTCAGCTATTTGCAGCCAGCTCAAGCCAGCTGAAGCCAGCTCAAGCCAGTTCCAAACAGTTCCAAACAGTCAGCTATTTGCAGCCAGCTCAAGCCAGCGGAAGCCAGCTCAAGCCAGTTCCAGACAGTTCCAAACAGTTCCAAACAGTTCCACACAGCTCCACACACAGTTCCACACACAGTTCAAAACAGTTCCAAACAGCTCCAAACAGTTCCAAACAGTTCCAAACAGTTCCAAACAGTTTCAAACAGCTCCAAACAGCTGCAAACAGTTCCAAACAGTTCCAAACAGTCAGCTATTTGCAGCCAGCTGAAGCCAGCGGAAGCCAGCTGAAGCCAGCGGAAGCCAGCGAAAGCCAGCGGAAGCCAACTCAAGCCAGTTCCAAACAGTTCCAAACAGTTCCAAACAGTCAGCTATTTGCAGCCAGCTTAAGCAAGCGGAAGCCAGCCCAAGCCAGTCCAAGCCAGCTCAAGCCAGCCCAAGCCAGCCCAAACCAGCTCAAGCCAGTTCCAAACCGTTCCAAACAGTCAGCTATTTGCAGCCAGCTCAAGCCAGTGGAAGCCAGCTCAACCCAGTTCCAAAGAGTTCCAAAGAGTTCCAAACAGTTCCGCACAGTTCCATACACAGTTCCACACACAGTTCAAAACAGTTCAAAACAGTTCCAAACAGTTCCAAACAGTTCCAAACAGTTCCATACAGTCAGCTATTTGCAGTCAGCTGAAACCAGCTCAAGCCAGCGGAAGCCAGCTCAAGCCAGTTCCTAACAGTTCCAAACAGTTCCAAACAGTTCCAAAAAGTTCCAAACAGTTCCAAACAGTTCCAAACAGTTTCAAACAGCTCCAAACAGCACCAAACAGTTCCAAACAGTTCCAAACAGTTCCAAACAGTCAGCTATTTGCAGCCAGCTGAAGCCAGCTGAAGCCAGCGGAAGCCAGCGAAAGCCAGCGGAAGCCAACTCAAGCCAGTTCCAAACAGTTCCAAACAGTCAGCTATTTGCAGCCAGCTTAAGCAAGCGGAAGCCAGCCCAAGCCAGTCCAAGCCAGCTCAAGCCTGCCCAAGCCAGCCCAAACCAGCTCAAGCCAGTTCCAAACCGTTCCAAACAGTCAGCTATTTGCAGCCAGCTCAAGCCAGCGGAAGCCAGCTCAAGCCAGTTCCAAACAGTTCCAAACAGTTCCACACAGTTCCACACAGTTCCATACACAGTTCCACACACAGTTCAAAACAGTTCAAAACAGTTCAAAACAGTTCAAAACAGTTCCAAACAGTTCCAAACAGTTCCAAACAGTCAGCTATTTGCAGCCAGCTGAGGCCAGCAGAGGCCAGCTGAAGCCAGCAGAGGCCAGCTCAATTCAGCTCAAGCCAGTTCCAAACAGTTCCAAACAGTTCCAAACAGCTCCAAACAATTCCAAACAGTCAGCTATTTGCAGTCAGCTGAAACCAGCTCAAGCCAGCGGAAGCCAGCTCAAGCCAGTTCCTAACAGTTCCAAACAGTTCCAAACAGTTCCAAAAAGTTCCAAACAGTTCCAAACAGTTCCAAACAGTTCCAAACAGTTCCAAACAGTTTCAAACAGCTCCAAACAGCACCAAACAGTTCCAAACAGTTCCAAACAGTTCCAAACAGTCAGCTATTTGCAGCCAGCTGAAGCCAGCGGAAGCCAGCGAAAGCCAGCGGAAGCCAACTCAAGCCAGTTCCAAACAGTTCCAAACAGTCAGCTATTTGCAGCCAGCTTAAGCAAGCGGAAGCCAGCCCAAGCCAGTCCAAGCCAGCTCAAGCCTGCCCAAGCCAGCCCAAACCAGCTCAAGCCAGTTCCAAACCGTTCCAAACAGTCAGCTATTTGCAGCCAGCTCAAGCCAGCGGAAGCCAGCTCAAGCCAGTTCCAAACAGTTCCAAACAGTTCCACACAGTTCCACACAGTTCCATACACAGTTCCACACACAGTTCAAAACAGTTCAAAACAGTTCAAAACAGTTCAAAACAGTTCCAAACAGTTCCAAACAGTTCCAAACAGTCAGCTATTTGCAGCCAGCTGAGGCCAGCAGAGGCCAGCTGAAGCCAGCAGAGGCCAGCTCAATTCAGCTCAAGCCAGTTCCAAACAGTTCCAAACAGTTCCAAACAGCTCCAAACAATTCCAAACAGTCAGCTATTTGCAGCCAGCTGAAACCAGCTCAAGCCAGCAGAAGCCAGCTCAAGCCAGTTCCTAACAGTTCCAAAAAGTTCCAAACAGTTCCAAACAGTTCCAAACAGTTCCAAACAGTCAGCCATTTGCAGCCAGCTGAGGCCAGCTGAAGCCAGCAGAGGCCAGCTCAATTCAGCTC
This sequence comes from Alitta virens, assembly GCA_932294295.1. Lineage (NCBI taxonomy): Eukaryota > Metazoa > Annelida > Polychaeta > Phyllodocida > Nereididae > Alitta > Alitta virens. The sequence continues at coordinate 17,713,518 of OW028578.1, read as the reverse complement.
AAGCCAGTTCCAAACAGTCCCAAACAGCTCCAAACAGTTCCAAACAGTTCCAAACAGTTCCAAACAGTCAGCTATTTGCAGCCAGCTGAAGCAAGCGGAAGCCAGCCCAAGCCAGTCCAAGCCAGCTCAAGCCAGCTCAAGCCAGCCCAAGCCAGCCCAAGCCAGCCCAGGCCAGCTCAAACCAGTTCCAAACAGTTCCAAACAGTTCCAAAGAGTCAGCTATTTGCAGCCAGCTCAAGCCAGCTGAGGCCAGCTCAAGCCAGTTCCAAACAGTTCCAAACAGTCAGCTATTTGCAGCCAGCTCAAGCCAGCGGAAGCCAGCTCAAGCCAGTTCCAGACAGTTCCAAACAGTTCCAAACAGTTCCACACAGTTCCACACACAATTCCACACACAGTTCAAAACAGTTCAAAACAGTTCCAAACAGTTCCAAACAGTTCCAAACAGCTCCAAACAGTTCCAAACAGTTCCAAACAGTCAGCTATTTGCAGCCAGCTAAGGCCAGCTGAGGCCAGCTGAAGCCAGCAGAGGCCAGCTCAATTCAGCTCAAGCCAGTTCCAAACAGTTCCAAACAGTTCCAAACAGCTCCAAACAATTCCAAACAGTCAGCTATTTGCAGCCAGCTGAAACCAGCTCAAGCCAGCAGAAGCCAGCTCAAGCCAGTTCCTAACAGTTCCAAAAAGTTCCAAACAGTTCCAAACAGTTCCAAACAGTTCCAAACAGTCAGCTATTTGCAGCCAGCTGAGGCCAGCTGAAGCCAGCAGAGGCCAGCTCAATTCAGCTCAAGCCAGTTCCAAACAGTTCCAAACAGCTCCAAACAGTTCCAAACAGTTCCAAACAGTTCCGAACAGTTCCAAACAGTCAGCTATTTGCAGCCAGCTGAAGCAAGCGGAAGCCAGCCCAAGCCAGTCCAAGCCAGCTCAAGCCAGCTCAAGCCAGCCCAAGCCAGCCCAAGTCAGCTCAAACCAGTTCCAAACAGTTCCAAACAGTTCCAAACAGTTCCAAAGAGTCAGCTATTTGCAGCCAGCTCAAGCCAGCTGAAGCCAGCTCAAGCCAGTTCCAAACAGTTCCAAACAGTCAGCTATTTGCAGCCAGCTCAAGCCAGCGGAAGCCAGCTCAAGCCAGTTCCAGACAGTTCCAAACAGTTCCAAACAGTTCCACACAGTTCCACACACAGTTCCACACACAGTTCAAAACAGTTCCAAACAGTTCCAAACAGCTCCAAACAGTTCCAAACAGTTCCAAACAGTTCCAAACAGTTTCAAACAGCTCCAAACAGCTGCAAACAGTTCCAAACAGTTCCAAACAGTCAGCTATTTGCAGCCAGCTGAAGCCAGCGGAAGCCAGCTGAAGCCAGCGGAAGCCAGCGAAAGCCAGCGGAAGCCAACTCAAGCCAGTTCCAAACAGTTCCAAACAGTTCCAAACAGTCAGCTATTTGCAGCCAGCTAAAGCAAGCGGAAGCCAGCCCAAGCCAGTCCAAGCCAGCTCAAGCCAGCCCAAGCCAGCCCAAACCAGCTCAAGCCAGTTCCAAACCGTTCCAAACAGTCAGCTATTTGCAGCCAGCTCAAGCCAGTGGAAGCCAGCTCAAGCCAGTTCCAAAGAGTTCCAAAGAGTTCCAAACAGTTCCGCACAGTTCCATACACAGTTCCACACACAGTTCAAAACAGTTCAAAACAGTTCCAAACAGTTCCAAACAGTTCCAAACAGTTCCATACAGTCAGCTATTTGCAGTCAGCTGAAACCAGCTCAAGCCAGCGGAAGCCAGCTCAAGCCAGTTCCTAACAGTTCCAAACAGTTCCAAACAGTTCCAAAAAGTTCCAAACAGTTCCAAACAGTTCCAAACAGTTCCAAACAGTTTCAAACAGCTCCAAACAGCACCAAACAGTTCCAAACAGTTCCAAACAGTTCCAAACAGTCAGCTTTTTGCAGCCAGCTGAAGCCAGCGGAAGCCAGCTGAAGCCAGCGGAAGCCAGCGAAAGCCAGCGGAAGCCAACTCAAGCCAGTTCCAAACAGTTCCAAACAGTCAGCTATTTGCAGCCAGCTTAAGCAAGCGGAAGCCAGCCCAAGCCAGTCCAAGCCAGCTCAAGCCTGCCCAAGCCAGCCCAAACCAGCTCAAGCCAGTTCCAAACCGTTCCAAACAGTCAGCTATTTGCAGCCAGCTCAAGCCAGCGGAAGCCAGCTCAAGCCAGTTCCAAACAGTTCCAAACAGTTCCACACAGTTCCACACAGTTCCATACACAGTTCCACACACAGTTCAAAACAGTTCAAAACAGTTCAAAACAGTTCAAAACAGTTCAAAACAGTTCAAAACAGTTCAAAACAGTTCCAAACAGTTCCAAACAGTTCCATACAGTTCCATACAGTCAGCTATTTGCAGTCAGCTGAAACCAGCTCAAGCCAGCGGAAGCCAGCTCAAGCCAGTTCCTTACAGTTCCAAACAGTTCCAAACAGTTCCAAACAGTTCCAAACAGTTCCAAACAGTTCCAAACAGTCAGCTATTTGCAGCCAGCTGAGGCCAGCAGAGGCCAGCTGAAGCCAGCAGAGGCCAGCTCAATTCAGCTCAAGCCAGTTCCAAACAGTTCCAAACAGTTCCAAACAGCTCCAAACAATTCCAAACAGTCAGCTATTTGCAGCCAGCTGAAACCAGCTCAAGCCAGCAGAAGCCAGCTCAAGCCAGTTCCTAACAGTTCCAAAAAGTTCCAAACAGTTCCAAACAGTTCCAAACAGTTCCAAACAGTCAGCTATTTGCAGCCAGCTGAAGCAAGCGGAAGCCAGCCCAAGCCAGTCCAAGCCAGCTCAAGCCAGCTCAAGCCAGCCCAAGCCAGCCCAAGCCAGCCCAAGCCAGCTCAAACCAGTTCCAAACAGTTCCAAAAAGTTCCAAACAGTTCCAAACAGTTCCAAACAGTTCCAAACAGTCAGCTATTTGCAGCCAGCTTAAGCAAGCGGAAGCCAGCCCAAGCCAGTCCAAGCCAGCTCAAGCCAGCCCAAGCCAGCCCAAACCAGCTCAAGCCAGTTCCAAACCGTTCCAAACAGTCAGCTATTTGCAGCCAGCTCAAGCCAGTGGAAGCCAGCTCAAGCCAGTTCCAAAGAGTTCCAAAGAGTTCCAAACAGTTCCAAACAGTTCCAAACAGTTCCATACAGTCAGCTATTTGCAGTCAGCTGAAACCAGCTCAAGCCAGCGGAAGCCAGCTCAAGCCAGTTCCTAACAGTTCCAAACAGTTCCAAAAAGTTCCAAACAGTTCCAAACAGTTCCAAACAGTTCCAAACAGTTTCAAACAGCTCCAAACAGCACCAAACAGTTCCAAACAGTTCCAAACAGTTCCAAACAGTCAGCTATTTGCAGCCAGCTGAAGCCAGCGGAAGCCAGCTGAAGCCAGCGGAAGCCAGCGAAAGCCAGCGGAAGCCAACTCAAGCCAGTTCCAAACAGTTCCAAACAGTCAGCTATTTGCAGCCAGCTTAAGCAAGCAAAAGCCAGCCCAAGCCAGTCTAAGCCAGCTCAAGCCTGCCCAAGCCAGCCCAAACCAGCTCAAGCCAGTTCCAAACCGTTCCAAACAGTCAGCTATTTGCAGCCAGCTCAAGCCAGCGGAAGCCAGCTCAAGCCAGTTCCAAACAGTTCCAAACAGTTCCACACAGTTCCACACAGTTCCATACACAGTTCCACACACAGGTCAAAACAGTTCAAAACAGTTCAAAACAGTTCAAAACAGTTCAAAACAGTTCCAAACAGTTCCAAACAGTCAGCTATTTGCAGCCAGCTGAGGCCAGCAGAGGCCAGCTCAAGCCAGCAGAGGCCAGCTCAATTCAGCTCAAGCCAGTTCCAAACAGTTCCAAACAGTTCCAAACAGCTCCAAACAATTCCAAACAGTCAGCTATTTGCAGCCAGCTGAAACCAGCTCAAGCCAGCAGAAGCCAGCTCAAGCCAGTTCCTAACAGTTCCAAAAAGTTCTAAACAGTTCCAAACAGTTCCAAACAGTTCCAAACAGTTCCAAACAGTTCCAAACAGTTCCAAACAGTCAGCCATTTGCAGCCAGCTGAGGCCAGCTGAAGCCAGCAGAGGCCAGCTCAATTCAGCTCAAGCCAGTTCCAAACAGTTCCAAACAGCTCCAAACAGTTCCAAACAGTTCCAAACAGTTCCAAACAGTCAGCTATTTGCAGCCAGCTGAAGCAAGCGGAAGCCAGCCCAAGCCAGTCCAAGCCAGCTCAAGCCAGCTCAAGCCAGCCCAAGCCAGCCCAAGCCAGCCCAAGCCAGCTCAAACCAGTTCCAAACAGTTCCAAACAGTTCCAAAGAGTCAGCTATTTGCAGCCAGCTCAAGCCAGCTGAGGCCAGCTCAAGCCAGTTCCAAACAGTTCCAAACAGTCAGCTATTTGCAGCCAGCTCAAGCCAGCGGAAGCCAGCTCAAGCCAGTTCCAGACAGTTCCAAACAGTTCCAAACAGTTCCACACAGTTCCACACACAGTTCCACACACAGTTCAAAACAGTTCAAAACAGTTCCAAACAGTTCCAAACAGTTCCAAACAGCTCCAAACAGTTCCAAACAGTTCCAAACAGTCAGCTATTTGCAGCCAGCTAAGGCCAGCTGAGGCCAGCTGAAGCCAGCAGAGGCCAGCTCAATTCAGCTCAAGCCAGTTCCAAACAGTTCCAAACAGTTCCAAACAGCTCCAAACAATTCCAAACAGTCAGCTATTTGCAGCCAGCTGAAACCAGCTCAAGCCAGCAGAAGCCAGCTCAAGCCAGTTCCTAACAGTTCCAAAAAGTTCCAAACAGTTCCAAACAGTTCCAAACAGTTCCAAACAGTCAGCTATTTGCAGCCAGCTGAGGCCAGCTGAAGCCAGCAGAGGCCAGCTCAATTCAGCTCAAGCCAGTTCCAAACAGTTCCAAACAGCTCCAAACAGTTCCAAACAGTTCCAAACAGTTCCGAACAGTTCCAAACAGTCAGCTATTTGCAGCCAGCTGAAGCAAGCGGAAGCCAGCCCAAGCCAGTCCAAGCCAGCTCAAGCCAGCTCAAGCCAGCCCAAGCCAGCCCAAGCCAGCTCAAACCAGTTCCAAACAGTTCCAAACAGTTCCAAAGAGTCAGCTATTTGCAGCCAGCTCAAGCCAGCTGAAGCCAGCTCAAGCCAGTTCCAAACAGTTCCAAACAGTCAGCTATTTGCAGCCAGCTCAAGCCAGCGGAAGCCAGCTCAAGCCAGTTCCAGACAGTTCCAAACAGTTCCAAACAGTTCCACACAGTTCCACACACAGTTCCACACACAGTTCAAAACAGTTCCAAACAGCTCCAAACAGTTCCAAACAGTTCCAAACAGTTCCAAACAGTTTCAAACAGCTCCAAACAGCTGCAAACAGTTCCAAACAGTTCCAAACAGTCAGCTATTTGCAGCCAGCTGAAGCCAGCGGAAGCCAGCTGAAGCCAGCGGAAGCCAGCGAAAGCCAGCGGAAGCCAACTCAAGCCAGTTCCAAACAGTTCCAAACAGTTCCAAACAGTCAGCTATTTGCAGCCAGCTAAAGCAAGCGGAAGCCAGCCCAAGCCAGTCCAAGCCAGCTCAAGCCAGCCCAAGCCAGCCCAAACCAGCTCAAGCCAGTTCCAAACCGTTCCAAACAGTCAGCTATTTGCAGCCAGCTCAAGCCAGTGGAAGCCAGCTCAAGCCAGTTCCAAAGAGTTCCAAAGAGTTCCAAACAGTTCCGCACAGTTCCATACACAGTTCCACACACAGTTCAAAACAGTTCAAAACAGTTCCAAACAGTTCCAAACAGTTCCAAACAGTTCCATACAGTCAGCTATTTGCAGTCAGCTGAAACCAGCTCAAGCCAGCGGAAGCCAGCTCAAGCCAGTTCCTAACAGTTCCAAACAGTTCCAAACAGTTCCAAAAAGTTCCAAACAGTTCCAAACAGTTCCAAACAGTTCCAAACAGTTCCAAACAGTTTCAAACAGCTCCAAACAGCACCAAACAGTTCCAAACAGTTCCAAACAGTTCCAAACAGTCAGCTATTTGCAGCCAGCTGAAGCCAGCGGAAGCCAGCGAAAGCCAGCGGAAGCCAACTCAAGCCAGTTCCAAACAGTTCCAAACAGTCAGCTATTTGCAGCCAGCTTAAGCAAGCGGAAGCCAGCCCAAGCCAGTCCAAGCCAGCTCAAGCCTGCCCAAGCCAGCCCAAACCAGCTCAAGCCAGTTCCAAACCGTTCCAAACAGTCAGCTATTTGCAGCCAGCTCAAGCCAGCGGAAGCCAGCTCAAGCCAGTTCCAAACAGTTCCAAACAGTTCCACACAGTTCCACACAGTTCCATACACAGTTCCACACACAGTTCAAAACAGTTCAAAACAGTTCAAAACAGTTCAAAACAGTTCCAAACAGTTCCAAACAGTTCCAAACAGTCAGCTATTTGCAGCCAGCTGAGGCCAGCAGAGGCCAGCTGAAGCCAGCAGAGGCCAGCTCAATTCAGCTCAAGCCAGTTCCAAACAGTTCCAAACAGTTCCAAACAGCTCCAAACAATTCCAAACAGTCAGCTATTTGCAGCCAGCTGAAACCAGCTCAAGCCAGCAGAAGCCAGCTCAAGCCAGTTCCTAACAGTTCCAAAAAGTTCCAAACAGTTCCAAACAGTTCCAAACAGTTCCAAACAGTCAGCCATTTGCAGCCAGCTGAGGCCAGCTGAAGCCAGCAGAGGCCAGCTCAATTCAGCTCAAGCCAGTTCCAAACAGTTCCAAACAGCTCCAAACAGTTCCAAACAGTTCCAAACAGTTCCAAACAGTCAGCTATTTGCAGCCAGCTGAAGCAAGCGGAAGCCAGCCAAAGCCAGTCCAAGCCAGCTCAAGCCAGCTCAAGCCAGCCCAAGCCAGCCCAAGCCAGCCCAAGCCAGCTCAAACCAGTTCCAAACAGTTCCAAACAGTTCCAAAGAGTCAGCTATTTGCAGCCAGCTCAAGCCAGCTGAGGCCAGCTCAAGCCAGTTCCAAACAGTTCCAAACAGTCAGCTATTTGCAGCCAGCTCAAGCCAGCGGAAGCCAGCTCAAGCCAGTTCCAGACAGTTCCAAACAGTTCCAAACAGTTCCACACAGTTCCACACACAGTTCAAAACAGTTCCAAACAGTTCCAAACAGTTCCAAACAGCTCCAAACAGTTCCAAACAGTTCCAAACAGTCAGCTATTTGCAGCCAGCTGAGGCCAGCTGAGGCCAGCTGAAGCCAGCAGAGGCCAGCTCAATTCAGCTCAAGCCAGTTCCAAACAGTTCCAAACAGTTCCAAACAGCTCCAAACAATTCCAAACAGTCAGCTATTTGCAGCCAGCTGAAACCAGCTCAAGCCAGCAGAAGCCAGCTCAAGCCAGTTCCTAACAGTTCCAAAAAGTTCCAAACAGTTCCAAACAGTTCCAAACAGTTCCAAACAGTCAGCTATTTGCAGCCAGCTGAGGCCAGCTGAAGCCAGCAGAGGCCAGCTCAATTCAGCTCAAGCCAGTTCCAAACAGTTCCAAACAGCTCCAAACAGTTCCAAACAGTTCCAAACAGTTCCAAACAGTTCCAAACAGTCAGCTATTTGCAGCCAGCTGAAGCAAGCGGAAGCCAGCCCAAGCCAGTCCAAGCCAGCTCAAGCCAGCTCAAGCCAGCCCAAGCCAGCCCAAGCCAGCCCAAGCCAGCTCAAACCAGTTCCAAACAGTTCCAAACAGTTCCAAAGAGTCAGCTATTTGCAGCCAGCTCAAGCCAGCTGAAGCCAGCTCAAGCCAGTTCCAAACAGTTCCAAACAGTCAGCTATTTGCAGCCAGCTCAAGCCAGCGGAAGCCAGCTCAAGCCAGTTCCAGACAGTTCCAAACAGTTCCAAACAGTTCCACACAGTTCCACACACAGTTCCACACACAGTTCAAAACAGTTCCAAACAGCTCCAAACAGTTCCAAACAGTTCCAAACAGTTCCAAACAGTTTCAAACAGCTCCAAACAGCTCCAAACAGTTCCAAACAGTTCCAAACAGTCAGCTATTTGCAGCCAGCTGAAGCCAGCGGAAGCCAGCTGAAGCCAGCGGAAGCCAGCGAAAGCCAGCCGAAGCCAACTCAAGCCAGTTCCAAACAGTTCCAAACAGTCAGCTATTTGCAGCCAGCTTAAGCAAGTGGAAGCCAGCCCAAGCCAGTCCAAGCCAGCTCAAGCCAGCCAAAGCCAGCCCAAAGCAGCTCAAGCCAGTTCCAAACCGTTCCAAACAGTCAGCTATTTGCAGCCAGCTCAAGCCAGCGGAAGCCAGCTCAAGCCAGTTCCAAAGAGTTCCAAAGAGTTCCAAACAGTTCCACACAGTTCCATACACAGTTCCAAACACAGTTCAAAACAGTTCAAAACAGTTCAAAACAGTTCAAAACAGTTCAAAACAGTTCCAAACAGTTCCAAACAGTTCCAAACAGTTCCATACAGTCAGCTATTTGCAGTCAGCTGAAACCAGCTGTAGCCAGCTCAAGCCAGTTCCAAACAGTTCCAAATAGTTCCAAACAAACCCACACAGTTCCAAAGTTCCAAACATTTCCAAACAGTTCCAAACAGTTAGCTATTTGCAGCCAGCTGAAGCCAGCTAAAGCCAGCTCAAGCCAGCAGAAGCTAGCTCAAGCCAGCTCAAGCCAGTTCCACACGGTTCCACACAGTTCCACTCACAGTTCCACACAGTTCCAAACAGTTCCAAACAGTCAGCTATTTGCAGCCAGTTGAAGCCAGCTGAAGCCAGTTCCAAACAGTTCCAAACAGTTCCAAAGAGTCAGCCATTTGTAGCCAGCTGAAGCCAGCTGTAGCCAGCTCAAGCCAGCTCAAGCCAGTTCTAAACAGTTCCAAATAGTTCCAAAAAACCCACACAGTTCCAAAGTTCCAAACATTTCCAAACAGTTCCAAACAGTTAGCTATTTGCAGCCAGCTGAAGCCAGCTAAAGCCAGCTGAAGCCAGCAGAAGCCAGCTCAAGCCAGTTCCACACAGTTCCACACAGTTCCAAACAGTTCCGCACAGTTCCACACAGTTCCACACAGTTCCACACAGTTCCAAACAGTCAGCTATTTGCAGCCAGCTGAAGCCAGCTGAAGCCAGTTCCACACAGTTCCAAACAGTTCTAAACAGTTCCAAACAGTTCCAAACAGATCCAAACAGATCCAAACAGTTCCGAACAGTTCCAAATAGTCAGCAATTTGTAGCCAGCTGAAGGCAGCTAAAGCCAGGTGAAGCCAGGGCAAGCCAGCTCAAGCCTGTTCCAAACAGTTCCAAACACAGTTCCAAACAGTTCCAAACAGTTCTAAACAGTCAGCTATTTCCAGCCAGCTGAAGCCAGCTCAAGCCACTTCCAAACAGTTCTAAACAGTTCCAAACAATTCCAAATAAACCCACAGAGTTCCAAACAGTTCCAAACAGTTCCAACCAGTTAGCTATTTGCAGCCAGATAAAGCCAGCTGAAGCCAGCTGAAGCCAGCACAAGCCAGCTCAAGCCTGTTCCAAGCAGTTCCAAACAGTTCCAAACCGTTCCAAACAGTTCAAAACAGTTCCACACAGTTCCAAACAGTTCCAAACAGTCAGCTATTTGCAGCCAGCTGAAGCCAGCGGAAGCCAGCTCAAGCCATTTCTAAACAGTTCCAAACAGTTCCAAACATAGTTCCAAACAGTTCCAAACAGTCAGCTTTTTGCAGCCAGCTGAAGCCAGCGGAAGCCAGCAGAAGCCAGCTCAAGCCAGTTCCACACAGTTCCACACAGTTCCAAACAGTTCCGCACAGTTCCACACAGTTCCACACAGTTCCACACAGTTCCAAACAGTCAGCTATTTGCAGCCAGCTGAAGCCAGCTGAAGCCAGTTCCACACAGTTCCAAACAGTTCTAAACAGTTCCAAACAGTTCCAAACAGATCCAAACAGATCCAAACAGTTCCGAACAGTTCCAAATAGTCAGCAATTTGTAGCCAGCTGAAGGCAGCTAAAGCCAGGTGAAGCCAGGGCAAGCCAGCTCAAGCCTGTTCCAAACAGTTCCAAACACAGTTCCAAACAGTTCCAAACAGTTCTAAACAGTCAGCTATTTCCAGCCAGCTGAAGCCAGCTCAAGCCACTTCCAAACAGTTCTAAACAGTTCCAAACAATTCCAAATAAACTCACAGAGTTCCAAACAGTTCCAAACAGTTCCAACCAGTTAGCTATTTGCAGCCAGATAAAGCCAGCTGAAGCCAGCACAAGCCAGCTCAAGCCTGTTCCAAGCAGTTCCAAACAGTTCCAAACCGTTCGAAACAGTTCAAAACAGTTCCACACAGTTCCAAACAGTTCCAAACAGTCAGCTATTTGCAGCCAGCTGAAGCCAGCGGAAGCCAGCTCAAGCCATTTCTAAACAGTTCCAAACAGTTCCAAACATAGTTCCAAACAGTTCCAATCAGTCAGCTTTTTGCAGCCAGCTGAAGCCAGCGGAAGCCAGCAGAAGCCAGCTCAAGCCAGTTCCAAACAGTTCAAAACAGTCAGCTATTTGCAGCCAGCTCAAGCCAGCGGAAGCCAGCTCAAGCCAGTTCAAGCCAGTTCCAAACAGTTCCAAACAGTTCCACACAGTTCCACACACAGTTCCAAACAGTTCCAAACAGTTCCAAACAGTTCCAAACAGTCAGCTATTTGCAGCCAGCTGAAGCCAGCTAAAGCCAGCTCAAGCCAGCGGAAGCCAGCTTAAGCCAGTTCCAAGCAATTCCAAACAGTTCCACACAGTTCCACACAGTTCCAAACAGTTCCAAACAGTCAGCTATTTGCAGCCAGCTGAAGCCAGTGGAAGGCAGCCAAAGCCAGGTAAAGCCAGCGGAAGCCAGCTCAAGCCAGCTCAAACCTGTTCCAAACAGTTCCAAACAGTTCCAAACAGTTCCACACAGTACCACACAGTTCCAAACAGTTCCAAACAGTCAGCTATTTGCAGCCAGCTGAAGCCAGCGGAAGCCAGCTCAGGCCAGTTCAAGCCAGGTCCAAACAGTTCAAAACAGTCAGCTATTTGCAGCCAGCTCAAGCCAGCGGAAGCCAGCGGAAGCCAGTTCAAGCCAGTTCCAAACAGTTCCAAACAGTTCCACATAGTTCCACACACAGTTCCAAACAGTTCCAAACAGTTCCAAACAGTCAGCTATTTGCAGCCCGCTGAAGCCAGCTAAAGCCAGCTGAAGCCTGCGGAAGCCAGCTCATGCCAGTTCCAAACAGAGTTCCAAACAGTTCCAAACAGTCAGCTATTTGCAGCCAGCTGAAGCCAGCTAAACCCAGTTAAAGCCAGCTAAAGCCTGCCGAAGCCAGTTCAAGCCAGCTCAAGCCAGTTCTACAAAGTTCCAAACAGTTCCAAACAGTCAGCTATTTGCAGCTAGCTGAATCCAGCTCAAGCCAGCAAAAGGCAGCTCAAGCCAGCCCAAGCCAGTTCCAAACAGTTCCAAACAGTTCCAAACAGTTCCAAACAGTTCCACACAGTTCGTCACAGTTCCAAACACAGTTTCAAACAGTTCCAAAGCGTTCCAAACATTTCCACACAGTCAGCAAATTCAGCCAGCTGAAGCTATCTAAAGCCAGGGGAAGCCAGCAGAAGCCACTTCAAGCCAGCTCAAGCCATTTCCAAACAGTTCCAAACAGTCAGCTATTTGCAGCCAGCTGAAGCCAGCTCAAGTCTGCTGAAGCCAGCGGAAGCCAGCTCAAGCCAGTTCCAAACAGTTCCAAACACAGTTCCAAACAGTTCCAAACAGTTTCAAACAGTCAGCTATTTGCAGCCAGCTGAAGCCAGCGGAAGCCAGCGGAAGCCAGTTCAAGCCAGCTCAAGCCAGTTCCAAACAGTTCCAAACAGTTCCACACAGTTCCAATCACAGTTCCAAACAGTTCCAAACAGTCAGGTATTTGCAGCCAGCTAAAGCCAGCTGAAGCCAGCAGAAGCCAGCTCAAGCCAGTTCCATACAGTTCCAAACAGTTCCAAACAGTTTTAAACAGTCAGCTATTTGCAGCCAGCTGAAGCCAGCTGAAGCTATCTAAAGCCAGCGGAAGCCAGCAGAAGCCACTTCAAGCCAGCTCAAGCCAGTTCCAAACAGTTACAAACAGTTCCAAACAGTCAGCTATTTGCAGCCAGCTGAAGCTAGATGAAGCCAGCTCAAGCCAGTTCCAAACAGTTCCAAACAGTTCCAAACAGTTCCAAACACAGTTCCAAACAGTTCCAAACAGTTTCAAACAGTCAACTATTTGCAGCCAGCTGAAGCCAGCGGAAGCCAGCGGAAGCCAGTTCAAGACAGCTCAAGCCAGTTCCAAACAGTTCCAAACAGTTCCAAACAGTTCCAAACAGTTCCAAACACAGTTCCAAACAGTTCCAAACAGTTTCAAACAGTCAACTATTTGCAGCCAGCTGAAGCCAGCGGAAGCCACTTCAAGCCAGCTCAAGCCAGTTCCAAACAGTTCCAAACAGTTCCAAACAGTTCCAAACGGTCAGCTATTTGCAGCCAGCTGAAGCCAGCTGAAGCTATCTAAAGCCAGCGGAAGCCAGCAGAAGCCAGCAGAAGCCACTTCAAGCCAGCTCAAGCCAGTTCCAAACAGTTACAAACACTTCCAAACAGTCAGCTATTTGCAGCCAGCTGAAGCTAGCTGAAGCCAGCTGAAGCCAGTTCCAAACAGTTCCAAACAGTTCCAAACAGTTCCAAACAGTTAGCTATTTGCAGCCAGCTGAAGCCAGCTAAAGCCAGCTCAAGCCAGTCCCAAACAGTTCCAAACAGTTCCAAACAATTCCAAACAAACCCACATAGTTCCAAACAGTTCCAAATAGTTAGCTATTTGCAGCCAGCGGAAGCCAGCAGAAGCCAGCTCAAGCCAGTTCCAAACAGATCCAAACAGTTTCAAACAGTGCGAAACAGTTCCAAACAGTCAGCTATTTGCAGCCAGCTGAAGCCAGCTGAAGGCAGCTAAAGCCAGGTGAAGCCAGCGGAAGCCAGCTCAAGCCTGTTCCAAACAGTTCCAAACAGTTCCAAACTGTTCCAAACAGTTCCACACAGTTCCAAACCGTTCCAAACAGTTCCAAACAAAAAAGTTTATGAACTAAGTCCTGACAAACGAACGAAAGACCAACTGGGTAAAATAATTGGTTTTAATCACGTGAAACATTATGCAATGAGCCACAATAATGGCATGAACAGAAAAGTGCAAAATCACTCACTTATAAAAGGCACATATTTTTCAAAATATTGGATATGTTAATTCAATAGTCCATAATTGGAACAATGAACCACAATAATGGCATGCACAGAAAAGTGCAAATGGCACATAAAGGTTTAAATACTGTTAAACATAATTCAATGGGCCACAATAATGAACAAACATATCAATGGAACAAACAGTAGTATAAATATTTCATAATCCTAAAGTGTCTTCCACATTATTACAAACACTGGTCCAGAATTGGAACAGAAAGCACTCATGAAACAATGAGCCACAATAATGGCATGAACAGAAAAGTGCAAATGGCAGATAATTCAATGGACCACAATAGTGAACAAACATATTAATGTAACAAACAGTAATATAAAATATTTCATAATCCTGAAGTGTGTTCCACAGTGGGACAGAAAAGTGTTGGTGCTGCAGTGGGTCTCAAAAGATAACTCGACCAGACAAAGTGAAAACATTCACTCATTATTCAGTGGGCACAATATAATTGAGGTGAAACATTGTTCATAAACAAAAATTGTGTCCAAAATTATAACCTTTCGGTTAACAGCCGAACGCGCTAACCGATTGCGCAACAGAGACCCTTGGCTTGGCTCAAATGTTATTCAGCATACTGGGTACGTAATAATTTGTGAAAAAACAGTTTTAAAAAAAAAGGCAAAACAACACGTTCACAGCAACAACAAATGGAGGGCTGGAGTTGACTAGTGGCTGGAGAAATGCTTGCGGACGAGGGATGCAGGTAAACCCACTGCGGTCATGGCCACCGAGAGTTGACGGGGTACAACTACTCGATGACCCAAAGGATGAGTAAGGTGGACAGAGGTGAGATGTTGACGCAAACGAGTGGCACAAATAAATTCTAAAGAAGAGTTTCAGAGCAGAATTTCAGGGTAATAGTTTACTGCACGGGGGGTATATTGGATAAAGTCATAGATATCAACCAGGAGGTCGAGAATGGGAATGCCCGCTATTATCTGCATCATGCAGACAAGTCATTGTAACTTGTAATTTATATATTAGGCATTGCCATATAACATGTGTTAAGCCTAATTATATTATATTTCATCTTTTTTATAATGTCACAAAGTTAACAGTGTTGTGTTTTCATCTCTTTGCTTTAAATCAATCATTTAAAACTGAATATCTCCATTCATTCAACATTGTTCAATGCCAAACATAAAATCACAGTTTAAACTGAGTCACACTTCAGGAGGTGCTATGTCACTGTGTAACTGTGAAAGTGTCTTAACTTCCTATCCATAGATTAGGCTAGCCCTGGTAATTTTCCATGTTATAATTAATACGCTGACTAATATTCATGTAAGAATCATGGGAAAACAGGAACCCATGCATTCATTGAACAGCTGATTCAATGTTCATATTATCATAAGACACTCAACAAGACACATGAAATTGTCACCACCTAGGATTTGCACTTGCTGTGAGTTAACTTTATAATTTTCATATGCTTATTGTTTTATACTTCTTATTCATTTATCAGCATTTAGTAATGCAATGGCTAGGTGGTTTAACTTATGACAATCATTGGTCAATACTCTCTTGTATTAATTGTGTGTATGTGTAGTTATACTTATCTATAATTTTCAGATTTACCTGACTGCTCTAGTCAGTGTTGAATAAAGTGCAACTCAACAGGCCGCCATTGTCCTTTTTTGGAACTCTACGAGTTCTACACCCGCACTGCGGCAGATGGTAACGCCGTTTGTCAGGACAGACACAACACCAATCTCGGGGGAGGTAGTAGTAGTAGTGTTATTGTTTAATGCCTCATCAGCACCTGAGTGGGCTATGTAGAGGCTCTCTAGGGTAAGATTGATCAGCCATAGTTGGTAGTAGAAACCAGAAGCATGCAAAAAATCAATAAGTGTCTGTATTGGATAGCTGGAGCAGCTTGTGCAATGCGCACTGTCCTGTTTTAGCCACTGGGGATAGAGGACTTCACCCCAAATGTTTCCACCCTCGCTGCGTGGAGGCCCAGGACCTTCGAGGGCTCCAATCTCGGGGGAAGCCAGTTGAATTTGGACGTACATAGGGCCGTGTTGTATGTTGTCGAAGGGTTGGGTGGGCCGTTGTTCTACCTGGTGGGTAAGGAACCTGAAACGAGGGTGGGAGTGGTTGTAGAAAAGCTGACATCTCAACCAGTCCATTTTGCCTGTACAAAGTTGATAGGCAAACTTCAGTGAGCTGGCGGAGCGCTCTACCCAGGGTCCTTGATAGCGTGTCAGGAACATAATAAAACCAAAAAACATCGGTACAAGGTCAATTCATCCCGTGGGTAATTCTCGAAAGCTTCCTCAGCTTGTCTCGCCAGGTCGGTTAGAACAGACAAAAGGGGGGTGGGAGTGACGGACCGAGGCAGCAAACTCAGGTGATGGTCCCAATGATGGATTTCGTTCAGGTCTTCCTTAATTTCTGCCAGAATAACGCACATGAGACGAGGTCAGTCGGACAGCATGATACGGAGCACAGTAAGGGAAGGGATAAATTCCATTTCAAAAAAAGAATAAAAAAGGCAACGTAACCTGACGAAAGTGATGGATGAAAAGGTGGCTTCGACCAGGGCGTTTTTCTGAAAATTAGTTTGGGAGGCCCAAAAAGTAGAAAAAAAAGGCGGGACAGGCGGGATTGAGGGTGGCTATATTCTCAAAAATACAAATAAAAAAAAGACGGGGAAGGAATGTTTTACGGGCATGCACTGGTTCAGCTTCAGGTCTAAAACTTTGGGCGGTTGACAGCGGCGCATCTGGGTAGTGCAAGCTATGTCAGACTCGATGGCCCGGGTCACCAGGTTGATCCACGTTTCCCCTCTGCGGATCCAAGCGGAGAAAGTTGCAGTTGGGACTCGGAGAGACGTGCAGGTGGCTTCACAATTACGCGGGTGGGTTATGTCAAGTAGTAGTGTACCGCCTTTGCCTCCGCAATCAAGCGTGATGCATGACCTAGTTTCAGTAATGACATCACGAGGGGGGTCATGTGACTTACCTAGTTTCGCAACCTAGCACTTGACCTATTTTCGTGACCTAGTTTCAATTTTACCGGAGCGTAAAAGTATTGATACAATGTATAGGTATAATGTATCCGTACATTGTATCCGTACAATTTAATTATGTGTTGTAGCGGTATCAATTGATATACTATATATTATGATGTTTTTATATATAATTTTGTTCATTAAAGAATGATTAATTTTAAAATGTTGATATATATTTTGATCCGGTCTATTGTTCTTCCTGTGTAATATACCTCTCTAGGTATGTACTATATGGCTATAAGGAATGGTGTTTTGTGAATGAGAAGAGTGAATAAGAAAAGTGACTTGTACTAGATACTGGGGTGACACAGTTTATGCACTTGATGTCGGTCACGCACGAGGTCTTTTGTTGTGTTTCATGAGCATTCATGTGGTTGTCCTCAGGGGTGTGATTTATCACTCTAACTCCGTTTAGGGGGTGGCAGAGCTTTTTTTTATCCTCAACACTGCTCAGCATGGCTCAGCACTCAACACTCAACACTCAACACTCAACACGCAGCACGCTATTGCCCGGTGCTGCTCAGTGCTCGGATAAGCTATTGCAGGGGGTGTGACCTATGACCATAGATTTTTATCATGGGCACCTGACCTACCCTGGGCTGTTGGGTTCTTGGGCTGTCGGGCTGCCAGGCTGTCTCTGTTTCCTAGAAGTATAGGTTTGTTGTCAAACAAGACACGACGCATTATAGGTACGGCCCTTGACTGTTACAGATGTGTACGAACGCTCTGACTTTAACAAAAAAGGAAATGTTTACTAACAAGAGACCCAGACCTAATGCTGCTAACAATGATACCATTGATACCGATGATGACAATGATAATGATCATGATGATGAAGAACAAAGGCCTCCTCCTAAGCCTTACAAAATAGACAGAGTTAGTGAAAGGAGGGTTGTAAAATATGGCGTGGAGGAGTATTCCTATAGAGCCAAGTTTAGCGAGGATATCCGTCATGACAGGATAGGGGAAGTTAGGGAAGATTTGCGCGACATGTTCCAGGAGATACTCGATACAGCCACCGGCAATTACCAGGAAGGTGACCGTGTCAGGATGTCTATAGAACACAGAAGTCTGGATAAACTGATCACCATACATCTACAACCCAAGCACAATGTCACTGTCGATGTTATCATGTCCAGGTGGGTTCTTTTTTATCTATTAAAGCCTGACAAACGTATCAATTCCCGATATGTAACTCCTGCACTGGAAAAAAACTGCTAATGCTTTTAACAGTGGTGATGGGGGGCCACTGAAAAATATTTCTTGGGAATAACATGTTATAAATTTTATTTAATTTTTTTCGCAGATTCGAGACCGTTTTAAACTCGAAGCAAGACATTGACACTGACCAGACTTTCGAAGTGAAAGTGGGTACCCTGAGGAAAGACGATGGTGGCGGTGGTGGTGCCAGAAGCATACTGGACACTGACATAGACTCGGTATCTTGCTCCATGAGGAGCAAGACGTCTCTTGTATTCATACCGGCCCTTCGAGGGGAGAACATATGCGGTGCCAGGGCCATAGTCACGTGCATGGCCAAGCTACGCAGGATGCCTAGAAATCGATATGGAACATTCATCATTAAATCGAACCACAACAGTAATGGCCAATACCCAGAAGACAAAGGCCCTAGAGCTACTGCGGGAAGTTGGACTATCCGCAGACCAACCTCTGAGCGTCAGGGACCTATATAGGATCGAAGAACACCTAGATGTGCAGATAGTAGTGGTTTCGGGTGACCTGCTCAACAAGGTTAGCTATACGGGGTACGCGGAGAGGTGAGACAAGATATTTCTTTATTTACGCGATTCTCATTTCCACAGTATAGTCAACATAGATGATTTGATCCCTGGTAAGTTGCTCTGTCAACACTGCTTCCTGTGGTACTGCAAGAAGACAAAGTACCACTCTTGCTCTGGTAGGTGCAATGTGTGTGACAGGTCTCGCTGTACCTGGGTTGATGCCGGTGTCGTCTGCAATGACTGTAATAGGTTGTGCAGGAACCCGGAGTGTCACGCGGCCCACAAGACCGTACCCACTTACAAGAGAGGACCGTCCGCGGGTGAACAGAAAGGACAGTCCAGCTGTGACACCTTCTACAAGTGCCTGCTTTGCGAGGTCGTCATAAACAGACTGAAGAGGGGTGTTGACACGTATGCGGGGAGTACCAGTGCAAGCAGTGTAAGCGATACGTCGTCGGGGAACATTACTGTTACTACAGGATTAAGCAGCCTAAAACTACTTCCGGTCACTTTCTCTACTATGACTTCGAGAGTTCCCAGGACGTTAGGATGGTCTGTCCCGATGGTTACAGAAATGTTGTGAGAAGGGACTGTCCCAACTGCTTTCCTGACCAATTGTGTCCAGACCGTACTGTGGGATGGAGAGATTTTGTCCTAATTTTCTGGTCTGTCAGATCGTCTGCGATAAGTGTGAAAATGACGAGTGGTCTGACGATGCGGTCTGTCCCGATTGCGGGGACAGGTGTCGAGTGTGCTCGAAGAGAAACAAAGATGGCGTATATGTACAACTGTGCGATAATGGGGTGTGTGGGAGGAGAGAAAAGGTCTTCAAAGGTCCACCGAGCTCTTCTCTTCAAAAAATTTGTCTGCATAGCTCATAACGCCAAGTCTTTCGACGCCCATTTCGTATTAAACTATTGCGTCAACAACTCCATAACGCCTCAGACCATATACAATGGATCCAAGATCATGAAGATGCACGTGGCGGCGGGGTTGGGTATAACATTCATAGACAGCTTGTCCTTCCTCCCCATGGCCCTTAGAGAATTACCGAAAGCCCTCGGGCTGGATTCTGGCCTGTGTAAAGGCGATTTCTGCCACTGGTTCAACACCCAGGACAACTTCCACTACCGCAGCCCCTGGCCGGCCAAGGAGTACTATTCCCCAGACTTTATGTCTCGTCAAGACAGAGAAGAGTTCCTCGAATGGTATGAGACCAAGAAAGACAGCGTCTTCAACTTCCAGGAAGAAATCCTCGCGTACACGAGGTCCGACGTGAAGGTGTTACGCGAGGCGTGCACCAAGTTCCGGTCCCTCATCAAGACGGCCACGACAGTCCCCAGAGCCAACTCCCCGCGATAGACGTGTTTGCCCACGTTACTCTCGCGAGCAGCGCTATGCAGATCATATGACAACTGACCATGAGCGAAGAGCACAGCGTGCAGCTGCGGGACGGTCAATGGATAGGAGCCTTTCTCAAAGCGGGTGTCTGGACTCGCGAGGACGATGGAGAGGTTATACAACCTAACGACATCGTTGCCGACTGGTTCACAAGGTCACAGCTACCCCAACCACCGCCCAGGGATATAGACGCCGTAGCAATCACAGTTTGAAGTATGTGATGTGGCTAGAGTGGGTGGGGAGGAAGCTGGGTCGTAGACTATTGCATGCCAGAAACGGGGGCGAATATAACGTGCTGAACACTCGTTATAGCGCCGATGGTTACGACCCTGTCACGGGAAAGCTGTGGGACTTCTACGGTTGTCGTTTGCCATGACCTTGCAGAGGGCGAATAAAATTAGACAAATGGGGTTTGTTCATGATACCGTGTGGGAGTGCGAATGGGACGAAATGGTGAGGTCCGACCCGGAACTGAAACAGTTTGTCCGAGATTTTGACCTCCCCCCACCTCTGCAGGTGTGTGAGGCGTTGTATGGGGGGCGCACGGAACCGATACGCTTGTATTACGACTGTCAAAGGGGTGAGGAGCTCAGATATGTCGATTTCTGCGTGAGTAGTAATTGTTAATTAAAGAAAATTTATTTTATTTTATTTTGCGAAATCTCGAAAAAAAATCTTTTTTATGGAATGGCTCTATTTTTTTCTTGAGCTTGTATCCATTTGTCAACTGGTTCCAAGCCTATCCGACATCCCACCCGACCATCTACAACGACCCGGATACCATAGACCAGACGTTGGAGTCCTATACTGGCGTTGCCAAGGTCAAGGTCCTACCTCCTACGGACCTGTTCATACCGGTTCTACCCTACAGATGCAACTCGAAACTGATGTTCCCGCTGTGCAGAACATGTTGTCATAAAATGAACCAGGAGCCCTGCGCGTGCACCGACGCCGAAAGGGCACTCACGGGGTCATGGGCCATGGACGAGCTCAAGGTCGCTGTCTCCAAGGGCTATGAGATATTAAGAGTCTACGAGGTCTACCACTATGAGGAGATGGCGCAGTACGACAAGCCGACTGGGGAGGGGAGGGGTCTCTTCCAGCAATATGTGCGGATGTTCATCTCCCTGAAACATCAAGACAATTACGTAAGGTTCTACCAGGAGAATCAGGGCGTCATGTTGGACAAAGATAAGATATTAAAAAACCCCGGTCTTCGTCTGGTCGCCAAACTGTATCTGTATAGTTGTTGGGGGAAATTCTGCGAGCGCGCCAACAAGACCCAGACCGTGTTTGTGAAGACCCCCATAGAGCTAGCCTAATTGAAGAACAATCCGTGCAAAGAGGTCGTCCACATAGTCAATGACGACATCCTGGCCGTTGACCTTAAGATGAAGGACACTTTCGAGGAGGAGAACGCCTTCCATTCGGATATTATAGGGGTCTTGATGACCACCTATGGACGTCTCAAACTCTACGAGGCCCTTGACGCCGTGCGAGACACCGTGGCTAATTTCGACACGGACTCCCTGATATACGCGGACCCCGAAGGCTTCCACATCCTGCCTACAGGTGACCTGTTGGGTGACCTCACGGATGAGCTACCGCCTCACACCTTCATACAGACATTCGCGTCCAGCGGCCCCTAGTCCCCTATAAGCTGAATAACGGTGAGCAGGTCCTTAAATTGAAGGGCATAAGTCTCAATTACAAGAATTCCACAGTGTTGGACTTCGACATGGTTAAGAGCATTATTTTCGGTGAGATATTGACCACGTCAGAATGCCGTTGAGTTCTCAAATAACCAGAACCAAATACGACGGTATTATATACAAAAGACCTTTCTCCAAGGTCTACAGAAAAGTGTTCTCCAAAAGAGTCATCCCTCCTGACTCGTACGTATCGATTCCTTATGGTTATAGAGGCGAAATACCTGCGCGTTGACGCCTCCCCACCAAAAAAATAAAATAAAATGTTGCCAAAAAACAACCGGAAAAAATATATATGTATATTACAAAACAAAACTTTTGTCACCGGGTGTACATGAACACATCTGTATCTTTCAGATAATAAATAAGGAAAATCTTATTTTTTATTTCATGCCTTATCATACTGGCAAACGTGCATCATGAAAGTTGGCATTAAGATCACCAGTGTCTGAGAGCAACTTTTTAACGGAAAACCATTGCCAGAATCAGCTTTTTCGTGGTCGAAAAAAACACAAATGCTGGGGGGGGGGGAATATCAACACTGATTAACCATTCTCTGCGAGGACTTGAGAAGTACAACACGTGACACACAACAAAAGATGATTTTCACGCAATTTCTCATCGCTTTACTGCTCACCTGCAGCATTGATTGTCATGAGGGGGACTACATATACCGTTGTGACGGTTGTTTGTGTAGTTATGACCATGGAGGCATGGTCATCATGGACTGCACACGTACAACGATGACAGCTCTACCGCCGTTTGACGGTGGCTTGACAGTCAGCAGCATCGACATGTCAGGTACACCCTACTGTCTAGCTGTGGAGGAACCACCGACGATGCCACACATCGTGTGCGATCAGGGTGAGTGATAAAATGTGTTTTTTCTCCTTTTTTCTCATACGCGTATGTCTATATGTCTGTATGTCTGTATAGCCGTATATCGTTGTTAAGCTCACCAGTGACAATACGTGTAACAATATGTGCTAATGGACTACAAAAACATATATATAGCAAATTCCATTTTTTTTATTTATTTCATTTTCATGACAGATGATGCAGAGGAGTACTCAGGAGTTGCCCTTATAACAACTGAAACCATCACGGATATGGACCATCAAGACATCACCACGTTTGCAGACGGTCAAGACAGCACCATAACGTTTGCAGATGGTCAAGACAGCACTATGACATTTGCAAACGGTCAAGACGGCTCAACAACGTTTGCAGATGGTCAAGACCGCATCATAACGTTTGCAGATGGTCAAGACAGCACCATAACGTTTGCAGACGGTCAAGACAGCACCATAACATTTGCAGATGGTCAAGACAGTGCAACTATGTCTGCAGATGGTCAAGACAGCGTAACTACGTCTGCAGATGGTCAAGACAGCGCAACTACGTTTGCAGATGGTCAAGACAGCACAACTATGTTTGCAGATGGTCAAGACAGCACAACTACGTTTGCAGATGGTCAAGACAGTACAACTACGTTTGCAGATGGTCAAGACAGCTCCACCATCACCGTTGTAGACGATATAGACCATCATGACCTCAATACTGACCCCACCTACACTGAAAACGTCAAAGACCCGATCCTGAGCGGTTATATCATTGCGATAGAGGCCCTTGGTTATACCACGTTAGGTGTCATAGGCCTGATCGTCGTTTTCATCTTGGTGAGTTAACTGTGTATTATTTTTTCTTTTCTTAACCTGTTTTCACGCGCATTGTTATTTTCAGCGTTAAAATCGCTAAAAAATAACTTTTTCTTGCACTTTTTTATTTTATTATTATTTTTATTTTTTTACAGACTTATTTTCTGATGAGGGGCCCCAGAGGTTGTCGAACAAGGATACGCCAGACGAGGTCTTCCGATAACCAGCCGTCATGCGTCTTTGAGATGCGGGTGATACAACCATCGGAGACAAGTGACAGTTTCCATCTTGGTGGGTTAACAATGGATTCTTTTTTGTGAAAAAAAACCTCTTGTACATGCATTGTTCTTTCTCTCGTAATGAATTACGAAAAAAAATAAATAAAAAAAATGAATAACTTTCTCTGACCCTTTTTTTACAGACTTGCTTTTTGACGAGGGGCCCTAGACCGGCAGAAAAAAGAAAAGAAAAAAACCACCCGTCTGACGGACGCCTGACAAATACCTGTGGAAATCGATGACAACACCCTCCATATATAGAAAACCAACAACGGTACCAGTCAACAGGAAATAATCACTATGCAACGGTATCAGTCAACAGAAAAAGTAATTACTATGCAATGGACTTTTTTTAACGTGTTTTTTATATATGTATGTATTAATAGTATCATGAAAGTATTAATAGCATCACATTATCACAAAAGTATTAATGTTTTTTGTATAATTATTCATCACGCTGTATTAACGTTTTGTTTTTGTTTTTTTGTAATCACGCATTTTTTATTTATTTTTTAAATAAAATGAATTATTAAAGCGTAACGCTTATGTCTCTGTAGTGTGTTAATATTTTCATTGCCACAAACAAGTGACTTCTGCCTTCTCAGTGCAGCACGGCGATATGTTGAGGACCCAGACGGGTTATACATGGGGGTGGTCTTGCAGACTCTTTGATTTGACTTGCTGCTCGATTATGAAGAACCCGTCTGGGGCCTCTCCACTTGTTTTAATGTATTCGACCTAGAGTCAGAACCAGCTATAAATAACCGATGCTGAGCATAACAGCTGACTACAGTAACAATGCGGATTGAGTATAGAATGAATTCAAGATTGGTGATAAAGACCTCGGCCCTAGAATTACACTCATAACCAGCCCTAGATAGTATTCGTCTTGATTCAGGGGGGTATGGCATATTGCAGCGGTGAAAAAGTATAAGAAAACGCAGTGCTCGTTTGTCGCTCGGATGAGTTATTTATAGAACGCTGAACCTACACTTTGTAAAACGAAAGTTGAAATTACAGCTAGAAATAGTGGTGCAGCGCTTAGATGGAGCACTGGTAAATGTTAAGTGTGGCGACGGTGGTTCGAATCCCACTCCGCTTTTTTTTTTTTTTCTAATTATATATGTCTGTTAATTATTCAAGATATTCTGCTATTAATATTATAGCTTCACCCGACGTTTATTCTATTTTAAAAGAAAAAAGATTTCTTGTAACATATTGTTGTATTTTTTTGAGACAGTTGCACTGTATGACCGTTTTACGCACAGAAACCCTACCATCTCATTATTACTTCTGCCATGAGTAATGGGTCTTTTTTTCATAAAAAACTGGGTAACACACTAGACTAGAATAGCGATGTGTCAACAAGGTTTTTTATAGAGCAAACGTAATGGTTAAGAAGCTTGTTAACCTTTCTTTTAATTTTTAAAAATAAAATATATTGTAAATACCACCAGTCGTGCACGGTTGGTTAGATCAATCTGACAGACTATAATCGCTTAGCACATAACAGACTAATAACAAATGGTCAATAAGACTTTATAAGGTAAACTCTTTATATCACAGACTCTCTATAATTAAAAAATATATATATATATATATATATATATATCACAGACAGCTTTGTATCTCCCCAACCAATAGCTAGGCATGGTCTGTGACAAAAAATTAACCATAAAAAACTAACCCAAAAAAAAAAAACTACCTCACACATCTCATTACGACGAACAATGTAGAGAAGATCATCCATGGCGTAGACAAGATCAGTCACCTGTTTCCTATCCATGACGATATTGTTTTTTGCTATGAGCGACAGTCGCCCCGCTTCTTTCTTCTCAAACTCTCTGAAGTGTAGGGCCAGTGTCTCGTTACGGTTGAAGAACACATGTTTGGTGGGGCTTAACTCTAGATGCCATAACCCTGTGAAGGGTATGATTAAACCTTCGCTGCTCAGTAGGTGCTTCTGCACCTTCTCATTGACATTGCAACCTATGCCCTGTCGGCCCTTAACACGTGCTGTCTCAGTAAGAATCTGTTTCTTCGTAATAGCCATCGCGTTTTTGTCAGAAGATGTAGCAGTGCTGGTGTAACGGTAACAAGATATGCGTCCCTTGCTTTTTTTCTGCTGTCTGGTTAGCCGAAAAAAGTGAAGAGTGACCTCCTCAGGTCTGCACCAATGTTTTTATACCAATTTTTACGGGCCGACAAGTGAGGCGGATGTCTATGGTAACCAATAGATATCGATAAGGGCTGAACCCTACAGCTGGTGATTGGCTATTACGTACCCACCACCACCCGCCCCATGGCGCTGTTGTTGTTGCCTCGGCACACCCCCCAAAGAGTGGAAAAAAAACATAACAAGGCCTCTTATTTTATTTTATTTTTTTACACCAGCAATTTTATTAAGCAAAAAATATATACACATTAAAAATATAAAAAAAGCACACAGACAGGTTAAATAGAACGGTGGAAATGATGACGAGTAGACCTGTATCATAACATTTTTTATTTTATTTTTCCAGTTAAGCTGATCCATTTTTTAACCACTCCTGAATAGGGCTTTCTTTTCTTAGCATTTTTCTTTACAGGAGGTGTAATAACACCCCGGCTCTTTCCAGAGACAGTCTTTTTATTATTTTTATTAACTGCTGTGTTCCTGGTCGATGTTTTGTTATTATTGTCCGGATCGGTCCCTGGTGGCAGAAAGTCTTTATGGTTAGCCACTATCTCTTCCAGACTTCTTCCAGAAGACGTTGTTTTGGAAGGACCCTTAGAATATCCTTTAGAATATCTTTTAGAATGGCCCTTGGTTGGGTCCTCTGGAGAACTCTCAGTAGGGACTTTGGTATGACCTTTGGCATGACCTTTGGCAGGTCTAACCTTGTGTAAAGCCCCCGGCAAAGTCTCTGACGAATTCCTTGGCGAAGTCCCCGGCGAATTCCTTGACGAAGTCCTTGGACCTAACCGGGGGCTGGTGAGTCCTGACTGGGGGCTGGTGAGTCCTGAAGTCCTGGGGGCTGGTGAGTCCTGACACAGGTTGTGACTGAGGCTGTGACTGAGGCTGTGACTGGTGCCCTGACTGGTTGGGTCCTAACTGGGTCATCCTGGTCATGAGCTTGTCATAGCGGGATTTAGGAATCAGGAAGTTTTCTTCAGAGCTCATCATCAAACGGATCTAGCTATTCTAGCTAATCTGTCAACCGTGGCATTAACCAACTTTATCACTGCCGACGGGTGGTTTCTGACCGCTTTAAGTCTATCAGCACGAGTGGCTCCTTTGAGCACTAGGAGACGAATGAAAGACTTGTGTTTCTTCAATATAGTTTTATGGGTGTCATTGACTTTAAGAACTTTTGACACAACGTTGGCAGCTATCTCGCTTATCAGATCAGCCTGCTCTCTCGTGGCGTGACGTATGACAAAGACTTTTTGCTGATCACTCGTATGCTCAAAGGCTTGTAGAAAGACAATTTTTCTTCTGACGATGTCCATTTTTTGTTTTGTTTACCGACGCGCACGCGTCTGTGACCATTGGCGAAGTGTGGTCCAGCGGTTAGAGGGTTCGAGGTTATATGGGTTCAATTCTTTGGTAAATAGACGGTGAGGTCTTCGCCGGGGAACACGTTAGTCTTTAGCTGGTATTTCTTGTCCGTGTCAGGGCACAGGTCTAACCACAAGTATCCGTAATTTTTCTCAGTGGCTTTTTCCATGAAATAACCCAAGGAATTAGGCATGATCTGAGTCCCCAAAGTCTTTACTTGTAGATAACTCCTGTTGTTTCTGAACAGACAGATGTAATGACTGTTCAGGGAGACCTCTCGCAATATTTGACTGTGGAAGCATGATTGCATGGTTATGCAGCAACTGACGTGACAGTGGTGACTTAACACCATCACGATGTCTAGAATAGAGCGACTTAGGGCGTCGTTTTTCAGTGCGGACATCTTGTCATCCAGGATGAGCAGAGTCTCCGTCTTATCACGTTCCCAGGAGTCCATCAGTTCTTCTTTGCTAGGTATATCCATCCTGAAGATTATCATGTAGGTTTTCCTGAAGACGGTCGAAACACGGTTGCCATGCTGTATATACTTACACCACTTTGTCGGGCGGTGGGTCGAAAACAAGGTCTTTGTTCACCAGCAATCTGACAATGAATTCCGTTTTTCCCGACTGGGAGCAACCGGTCAGTAGTAAATTTTTTGGAAGCCTCCATTTGTGTAGGCAGACAGGGTCATCTTCCTGTTTGGTGGTTTCTGTAGGGTGTTGGGACGCTGGGGTAAACGCTTCCATCCTTCATGTCCAGAGGTTGACCAGTTAATGCTTCACATGTCAAACACGGCTCTATTCTTATCTACATGGAACCCCGCGGGAAACCTAGCGAAAATCACTACACTCTTGGTCTCTTCCAACTGTCGGTCGAATTTCATGCTTATCCTGACATTACCCGTGCGTTTCAAAGGCATGATGCTGGAAGCACCGCTAGCGGTGTCTTTGTGCTCAACCACAAACCAGTACAAGGTATGACCGTAGTAAAAGTCCCTGCGACTGATTGGTGTTTCGCCGGGTCGACCGTCCACACCAGCTAGAGTCTTATATGCATCGATGTATTGGCTTTCTTCGGGTGATTCGCCGTATTTCGTCATGATTGGCGAGTTGGTAAGGTCTTCCCCGTCACAAGTCACCTGAATAAAATTCAATCCGCAATTTTCGAACCTGTAGGGATCCACCCCGTAGTGACCATGACTAGCCTCCCCGGACAGTATACGATCACCATCTCTGAAGGCAGGCGTGACACGAACGGGTTGTTGAGCTCCGCGCCATAAACACCCTTGCTCAGGGTGAACTTTTTGATCTTCAGTCTTGGTGTAGGGATAAATGGCCAGTTCTGTCTCGAGTATCTCTGAGTGGGCAGCCACTATCTCGGGCGAAATTTTAGCATGACAGATCTGTAGGGTGGCCTTGGTTATGATCACCTTGTAATCGGGGGGCGGTACCAAATCAGGAGATAGGAGACAGAAGGCCGGGTTGTTTGGGTATAAAGTCAGATGTACGGATACACCGTTGGGTAGCAGTCTGTTCGTATAGACTTCGTTGGATCCATTGAAAAACATGCCACAAGCTTTCATACCTTCCCTGTCGGTGGTGGTGGTCCAGTTGCTGTTGTTGGTGAACTCGTTATAATTGCTGGGGTAATGCAGCTGCATTTGTAAAGAGCCTTTCTTCAATTCAGGCGGTGTGTAAAGAGCCTTTCTTCAATTCAGGCAGTGTATAAGAGTCTTAAAATAGGCCTGATAAGGATAGGAATTGTCCGAGTCCGTCAATAGTCTATTCTGTAGGGACAGATCGACTCTTCCGAACATGGAATGCAGGAAATTGTGCCACCAACCCGGATGGTCTGCTCGTGGATGCTCCCCTGTCCTGGTCGCCGTGCATACCCCCTTGGTCTTCCTTGTCCTCAACTTCTCGTCTTCCCCGCGTTCCAACAGCCCCGACGACCCCAACAGCCTCCTTCGGAGGTTGTGCCACTGACAACCCAGCCCCCGTAAGGACCCCCGCAGAACCGTCGTGACCGGTATCGCCCGCTGGTGCGGGGCTGTTAGCACTGTTGGCGTTGGCGGTTGTCTGACTACCCGAGGTAGTCGTGGGAGCCGTTGTTGCGGCATTGAGATCCACCAGTTCCGCCAGGTCGATGTTGCTCCCATCGCGTTTGACAATCTTGCACTTGATGTTGAGTAAAGTCTTAGACAGGTCTATGAACTGTATGACCCCTTGGGTTGTAAAGTCATTTATGGGGTAGTATTCTATTGCCCTGTATCTCCTGATCCCCACATTTTGTACAGTTTTGCTGAATATTGCTAGGGACTGGGGGTACCCTATCAGGGAATCAGTCAACACCTGAGTCATGACTATTTTATTTTTTTCACAATACAGCCTTTTCTTCTATCAGTATATCTATCAGGGGTGTCTATTCGTCGTCGAACAGGTCCTTAACCCTTTTAACCAGCTTCTTGGCAGTGGCCGATGACGCTGAAGAACCTCCTGAGCGTTTGCTGGTCCGTTTCTTACCGGTTCCTGTGGTTGAATGACCACTCTTTCGATTGCCCCGTCCATTTGTACCACCATTATTATTACGAAAGCCTGAGGCCGCCAGCCTGTGGTCTCGAGCCTATATCTCTACCTGGTCAAGGTCTCTTCGTCTGTCAGCCTCGGTAGGGTCAACCACTTCCACTTTGGGGAGGTCTTTCCCACCGTCTTTCTTCTCAGTATGGTCCGCCAGGTCCACTAACACGAGGGATCCTTGCACCATGGGTCTCTTGAGACATGTCTTGACACCACCATTAGCATTACTTTGTAACAACAGCATTTTCTGTTGCCCTCCAGCCTGGTCCTTGAAATGTTTTAGAAAAGTCTGATAACTCAAACCGCCATCCAGAGCAAAATATTTCTTCCTAAAAGCCGACATGCTTTTTTTAGGTGTGTCTTAATGCAGTCCTTATCAACTGCCTGGTGCCAACTGTCTGTGACGACTGTCTGTAACAACTGTCTGTAGCAACTGTCTATAACAACTGTCTACAGCAACTGCCTACAGCAACTGTCTATAACAACTGTCTATAACAACTGTCTGAAACAGCTGTCTATGGTAACCGTCCGTGGTAACTGTCTGTGACAATTGTTGGTGACCTCCTGTCTATGGCTCCGTCTGTGATTCCCTGTCTGTGCTCCCTATCCACTGTCCCTGTCTGTCATGTTAGAGGCCTGTTCTTAAAAACAAGTAACACCTCGTAAGGTTGTGGGTTCAAATCTACGCAGGTGAAGTGTGCAGGTTAAGCCGTTGGCCTTGAATGAGGGTTTGTTACCTTCATGATCCGTTATGTACAAACGAATTACGTCGAGAGAGGCCGTGTTCGGAGGGATGTAACGAGGAGTGTCTATTACAAACGCAGTACCCTTTCTTATCTGGCTGTAATAAAACCTATATAACACCGGTTCGAGAGAAGAGTGATACACCGTAGGTGCGCAGACGGTGCTATAGAGAGTGACATATTCAGGTCTGTTGTCGTCCTTCAGTTTAGGCAGGTCTATATCCATCAGAGCTATACCCCAACTGGTCAAAATCATGCAGTTTTATAGCCTTAGGTAATTTTACCCTGAATTCGCTGGCATGATTATTCGGGTAGAGATCTTCGTTGGACTGGCTTGACAGGTACAGATAGAGGTGGTCCATCATTTTATATTTTTATTTTTTCCACCTGGGGTATTTGTCTAGCTCCGAAGTGGGTAGAAGAGTGTTAAACTTGTCAGGGTAAGAGAACCACTTGACCAGGCTCTTTTTACGACCCTTAATCTTGCGGGTGTACACTACTCGTTCGATTTTCCAGTTCACACTATCCTTGTCTCTGGCATTGACCTTCTGAAGCTCTTCACCGTAGAAAGACCCATCGACCCTTTCCTGTTTGAGATCGCTGAGTTGTTAACGAAGCGAGTGAGAAGGTGTCCTGGACACAATCTGGAAGACCTCCTCGCTCCACTTTTGCTGGTACCCGCGTTTGAACTTGCCTCTGACTAGACTTATCCACACCAGTCCCCCAACCTCGAATGCGAATGGTGGTCTTTCACCCGCCCTCTTATTCAGTATGGGTATGTACACCTTCTCGTACAGCTCGTATGCGTTATCCGCGGTAACCTCGGCGGGTGCGAACCCGGTAGTCCCGTGCACTGTATCGTTATATGACTTCGCGAGGTCATCAATGGCCTCTACAAACTTCCATGTGTTCTGCTCGTATACCCAGCGGTAGAGTTTGTCCTGAAAGGTCCTGTTCCAATGCTCTATGTAGTTGGCCTTGACCGACCCGTATGCCGTCATATACCGGATCCCATTATCACTCAGGACCTTCTGAAAGGCCGCACCCTTGAACTCGCCACCCGCATCAGATCGAAGGTCCTGACACTTCCGCCCCTCCCCGAGTATGCTCTCAAAGGCCTCTGCGGTCTCCCTGGTCGTTTTCGTTTTCAACAGACGAACCCAGACGTAACGACTAAACAGGTCTATCACACCTAGCAAGAACCTGTAACCCTTATTCAGTCGTGGGTATTCCGGTAATTGCAAGATGTCAACATCCCACATTTCGTCTATGAACTCTACTATAATGGACTCGGTTTCGTATTTTTAACTCGAGACCGCATGTACTTGGTGGGTCTCCTGACCCTTTAACCATTGCACCACATCTGTTTTGGACACACCGTTGGGTCTGTCTGGATCATTCTGCACATGGCTCCATATCTTGTCGACACCTGTGTAGCTAGCCGGTGAAGCGGGGTTGTAATAAATAACCGATAAATATTTGTCAAGATCCTCCCGTTTTACAGGCATGCTAATATCTCTTGCCCTGCAGGGAGTTAGACTTCGGGTGATAGGGGATTACGATCGCCCTTTGTTTTTACGACCCGCATGTCGGGTTGAGGCAGGGCTCCCCTAGACACGTCCCAAACAAAATGACCCATAACTGCGAGTCGTTTCCTATGCTTAGGTTTGTTATACACGCGATTGTCACAATATATATAAATATAATTTGGGCAAAAAACACATATATATATATATATATAACCGCATAGATCTAGTCGCGCTGTTTCACGGTCTTGTGAATTAGCTTTGCCCCTTAATTTTATTTATAGCTCAGAAAAATTATGAAAACAAGTTTTTTTCATTTAAAAAAAAAATCTTTTATTTTTGTTCGTATTTTTAAAAAATATAATAAGATAAAACAGACAGGGACTTGAAAAAAATTAAATTACAATGCCGTGTCTACAGAATCTGTCATAGAAATTTCTGTCCACTTTTCTTTAACTAGTGGCTTAAGCAATGGGACCAGGGTTCTGTATAAGGCCAACCGTGTGTCGTGGTGTTCCACGAAGCGAGGTTCAAAGAATCTGATCTGGTCGCAATTGTATTCGCCCTCATTAGCCTGCAGATTTCGACTTAGTCTGTCCACTACAGTTTCTATGATGTCCGCCCAACCGATCTCTTTATCGGTGTTGTAAATCTCAAACTCGGGGTGATAAGGTTCTGTCTTATGATGTTCTTTTATGATGTCCTTTAACAATTCATCGGCCACTGCACAATGCTCCTTCATGCTGAAAGCGCATATCGTTATGAAGAGATACATTTTGGTCCTGCTGTGATCATGAGAACTAGGTGTATGGCTGTTGGTTATGTAATTCATACAGTTCCTGACATGTTCGATGTGCTTGATTTCTCTTTCACGGTAGTATTCGTACGACGGTAAGATCTCTTCCGGTAGAGGCTGACCTCTGTGTTCACTTAACACCAGCTCGGCCTGGTCTTTAGCCAGCCAGTTCACGATGTAGTCGATCGTGGCATCCAGATTATGGAATCTGGGCCGAATGGTAAGGTCTTCGGGGCTCATCTTTTTTTATCAACGTCCGTCTCGTAACAAAGCCTCCTGACGAATGACGCATGACTAGCGAATACACCGGTTCAGATGCTATGCCGGGTCACACTGCGGTTGGTCGGCCAAACTGTCTGGTTGGTCAACTGTCCGGCTGGTTGACTGTTTTTTTTTTATTGACTTCTTTTTACCTGACTGCCCGATTGAATGACCGATTGACTGACCGACTGACTGTCTAACGTGCTGACTGACTGACTGACTGACTGACTGACTGGCTGGCTGACTGGCTGGTTGACTGTCTGTCTGGCTGGCTGGTTGACTGACTGGCCGACTGGCTGGTTGACTGTCTATCTGGCTGGCTGGTTGACTGACTGGTTGGCTGACTGGTGGCTGGTTAGTTACTTGATTAGACATACAACCAGTTGCTTTTTCCTACACTGTTAGATTTTTGTGACCACTTTACTATGACTGCTAGACTAGCTAACCGTGTAACCGACTTGTGATTTATACAGCTTTTTTTTAAAAAAGAATCCAGACATGTTTTCTTTTCAGCTAACCTAGTGAAAAAAAAAGGCAACAAGTGAAATCGTATAATGAAAATTATTTTTTTAATTTTAATTTTGTCCTACAACACACAAAAAAAAATACATGCGTTTAGAATATATTGTTCAGGCATTGGTATGAAAAACTATAGTATCTTGTTATCCTTAAGGGGAGGGTTAAAAGTCGATGGTCTAGATAAAAGGGGGATAGTGTCTAGCAAGTCCGTGGTTTCATGGTGACCATACTGTGCCCTGAGGGCAGCATTCGGGGCATAACAAATACCCCATTTGGTTGAAATGGTCGTCTTGCATGTAGCAGGGGACCAGATCCTCCAGCTCGGGTGTTGCTCGCTTCACCTTGAAGTAATCACGGACGAGTTGTAGGAACTCGTCACGCTCTAGACGTATGTAGCTGGGGGTGTTAGGTATCGATGAGGTACATGTAGGGGATGAGGAGCGTATCACGGGGGGTCGTAGATAGATGCTCATGAAGCTCTCGTCAGTATTCTTCGTAGCGTAACAATATCCGCCGAGGTGCCTGCTCTCGCGAGACACATTGCTGAAGGCATCCGCGAATGTGTCGAAGTAACCGCACAGCATGTTGTAACGTCCTAAGGGTAAAGTGATACCCTCGGGTGTCGGTATCAGGGATAAGGTGTAGTCCTCCAGCGGTTTTATGTAAAAAAAAATAAATAAATAAAAAAATTAAATAAAATGAGAAAAACTGCTAATGCTTTTTTAAAAATAAATTTGATATATATATTTTTTTATATTCTATTTTTTCATTTTTTATTTTTTTTACCTTATAACGACGGATATCGATCATTAGTCGCCCGTCTTAAAGCCTCACTGTGAGAAGTTTGGTAGACCCCAAGGGCATCTTCAACCGTGCGCCGAGCTGTATCTCCGGAATGTTACCGCAGACGTCGGGGAACTCAGATCTTATCTCATCCCATACTCGATAAAGGGGTGTTGTTGACGTCTGTTCTTCCACGAAATCAAGTAGCTTTTCGTATTGGGCTATGCAGTCTTCCGTCATTAGAATCTGGTCAAACTCAACGGCCTCTATACCGTGACGATATTGCAGGTTTTCAACAACTGTCGTGACGGAGATCAAGTTTGCTATATAATCCCTGTAGGACTTGAGAACTTCCATGACTTTTTTTTATTTTAGTTTTTTTAGAGAGAGCAGGAGTAAAATCAGGAATGAAGCAACAGTAATAACAGCGAGAATACAGGCCGTGCACTGGGTAACCAGATTAAGACTTAAACCATGGCGTGTCTTACCCCCGACATTGCCCGGAAATCCGTGAACACTATAGCGTTAATACTCAGAAAGAGAAATATAATACACCAGTGACAAGGACTTTAACTAGAGTGAGATACGACCATCGGTTAGGGTGCATAGTCTAGGTGGGGTATACGTGAGACGCCTGTATAACGCATGAGAGTCCTTACACAGTCATCAGACGGTCGCAACAGAGATAAAAGACAGCGATGTTCTTTTTGAAAAAATCTTCTAAGTGGGGTCTAACACCCTACCGTGTCAATCGATGACACGGGCCGATAGGTCGTGACAGTTATAATAATTCCATGACTCGTCACCACGTGTCACCGCGTGTCACACTGTGTCACCACGTTTCAAGAGATGTCAGGGCATGCGGAAGGTTAGTAGAATCATGTAGAATGATAAAAAACCCCCGCTGTTAAATAAATCACACTAAAACGCTGACAGTCTACCACCCCTTCCAACCCCTTAACAGGTGCTCACCCCCCGGTGGACGCATTAGGTGTTCATCGACTCTCCATACTTCACACGTAACACCGCACATGTGCGCTACACCAATTTAAAAACAATTAATCGCTTGTAAAGGTTGTGGGGACCGATAATTTATTTTCACGAAAAAATTAGGCATTATACGATAGCGCACTGCGCGAGTACACTATACAAGTACATTGTACATTATTCAAGTTATGATAGACATAAGGTTACAACAGACATAAGGTTACGATTACTATGTAATGATCATAAACATATATAAAGATCTATTGCACTGATCCTATACAATACAGTCATATATGTTATGGTTCTATACTATGTATTTACATATAGATCTAGTATGTACTATGTACCAATCTGGTACTATACGATGACGTCATAAATGAAACTAGGTCAGTCACATGACCCCCCCTCATGACGTCATTACCAAAACTAGGTCATTTGTCACGCTGATTGCGGAGGCAAAGGCGGTACACTACTACTGGGTCAGACAAAATGATTCCTCTCGGGGTGAAAGTAACAGAAGAACCATTTGCCAACTTAAGAGTAGACACTTTACGAGAGATTTCCCAAGAAGAGAGGGCCTTGGTAATAATTGCAGCTGCAAGCATTTCTCAGGTGAGGCCTCATCGTCGAATCGGGTTTCGGCAGGGAGATGATACAGGGTGGCGAATGGTTCATTTGCCATGATGGAAAATTATAATCCAAATGTGTGTAGTGAAAAAATATAATTCAAAATAAAATTCCAGTTGTAAAAAATCCAAAAATTGATGAAATAAATGTCAAAAGAAAAGTGAAAATAAATGTTTTGGTAAGACAGACTTAATAAATGTTCTCTGTTGCACAAAGCAGTCGAGTGCCGGGGTGGAGTACAAAAAGTATTTTATACATGTGCAACAACGTGCTTGCAAAGTGTCAAGTTGCGCAACCAATTGAAACAATCTTCACAATTGTGGAAGATACATTTTTTGTCACCACAAAGTCATGCATATAGCCCAAAACCAAAAAAATGGTGATTTATGGGGATTTACAGACGACAAAACCACGTTTTTCCTTGATGAAAATACATGCTAACTTGCACCCCACTCTATTTATCTCCACAGTCAGACGATGGTGGTGTCCCGTTGAACCCTTTATTGGACATGGCAGGTAACTTTGCAGGACAAAATGTGGATTAGGGAGAAATAGCTTGCCAGTGAGCCAGACTTCAGTTCCCCCTAATGATGCTCCATGCCAGACTAGCGCTCCCACGAAACTTCTCTTGAGCCACGAGATCAAAATAAATCCACCTTGAGTCATCCACGACGTCTGTACAACGCTGGCTCAATTTTCTAACAGCCCTGAACATCTGCCCAGCACTCATAGCAGGAAAACCTGGATAAATTGTCAGTAAATTGGTGTAAACTGGGGGAAACACCCAACCCACATGCAAACAAGCATTGCCATGCTCAACAAAGTGTAGCAAAACTTTCAGCAAAGCCTTAGTCAAACAAGAGTGTGGATCAGAAATCTGATTTAAAATCCAATTAGAAGTGACAATGAAATCAAAATAACCCAGGTTGCATCTAGCTGTTCGTATTACCCTCAGAGTGAGCAAAGATACAATTTCATGAAACTTTTTGTGTACTTCGTCAAGCAGCAATGGTTCACCTTGGCATAAAGTGCAAAATTTTGACAGCATAATGGGGACAACAATTTGCATAACATATTGAAAAACAGACCAATGCACACCCAATGAAACGTTTAAAATGTAAGATTCAGCCAGTACTTGTTCAGCTTCTGCCACGTTTGCTACATCAGCTATCCACTCAATTGCACGATGTTACAATTTTTTGAACGCCAACAAAGAAAACAAACTGTCATCCAATGACACATCCTTGGTAGAGATGATCATCACATGCGTTTGATACCATTATATCCACTCTGAATCACGGCAAAGCAGGCGCCAAAAAAACGAAAAGGTAACTTTATAGTGGATCTCTGATGAGTTGAAATTATATTTAAAATTGTTAAGGTATATAGGTGATTTCACTAGACCATACCAGCGCTTCATAACCACATGTGAAGTTTTATCAATATCCAAACACATAGTCAGTGTTGACTCTCTCCATGACTACAAAATTGGAACTTTTGCGATGACGTCTATTGACAAATGCAAATATTTCTTGACTTTGCGTGGCTTCCTTTCAGACTTGATCGCGCGATGAACGGTCTTAACACCCAGATCAGCAGCTGGGGGACTTTCTGTAAGACTGGGTGATTCATCGCCGATGTCCAGACGACGTTTCCTTCTCTTTTCACAAGTCCTACACTGGAAAAACAAGCTCCGTCTGGGAAAATTCTCCCACGATTGCGGCAACGTCGACAATCGAGGTATTTTTCTTTGCAAGAAGAATAGGGCTCATTCTTCCCAGCACCATAAGCCTTCTCTTGTCTGCACAATTTACAATCTATTGTTCAAAGTAGAAAGAACACTTTCAGAGTCCAACTCACTCTCCCCAGGGTTCTCTTCAGAATCACTGGTGACATGAGATTCTTCGTAGGGTGGGTTCCTGCTTACGATAGTCTGAATAACAACCCACACACACAACATCAGGTACCCTCACAGAAGGAAATTTTCTGGAGGACAATAACTTGCTAGATTCTTTGCCCATTAATCTTTCTTAGACTTCTTCTTGTGCTTCTTTTTACTTTCTCCCAGGTTTCTCTTAGCTTTCTTACTTGCTGGTTCATCGTCTGTCACATCCAATTCGGCATCACTGTCGTCAGCACTTGTTGATGCTTCCCCTTCGTTCTCCTCTTCAAATTGCTAAATTTTGGAAATAATTTGAGGCAACACTTTGTTAAAAGCATAAATTGCGTCTGTGTGTAGAGAAACTCGTTTCACTTTGCGTTTGTCAGATTCACCTGCTGGTAACTTGTTGTCTACCAAATGTAAATACAAACGATCCTTATACTCCGTCAGTGTCACGGTGTAACGCGAGGTTAAATTCTTCTTCAATTCCATTTTTTAGCTCACTAAACAAGACAAACGACTTTCCCCCAGGGGGGTTCAGCCAGCTGCTAATCACCCCAATGCAGACTGTGCATCGCATCGCAAGAGCAACGTCTCGCAAAGAAAAGTTCACTGCACCCCATGCACCCTAGACGAATCTCAAACGTAAATGATGCAACACACCTTCGCTTGGAATACGTTTGCACACCTCGGGGAACTTCATTAGCCCTTCGGTCCTACACAACGTTACACAAGGAGAAAAGTTAATGACCATCAGATTTGTCAAAATGGAAGACTTCGACCACGACGTAGTCCTCAACATAGAAACTTAAAGAACTTGGATGAATAACTTGAACATATGTTGTTCAGCTTTTGAGTGCGTCTATCCGTCCATTTCGCATGCCGTGGAGACTTTCTTAATTAAACTCGTCAAATGGAAAAAAAATGGACTTATAGCCCTCACTCAAGAGGAAATGGGAATAGCACTTACCAAATTGAAAAGCTTGTTCCACGAGAACTTCACATTTGAAACGGAAGGAATGAGTTTCCAACCCAACCCAACCCAACCTATGAACAAAATCTCACACACGTCAGATGGAACTTGGGGAGTACGCAACAGCAAAAAATTAATTTACGAAGACATTTCACCATCCACCACACCAAAAAACAATTGTAGTAGCCACAGTAGAACCAGAGCCAGAACCCATAGACTTTGATTTTACACAAACGCTCAATCCAGCAAGCATGACCTTTGATCTCGATTACCTGGACTCACTATTGACAGGGCAGGACCAAATGGAAGAAATGCCCCAATCGAAAACCAACAAGACCATATCAGTGCAGTACAGTTCCCCACCCCAGAGCGAAATTGAACTAATAGAAGCCAAAGTTGAAACTGAAGAGGAAGATTGGAACGCCAAACTGGAAGACATTTGACGTAAATTCAAAGCCACCTACGAGGTCAAACGAGGAGGTGTAGCCAAAAAACGCTCCGTGCGATCACTTGGTCTGAGCAAACAAGAAAATAAATTAATAATGGATGTCCTAAACCAAAAAGCCTGTGAAATAAACAAAGAGAAGCGCTTGAAAATGTTAGAACAAAACATGGAAATGATTAAGCAATTTGATATAATCAACCGTCGATTGATCGCCTTCATGCAACATCCCAGAAATTGCTTTGCGAAGAAATATGATTGTTCCAGGGAGAAGGTGAGAAAAAAAACTGAGAGAAAGAAATGAGTGAAAGGAGTCGTGCCCTGCTAGTAAAGAAAATTTACACAGATGTTGCCAACCCCGAAGGCTTTGCTTGCCCAACCAAAGTGTGGGCTAAAGCCAAAGTTGCCATACCTTCCATCACTCTCACCCAAGTCAAAAATGTGCTGCAAGAAATTGACAGCTACACTAAACACCGCTATGTAAGAAAGGTTGCCCGCACGAGGAGGTACTTGAGTCCAGGTCTCAATCATTACTTCCAAGCCGACTTGTTCATCTTGAACGACACCATGGCTAAAATCAACAGTTATAAATACATTTTATGCTTTCAGTAGGAAATTATTTGGGAGACCCCTAAAAAACAAAAGTGGACAAGTGGTCGCCGCTGCTCTGCAGTCAATAATTTTAAGAAAAAATAATTCCATCCCACCCTTGAAGTTAGTCACGGACAAGGGCACGGAACTCCTAAACACAATTCATTTCACAGCTGAAAATGTTTACCACACGGCTCTAGTGGAGAGAGTAATCAGAACTTTGCGTGAAAAGTTTGGTCGGTACATGACTCACCACAACACCAAAATTTTCATCCACAAGTTGTCGAGCTTTATCACTGCTTACAATAACCGTTCGCACTCTGCCCTGCCCAAAACATTGAGCCCTTCGGAAGTGACACCAAAAAACGAAACCATGGTATGGAAACACCAATTTGCCAAATATTTCCGCCGGGCATCAGGATTCCGACCCAGCAAGAGACTTAAAGTGGGACAAATCGTCAGGATAACACGATACCCTGGGAGATTCAAGAAATCTACCGACACCACGTTCACCCAAGAAAAATTTGTCATTTCTCAAGTTTTACACACCAAACCCACCACCTACAAAATTGTCGCATTGTCAGACTCTGAACCTATCACAGGCATCTTCTACAGAGCGGAATTGCAACCTGTGGGAATACCCCCCGAAAACATTGTTTTACCCCTCTTAAAAGTACCAGCGAGAAAACAGCATTAATCATCGAAGACTTGGATGAGCAGGCCTGCTCCTCACCCTTGGTCAGTAAAATATTTACAGCTTACAGCCACCACCTGCACTTCAGTGTGATCCTTTCCACTCAAAACATTTTCAGACCAGGGAGAGAACGACTAACACTAATAAGAAACACCACCCACCTTGTCTTGTTCCCCAACAATTTAGATGAAACGGTGATCAGACTGGTTGCCCAGAAAGTGCATATAAAGGACCCAAAACAATTTGTCAATCTCTTTGAGCACCTGACCAGTCAACCTTACGGATATCTGTCAATCTGGTCAAACTGCGCCTAGATACTGAAATTTCGATCACATCTAAGTGAGGAAAAGCAAGAGTATACATCCTAGAAAATGACCTGTGGCATCCATACATGCGACACCACCAACATGTGAACAAATAATTTTAACTTTCTTGAACAATGGATGATGGCAAAGTTACAGGAAAAATCATTGGAGAGAGGAACCAACCAAGATGTGTACAAACTGTCAGCTCATTACGCAAGTCACACGGAAATTTGTGGCAGAATACACCTACCTATTCCGTCACATTGATATATGGATCAACCAAACTGACCCTAAACAATTCCTGGAAGAAATCATCACACCATTGGCCAAAATAGTCCTGGAAGAAAAAGCCAACTATGGACGAGTATTTTCTTTATTTATGATTTTCACCCGACTCATGTTCGTGTGGGGAGAAGAAAGGCCAGAAGAAACCATCCAGTAGATAAAAGATACCAGCTTATAGTATCTCAGAACAACATTACCCAACTACAATTGGAGTGGCTTTGAAAATTTTGTAAAACAACTAGGCAGTCAAGAAATACAACAAACCAACACAAACTCACTGTCCAGAATAAAAGACTACATAGGGGTAACGCTTTTGATCTTAAAAAAATACTTGTCACAATTTATATATTGTTATGAACAAGATTAAAATTGGTACCAGCCAAAATATGAATATCTAATTGTTGTATAATTACCAGGGAAGCCAAGGGAGCAGGAATTTGGGCCAGGGGGAAATGGCTGCTGAAGGCCCCCAATGCCACCAGTCATCACCCTGCCCCTTCACTCCATATCAAATGAATATCTAATAGTTGAATGTTTGTCAGGGGGGCAAGTGAGAAGGTGTAGAGGCCTGGGGGAAATGGCTGCCGTAGTAGTACATAAGCATTACTTCGATAAGAAATTATGTTTATTGGTGTTTTTTTTTCAACAAAAAGCAATTACACTTATGGGTACTTTGAATATGCCAACTGAGAAAATCGGAATTGAACTAATAAATTAAGAAATAAGGTCTAGATCAATTTATGTTGAAACAAACCCAATATTTGTGTGGATTGTAATCTTTCTTGCATTAATTGTATTTTTTTTTTCCTCATATGGATTACTTTTTTGCAACATTAGCTGAGGGCATTCCTGCCAATATCTATGGCGACATCAAAAATTTGCCAAAACCGGTACTGATATTCAAATGCTGATTTGAAACTGTTCCACTGACCTATCAAATACACTCAGTTTCATTTCTGTTGCAATTTGTCCTGGGTCAGCTGTGTATTTTACGTAGATTGCCCGGACTATATGCTATGACTGAATTTTTCAGCAAATAGAATACTGTAAAAAGTAAGAGTTATAATGATGCTGGGCCAACACCTGTCAATGACTATTTGCTGACCATCGGCCCGATTTGGAATGCTATCTGGGCCCAGATAGCAATTCGACGTCAGCCTGGCGGCGGGCCAATGTTGGCAATAAGATCGACCAAAAGTCAGTCTTGCTCATCGGCGCAAGGTCGGCACTACGCTGGTTGTGAGATTGGGAAACAATTAACACCCGTTGTTGTGTCTAGGCCTACCTGTCGTGGGTATTAATTTTTGATGCCTTACATTTATGTTGCAAATAGATATTTAAATATTTATTCACATACATAAGTCAATAAAAATTGTTAATTTGTGAAGTAAAGTAAATGAGAAAAACGAAGCACTTAGTAACCTTTTGGAAAGCGCCCTGCCAAGACTTGAACTCATGAACACTTGCATAGGTAGTGAGAGTGCTATCCGTTACACCAACTCCACCTTCAGTATTCCTGTGGCTAGTAAAACAGGAGTTTTTAACAGTATGAAATGCAATAGTAATGCAGTACTAGAGTATGCTATGACTAAATTTTTCGACAATACTCATACTCTAAAAAGGAAGAGTTATCTCTGTAAAAAAATCATATAAGGTTGACTGATTGATTGATTGATTGGTAGTTTATTTGACTCGATGACCTACACCAACCGAGAATAAAGGCAAACACTCATACACACAACATGACAGTATGAGTAAGGTATAAAAACCCGGTGGGCAAGTCAAGAATAGTTCTTTAATGAAACGGGGTCTGGTCAAGTGGTCCGCCCGACGACTGGTCCTCTGACCAACTCGCCCTCCTGTACAGCTGGTCCACCAGTCAGGTCAACTCATCCGCTACCTACGGTCACCTGGCCCACTACTATGAGTCAACTGGCCTGCCAGAAAGTCAACTGGCCTGCCAGAAAGTCAACTGGCCCACCAGAAAAGTCATCTGGTCTGTCACAAAAATTTGCGTAAGGGGCACAGTTAAATTTGGACCTGATAGAACCATAGCGTTCTGCCCAATAAAACGCGGACCCAGCGGACCCTGCAGACCCATAATTTACCAACTTTAAAAAAAAATATTAGTTCCTTCATAGTGATGATGTATAAAGACACTGATATAGACCTAATCCAAAAAATTATGTTGCCAGTTTGATGGACAAAATTAAATATACACCAATAAAAGGATCATATTTTATAATTTTGTGCATTTCTCAGCTTTGTATATGACAGTACAACACAGGATCATATTTGTGAATGAAGACAAACTGTTTTAATATTGTTTATAAAACATCAGTGGCAAAATACACAGAAAAATTATATTAAAAATAAAAATAATTATATATACATGAATGAAGTATTTAAAGAATTATTTAAAGTTACAGAAGTGTCCTATTGAAGCCACGATTACATAAGGCTTGTAGGGAAGCTACGATTACAGAATACATGTATTGTATACATGTATGTTGATTACAGAAGGCCGGATTACAGGTGTGTCAAAAGAATTGCAATTGACACATGATTACAAGCACATGCTTGATCCCAAGGTTGATATGTGTCACTGCACTGTATGAAAAAATGAGCAACTCAGATAGGACTGTAATCACCACTGATTACAAAGGAGCCTAAGTGATATTACTGCTAGAGGGGAGGGGGGTGGGTGACGGCCGAACTTGCACCCCCGTGAAGCCACTCGCGCCGACGGGCTGCTTCCCGACGGGCGGGTTGACTTTGGGCGAGTTGGTTGGGCGGCGTTTCCCGCGGCCGTCGGACAACAAAAATGTCGGAGGACGAGTAGGTCTCTACTCTACTGGCGGACCAGTCGGTTTCGACGGCGGGCCAGTAGGTCTCGACCGGCGGACCAGTCGTCCTCGGCATCGGCCCAGTCGGTCTCACGGCGGGCCAGTTGGTTGCAGACCAGTCGTC
Source organism: Alitta virens (assembly GCA_932294295.1). Classification (NCBI taxonomy): domain Eukaryota; kingdom Metazoa; phylum Annelida; class Polychaeta; order Phyllodocida; family Nereididae; genus Alitta; species Alitta virens. The sequence continues at coordinate 17,670,052 of OW028578.1, read as the reverse complement.
GGGCGGACCACTTGACTATACTCCAATGAAACATATGCCAAACACATTGACCGGATAGCTCAAATGGTAAGACGAACGCTTTATGTGGCTGATGTATTAAGTTCAAAACTTTTTGAAAGAAGTGGTTAGCGTATTGGAAAGAGATGTGCTAGCCTTATTTGGACCATAGACCAAGCTGAGGTAATTCATTCAAAGGCCATTTATATTCTATCACTGACATGTTCAGCTGTATTGAAAAAGCATTCTTGCCTCCCAATCACATGTTCCTGAGTTCGATTCCTGACTGGAGCACTTCAAAGTTGAAAGTTTTAAGAGTTTGTAGCAGCAGCCTTTTAGAAAAAATTTACTTTCTCTGGTGAAGGGGCTTCTTTTTTCTCATTTAGTTTACTTAACAAATTAACAATTTTTATTGACATATGTATAAATATTTAAATATATCTATTTGCAAAGCATTAAATGTAAGGCATCAAAAATTAATACCCACAACAGGTAACCTAGACACAACAACGATCTAGAGTTGCCTGGGTGTTAATTGTTTCCCAATCTCACAACCAGCGTCGTGCCGACCTTGCGCCGATGAGCAAGAGTGACTTTGGGTCGATCTTACTGCCAACATTGGCTCGACGCCAGGCTGACGTCGAATTGCTATCTGGGCCCAGATAGCATTCCAAATCGGGACGATGGTCAGCAAATAGTCATTGACAGGTGTTGGCCCAGCATCAATATAACTCTTACTTTATACAGTATTCTAATTGCTGAAAAATTCAGTCATAGCATATAGTCCGGGCAATCTACGTAAAATACATAGCATACCCAGGACAAATTGCAACAGAAATGAAACGGAGTGTATTTGATAGGTCAAGATGTACTGCATGACATATGAAAAGTTAACCAAAATATATTGAGTGGAACAGTTTCAAATCAGCTTACGAATATCAGTACTGGTTTTGGCAAATTTTTGATGTCGCCATAGATATTGGCAGGAATGCCCTCAGCATAATGTTGCAAAAAAGTAATCCATATGAGGAAAAAAGATTACAATTAATGCAAGAAAGTATACAATCTACACAAATATTGGGTTTGTTTCAATATAAATTGACCTAGACCTTATTTCTTAATTTATTAGTTCAATTCCGAATTTCTCAGTTGGTGCATTCAAAGTACCCATAAGTGTAATTGCTTTTTGTTGAAAAAACAATCAACAAACATAATTTCATATCAAAGTAATGCTTATGTAATACTTCGGCAGCCATTTCCCCCAGGCCTCTACGCCTTCTCCCTTGCCCCCATGACAAACATTCAACAATTAGATATTCATTTGATATTGGGTGAAGGGGGCAGGGGATGACTGGTGGGTCATTGGGGACCTTCGGCAACCATTTCCCCCAGGCCTCAACCTCGTCCTCCTTTGCCCCCTGTCCAAATCTTCATATTCCAGTTTAAGTCAGCCCAACTTACTCATCCTTGTTATCATACCACAAAAAAATTAAGTTGAACTACTACTAGAACTAACATCCTGCTGCAGCACTGTGGTGGCCCCTTCACCAGAGAATGTCCATTTTTTCTAAAAGGCTGCAGCAGGATGTTAGTTCAAGTAGTTCAACTTAATTTTTTTGTGGTATACTGTGATCAACTATTTCATAATTGTATGCACATGAATTGTACAACATTTACGGCTGTCATTGCTAAGTATGGGATGCTAAAGAATATGAAGGAAGCAACACAATATAAAAGCATTTTTTCCAGATTTTCCATTATTATGAAACAAATGTCACAATGAAGCTTAAAAGTTAAAGACTATAATCTATATTATTGGCAAAATGTTACTGATGTAAGGATCATAGAGTCATTGATATGAGGGTTTGAAAGAGTACCAAATTTTCCTTACTGTATAAAATCCGTCATTAATGGTCATCAAATCCCAAAAAGGTTCTCCACAATATTTTAGACATATTCTTATTAAGTTCTGTATGCATGTAGGTGCAGTAGTGTGTGAGTCCTGCTCTAAAAACGGAAATTTTTATGTTTTTTTTTTCATTTTTCTCTAAATATTTTAAAACACAGCTCAGATATGTCACTGTGACTATCAAAATGCACAGCTAAGCTATATAGAGTAAAAACATATAAAATGTTCTCAGGGTAAGTGCATTAATGCTCGAGTTCTGCTCCAGTAAGACAATTTAACACAATTTTTAGCATTTTTTTCTGATTTCCCATTATTATGTCGGACGGACATTGATGATGAAAAAACCCTTTTCGAACTTCGTTGCTGAGGGTTAATAAGATCAGCAATAACAAGATAAACTTTCCTACGGCTACCAAAAACAATAGTCTTCAGCTATGGTAATAGGTGAAGCCTACTTATTGCATGCTATTGAAGGCTGCCACGCAATATCAAGGGTAAAGGTAAAAGTGGGGGTTATGATGTTTTAGTGTTTTAGCATAAATACACTGCAAACTGACTTCATACAGCTGCCACATCATGATACAAGCAGTAGTTTTAGGAGGATCTGCTCATTTAGTTTCAACACATCAGAAACAAAAGTATCACTTTTAATTTTATATTTATCAAGTTATCCTTACATTGTTACAAATATAACATGGTACAATGTATATGAAACCATAACAGTTTATAATGCGAAAATCAAGTTACAAGTATATGTAATACAAATGCAGTAAATTGTGATACAAGTGTAAGCCAAAATGTATGCGCATAACAGATAATAAAATATAAAATAATACGTTTCATTAAGGCAATTATATTTAGTGACAAGTTCTTCATTACCTGCAAATGTATTTATAATGGGACAGGATTATTGTATTGTCTGCATTAAATTCAATTCAAATTAACTTTAAAAGGCGTACAAATAAATGAGAAACACATATTGTCATAAATGCCATTTTCAAATCTTTAGTCACAAAACAGTTAATAACCTGAATAGTAATCACATTCAAATAAGGCACCATGCAACCTGTCATGTACCAGCAGATAAGACAAGTCATCTTGAATCGATCGCGCTAGCCACTCGACAATTTCGCGATGACGTTATATCACAGTAAGTGACCGCAGCTCCCCTGCTGGCTGAAGGAACGCATTACAATTCTCAGATTTCTTTTGCACTATAAAATTGTTATTTATTGTCCGAATTGAATTCAAAAACCTACATAGAGTATAATTAAAAAAACAGAGACTGTAACATTTAAGTTATATAGATATACATATATATTGTATAGCTTCGCTCACTCCTGGCATTGACAGCTAAATTTTATACCCTCATACTGTCACTCTTATGTTAAAACAGTCTAATTTTTTAGCGAAGACTTCACTTTTTTGGTAAATGAAAAGTGGGCATGATGAGTCATGTTTCTATGTGTCCCATGTTACCTTGGTGACTCATAACTGTAATCACATCAAGATGATGACTCGTCATGGGCCTGAAACAGCTGTCAAATGGCCTCTCTGACTTTTTTACACCACCAGGAGGCAGGATGATCTGCCCACTGGTGATATGGGTCAGTGATTCTAGGAAATCCATTCAGCTGATCAGCACACCTCTTATAATAGGCAGCAGGTCTAGGTGTCATCATACAGTATAGACATTTGTAATAGAAAGATAGGAATATATGTTTCACTGATGACATTTTATTCCCTATCACTGTAACACATACAGTATTAGACAAAGTTTTAAGAAACATCAAAGTTTGAAACATAAGACTTATTACAGATCAATGGCAATGATGGCATAATATTGATGCTTTAATGAAATTACGGTAGTCACACCACAATATTTTTGATCTTGTGACTTTAAAAGCAGTTACTATATATTGCAAAATCATTGACTTATGATACAAACAATTTAGAACATCTTGACCATATGAGAAATCACATATTATTACAGTATGCGCTCCAACAAATTCAATTCTAAATATATTTCTAGAATGCCACTTCGAAATTCCTGGCAAAGACAAAATATGTGATGTAATCACAGTCTGTTTTCTCCTACAAAACTGATTGTCGTTCATAATATTAAGATTAATCGCATTGATATGCAGAAGTCAATAAAAGAATATATACATATATATATAAATTATTTGACCAAACTAATATCATGTGCCTCAGGTTTGATTGCACATTAATTAAAGTGGTCTTACTGAGGTAATCAAGGATTACTTTCAATAATTGATCATTCAAGTTTTTGTCTTAAGTGACAATTAAACGTGCTAGGCTCAGATTATTATAATAAAATTTCCCTGTCATTACAATCATGATTTATAAGTATTAGTTATATCCCGAATAGGAGGTAGTTAACTCACATTTTTGTTGGTTATATCCCGATGCCGAAGGTATATTTACTAATTTATTTGTTTGTTTTGTTTTAATGCCTTTATTACGCATAACAGTTCAGTTTGCAGTTCAATTTGCACTCTGGAGGGAGTTAACTAACATTTTTGGTGGTTATATGCACCAAAAGAACAATAGAAAAGGTCACATGGTGGAGTATAACAATTAATTATATGAACTTTCATGAAGTCAGAGATCAGCATTAAAGTAAATTCCAAAATAGAAAATCTAAATTCAAATTAAGTCACATTACTCCATAGCCACCACAAAAAAAAACAGCACCAAATATGAGAACCTTTCAGGGAAAACTGACCTTTCACATATGATTACTAATGAAACGGCATTCAGGATCACAAACTGTTCCTGGCAATAGCCAACACTGGGCCTAGGATACAAAATGAGGCACATAAACAAGGCACATAAACAAGGCCAATATCACATTCCTCAAGTCACATCACCTGATTTCTTCAATTTCTCTTTCGAGTAAAAATTTATCAGAAGGACAAGGGACAAAATATTTGTCCCAAAAGCGAGTGTGTAGAGCATCAGACTTCCAAGGTTTTCGTTTGCCATTCCAGTGAAGCAGTTTCACTCTTTTCAATAGTCTAATGGGATACACTAAGCTGTCTGTGCTGCCTGTAAGAATAAGATTAATCGCATTGATATGCAGAAGTCAATAAAAGAATGTAAACATATATTTACATAATTTATTGTTTTTCTTGCACTGTCTCGATGCTTACTGAATTATTGGATTTTACTTGCTCAGTGCTACTGGTCAGTGTACATGTGAGCCGATACATATGATAGGTCGGCAAAGATTGCAGTCTAAATACACTATACTATGCATTTACGGCATGATAAGGGGAATGTGTTCTTTACTTGTATTAAGGTCTCATGTGATTAACTTCCCAGCTGTCCTTTAGACTGGAAAATGAACCCAGGGAACCAAACATAGTGCTTACCTAGATGTTGCAGATGCCAGAGAGGATCAATCTGAGTGTACTTCAAGTAAAATGACAACATCATGGGGGGCTGGGACCCCCCTCCACCATGATGGTTGCCATACACATGTTCTCTGAAATTCAAATTTATAAAGATCATTCTGTTCAAATTGCTTGCAACAACCTTGAGAATAGGATCTTTGTGTTTCTACAATTTTATTTTGGAGACAACATACTATATTAAGAAAATATAAATTCACAAAATGCTTAATTTGTACACATGTGATGCCAACTCACTCAGAATTAAGGCTGAGCCAGAAGAGGAGTTTCTCTGTGTACATGCCATGGCGCCATCTGTCCATATGACCGAGAAACACACCCGTATTATAAGAGCACGCTTTGGGATCAAGTTTCAGTCTTAGTACCTGTTCGTTTAATAAGTTGATGTAGTCTTTGAATTCTCTCTGCAATTGGAATAAAAAAAAAAGAGGCAAATTATACTTGAATCAACTTTATTACTCCATTTAATGTAACAGAATCAATTAATTGTCAACAACTTCTTTCAGGATCATTATTGACCAACTATATCCTTATACTTTGAATGCTGGGACAGGTAAAAGATCCACCCTGGGCCACATGCGTAAATGCATATAGCTATTGTCTAATTAGTATTACACCTACAGTATCTAACAGAAAGTAGATAGCTAAAATAGCATGCTATTTTTAATAACTCCCAACTTCAATAATCTTAATAATTATCAAAATATCCTGAACAAATCTGAGCTTTAGAATTATACCTAAGCTAAGCATCATTGACATTATGCTAAGCGATTGCTTCTCCATTTATATATCTGTAATAACACACCTAACCAAGTCCACAGACTTGTATAGTCTTAAATTTTTAAAAGTTGTGTAAAACTACAAATGGTATGCAACCTAACATTAACAACCTAAAATGTTCTTTATTTTATGTCCTAAGACTTAATTAGCATCTATGGTACATGTTGTTTGCAGAAGCAGACATGACCCACATTTAGCATTGGCAGTCTTGTTACTCATCAGCTTAAAAATAACAAAATTTTGCTTTATCTTACTAATGTCTTACATAAGCAATAGAGAATTTGGCCTCTCAGAACTTATCTTTAACATTGGCCATTGTCACCAATCACTTGGAATCAAATGCTTGATTGTCAATTCACCTGTCTTGTTTGTTCAAAAATGCAATTGTGCATTCAGTTCAGCTAAAGGTAAAGTGGCTTTGAAGGGGATAATATATCTTCTAGTGATCAGCAGTTCCCAGTGGGTCAACTGACAATTTTATTCATCTGATATATGGAAGGCTATGTACAGTTACTTCCATTAAAAACGGCCCGTCAATTTTTGAAACTAGACAAAGCTGTCATAGTGCTTTACTAAAAACCTGATCTAAAAGTACAGATTCATGATATTGTAGTGACCTCAGCTAGGTCAGTGACCTAGTGTACTGGTTGCCTTCTGGCCTATGTGACTGTGGTCCAGGCAATTTCGCAACCCTATCCAGGGTATATATAAGGATGTAGGTCACTGAGTCAGTGCTTGTAAGGTAGTGGTAAGTAAGTAAGTAAAATTTTATTTAACGTCGGGGATGAAAACATTGTACAACAATCAACACAAGCTATAAAGCTTTTAACCGACAAGTAAAAATGTTGAAAATAAGATGAAATATTTACAGATGAGTTAATGATATGTTAAAATATACATGTTCGTATCTCCATACCTTGAAATTATCTTAAGTTATCGATTAAGCAGATTACGCATGAACCACATTGACAAGCATTAAATATGTTACATTTGACAAGTAGATTTTTTAATTCCTGTATATCTTGAGTACGTTTAACATTTACTGGAAGGTTATTCCATAACAATGCACCCTGATAAGAAATACTTTTATATCCGTACTGAACTGTATTATATCTAGGCTTCATTAATTTCATATTATCTCGCATAGAGTAAGGTGTACATTGTATTTTGAAGAAGGAGCGTTTCACTGGAAATGAAGTACCATTTAAGATTTTGAAAACTTGTTCGACGAGACCATATTTGCATAAAATGTAAAGCATTGACTTCTTTGATTGACTTAAAATTTGTTTATACGTAGACAGGTAGTCATTACATACAAGTCTTAGTGCTCTTTCATTTAGTTTTTCTATCTTTCTATCATTTGTTATAATGAAAGCGTCGTAGACAACTGAGCAATAGAGAAAATAAGACACAATAAATGATTCATAAATTCGCATCTTAGTAGAAAAATCAAAATATTTGCATAATCTTTGCAGTACATTTATCTGCCTAGCAGCTTTCTTGCATATTACGGAGACATGATGGGAAAAAGTCCGTTTTCTATCTATGTGGACGCCTAGTAGCTAGTACCATGCCCTGAGATATTGGTGCATTAAATGCCAATGTATCAGTAGGTTTGTTCAGGGGTGTACTCATTTCTGTTAGACACTGTATACATAATGAAACCATGTCATTTACTGAAATTTAGCAATGAATAATACAAATGAAATTCAGGTGTACATATTTAGCATAGAGTATGTTTGATTTTTTTTACTTACTTGAGCTGGTATATCATATTGTGCAGACAGAGATGTGCAATCATCCAGAAAAGCAACCGGAGAATTACTGTTTAAATGAAGACTATACAACTCTGCTATATCTCCTGTAAATAAATTGTAATTGTAAGACAGAATATCTTCTATAGTAATCTTCATTAAAAATGTCTACTTAGATTTTGGTCATATGTTTTCATTAAAAGCTCACAGCAGAAATCACATAAACAAACTTAATGTAAATTTTCTATGTAATAATACCACCCATTATTAAATAATATATAGTTTTCTATGTTTTCAAATAAAGTCATGCTGTTTCTTAAGCAGCATCTCACTATCAAGCCTCATTCTGAACCAAACTATGCAATTGTGATGTCACAATGGCCATTGTTCACAGCACTAAAACCCAGTTATATCTACACGCTAACTACACAAAAGTACAAAAACTAATCTGTGGATATATAAATGGTTATTTTGCAACTTAGTCACCAGATCAACAGGTGGCTCTGCAGGTCTTTGTCAGTGCCCTCTATGAATGTGATCATGTGACAATTACAGTCGGCCATGATGATGACAAAGCAAATATTAACACTGGAAAGATAGGAAAAATGTAAGTTCTATGTGATAGAAGGATGTAACTTTACTGTCGAATGTTGGCCCGAATTTTGTTATGACATCCTACCTATGTTTTTAAAATGTTCCAATGCTTGTGCATGGAATTATAGGCAAAAACTGACCATACACATTTTTTGTATAGACAGCGAAACAATCAGAATAATTACTGCCCCTACATGCACAAGTACATATATGATTTATAATAACTTTCAAGGCCTGAGGGGGTAACAGTAGCCAGACAATGAGAAGATTTTGAGAATACGTTCATTAAAATAATATTAATAATTTATTACTTAGAAGCTCATTCCACACAACTGAACAAGTATCTCAATGCACTGTACAAAAATGAAATAAAACTTAAAATAGATAAAAAAAAGTTCTATTCAGATACGGTTTTAGGCAACTTTAAAAATTGCTGAAGACAATCACTGCTCTGAGGCTGCTGAGAAGCTTATTCCACAGTGTAGCCCTATCTCCACAGGCCTTTGTCATTAAGGGCAAATATGATAATAACACAATTTTTTTTGTGCATATAAACGGTTATTGAGCCTTAAAATATCCGCTTGAATGCACACTATATCTGCTGCAAAATGCTATGTGTTTACCCTATAGGGCAGCTGGGTGTAGGGCTGAAACGGTTACAATTTTTTCTAACCGAATGGTTACCCGAAGGTCTGCATCTAAGAGAGGGTGCAGCAACTGCAGCAGCCAGACTAACCCCCCAAACTGGCCCCAAGTGTCAACACTGTGAGCATAAATTGTTGACACATGTAGGGCTGAAACGGTTACTCGGGTAACCGGTCACGGTTAGGTTAATGTCATTATTCGGTTAGAAATTCTGTAACCGATTACTCGAAAAAAATTTTTTCATTCCCTATTTTGCTGAATGTCAACCACATGGCCACATCAACACTCGGCAATTATTTGCAGTGCACTGTTAAAGACATTACATGAACACAAACGTGAGAAAACCCTAAACAGTAGCTAACAGTCTGGCAAATGCAAGTGACCCTTTTCCTATTTATCTTTTAGCCTTCTTTAATGTAACAGTCTGGTCCAAGAAAGTTGAAGAAACATGACATGTTTAGCTCATGTGTCACGGTAATAAAATATATTTGAGAGTTTGTCGCATTATATGCATGTTTTTAACCCAAGAACCCTCAGTTGTTGTCAGATGCTCACAGAGGAATCAGAGGATACATAATCACATACATACCAGTTAATAACTTATTTCATCATGGCAACAGCAAAAAAGAAATCGTATGTTTGGGACTTTTTTGAAGTCAAGGACAACAAGACTCAATGAAATTTGTGCGGACAGAGGCTGTCCTACTCTGGAGGGAGTACTTCTACAATGAAGAACCACTTGAAATTCAAACATGCCAGTGTCTCAAATCAGTCAAATACAAATACAATGACCCAACTTGTCACCCAAGAGACTATTACAGGAGCATTTGGCAAGTGTCAACCAGTGAGCAGACACAAGTATGAGCAGCTCACCAAAAAACTTGCTTTGCTGTGTGTCAAGGATTTAAGACCAATTTCTATTGTAAATGGTCGAGGATTTAGGGAATTTTGTCTTGCAATGAACCCTGGATATACCGTGCCATGTCACACCACTGCATAACTACATCATGCACATGTACAAGGAGAGCAAAGAAAGTGTGATACAGTGTTTGGAAAGTGCAGAGGCTGTGTCATTGACAACTGACATGTGGACAAGCTGCCAGACTCATGGTTACATGACTGTCACTGCCCATTTTTTGAAGAATGATTGGAAGTTGCAGTCATGCATTCTTGCAACGAGGAAAGTGGAAGATCGCCACACAGGAGAAAACATTGCAAGACACCTGACAGAGCTACAAGAGGAATTTGGGATCTCCAGTGTAGGTGCAATCACAACTGACAATGCCAGCAACAACACTTCTGCAACACGTATTACTGGGTACAACCATGTTCGGTGTTTTGCTCACACTCTTCAACTGGCAGTGAATGAGGGCCTTGCAGCATCACCGTCCATTGGTAGAGTGATCACTCGTTCCAGGAAACTTGTTGGATTTTTTCATAAGTCCACTGTGGCAATAAATGCTTGTTTACTTTAGAATAAATTCACATAAAATATAAGAAAGTCCAGTCTCTAAATTCAAAATGTCACTATGATTAAACAGAGGACTGGCTGTCATCAGTGTCGATTACTTCAGTCATGCTTTGATCATCTGCTGTTGACAGGGTTGGGGCACTGGGGCCAGGCCTTGGTTGGGGTACAGTTTGTGTCAGTTCAGCAGCTGGTTTTTCTAGCAGAGTTCCTCTTGTATTTTTATTGAGAAATATTATGGCATCTGCAGTGGCGGATTCCAGGGAAGCCCTCTGTTTAGTAATTGTGAGGCCTGCAGTGGAGAATGTCCTTTCTGAGGGCATGGATGTTGCAGGGATTGCCATGTATCTCCTTGCCAGTTTAGAGAGGTTTGGATAACCTCCTGGCATTTTCACTCCACCACAAGGGAGGATCTGAAGTTTTTGTTGGTTCTGCAACAAAATTCTGATATTCCATTGCTGGCCCTTCTATGCCCTCTTGCTCATCGTCTTCCATCATGTCACCCATCAGAAATTGCAATGCAGCATGGTGAAGCCCTTCATTTTTCTTTTTCATTTGAGTCTCATTTGAGGCTGACTGATCATTTTGACTGCTTCCTCCATCGTCGTCAGTCATCAGGGAAGTTAATTTTTCCCCCAATTGTTGGCGTTGTACATCTGAGAGAAATTTCAGGTTCTTGTACCTGGGGTCCAGAGCTGTGGAAATCATGGGAGTAGTGAGCCAGAACTCCCCAGCCAAAACACGACTTTTGAGACCTCCTGTAACCTTCTCTTTGAAGTCTTTAACTGCCCCACTGTCTATTTCTGAAGATACCAAATGATTTGAAATGAGCCCCAGTGTAAGTGGAATGATTGTGCTACAGGTTGGATACTCCTCTGAGCACAAAACTTGAGTGTCAGACACCAAAGGTTTCAAGACAGACAGAAGGCACTCAATTATGGTCCAGTCGCTGTCCTTGATCTCCAGAAATCCCAGGTTTTTGCTCATAGGAGGTTGCATGTGCACCACTGCATATATTGCTGCTCGCAATAGCAAAAGCCTCTCAAACATGAAGTATGTTGAGTTCCATCTTGTTTCCACATCTGTTACAAAGTGAAGTGGCTTAGCATTCTCATTCAACTTCTTCTGATGGTCTTCAATGGCATTTATTGCCACAAAATCCAACAAGTTTCCTGGAACGAGTGATCACTCTACCAATGGACGGTGATGCTGCAAGGCCCTCATTCACTGCCAGTTGAAGAGTGTGAGCAAAACACCGAACATGGTTGTACCCAGTAATACGTGTTGCAGAAGTGTTGTTGCTGGCATTGTCAGTTGTGATAGCACCTACACTGGAGATCCCAAATTCCTCTTGTAGCTCTGTCAGGTGTCTTGCAATGTTTTCTCCTGTGTGGCGATCTTCCACTTTCCTCGTTGCAAGAATGCATGACTGCAACTTTCAATCATTCTTCAAAAAATGGGCAGTGACAGTCATGTAACCATGAGTCTGGCAGCTTGTCCACATGTCAGTTGTCAATGACACAGCCTCTGCACTTTCCAAACACTGTATCACACTTTCTTTGCTCTCCTTGTACATGTGCATGATGTAGTTATGCAGTGGTGTGACATGGCACGGTATATCCAGGGTTCATTGCAAGACAAAATTCCCTAAATCCTCGACCATTTACAATAGAAATTGGTCTTAAATCCTTGACACACAGCAAAGCAAGTTTTTTGGTGAGCTGCTCATACTTGTGTCTCCTCACTGGTTGACACTTGCCAAATGCTCCTGTAATAGTCTCTTGGGTGACAAGTTGGGTCATTGTATTTGTATTTGACTGATTTGAGACACTGGCATGTTTGAATTTCAAGTGGTTCTTCATTGTAGAAGTACTCCCTCCAGAGTAGGACAGCCTCTGTCCGCACAAATTTCATTGAGTCTTGTTGTCCTTGACTTCAAAAAAGTCCCAAACATACGATTTCTTTTTTGCTGTTGCCATGATGAAATAAGTTAATAACTGGTATATATGTGATTATGTATCCTCTGATTCCTCTGTGAGCATCTGACAACAACTGAGGGTTCTTGGGTTAGAAACATGCATATAATGCGACAAACTCTCAAATATATTTTATTACCGTGACACATGAGCTAAACATGTCATGTTTCTTCAACTTTCTTGGACCAGACTGTTACATTAAAGAAGGCTAAAAGATAAATAGGAAAAGGGTCACTTGCATTTGCCAGACTGTTAGCTACTGTTTAGGGTTTTCTCACGTTTGTGTTCATGTAATGTCTTTAACAGTGCACTGCAAAATAATTGCCGAGTGTTGATGTGGCCATGTGGTTGACATTCAGCAAAATAGGGAATGAAAAATTTTTTTTTCGAGTAATCGGTTACAGAATTTTTAACCGAATAATGACATTAACCTAACCGTGACCGGTGAAGTGGATTCAAGCACCGTCACAAAAAATGTGTATAGGCAGAAAGACTGGTTTAGCCAAGGATGACGTTACCACCGAGTTGGTACCATAATTTTTAGCAAAATTTGGACACGCAATAACAAGTACTGATACCTTTTTCCTGCCTCAGCTTTTTGCACATAGATATGGTTAGTTTTGCGAAGTCAATAACTGACCATTGTTTTGAGGATTGCATCATACTGGCCCATGGTCAGTTACACTGACAAGCTACTTGCAGCACCTTTACTCCTCCGTCATTCCATCGCTGCCACCAAGCTGAAATATTTTCAGCTAATTTGCACGAGTCCCACGTGGTCAGAGCTGTCAAAGTTTAACTATATGGTCTTGTCCCGCATGCACAGTGTATGGTATCCACTTATTTGGAATGTGAGAACACTGTGCATTGATCAGAATAACCTTTAATAGCTGCAGTTAATCCCTGCCTGCCATTTACTTTGAAAAGAAAAACCACGTGGTTGTGACCGTTGCAACAACATTTGGCCGGGCGCAGGAATTTGAAAAGAGATTTCACTATGGAGAATAACCAGTCACTCATGTATCAATGCTTCTAGCAGTCTCTCAGCATTTATCACTTCCAAGTCACAGTGATTAATCTTCATCCATGTTATTTCAAATTTATTTATTACGATGACTGCTTGGACTGTAGTTTGGGGACCCTGTTTTCTATCAGAATGACCAAGGAACTATATGTGCAAAATCTGCTCATGGCTGATCAAGTGGTGGCAAGGGTGGTGTGAACCCAGACTTGCACTCCCCCTTGTGACCAAGTTGTTGCAAGGAAACATAGGTCATATGTGCCTATGGCTAGGGTGTGAACAGAGCTACAAGCAACTTATAACAAGTAAACATTGGCAATTGTTTACTATAATATACTGATATATGCTATATATCAAATATGCAAGCCTCACATTGACATTGGGCCCCTGATGTGTTGTGACAAATATGATCTTAAATGATAAAAGCATTGGAGAAAGGCCTTATCTTATATATTGAACATTTAGTCTTTGAGTACATATGAAAGAATTATAATAGGCCACATAATATTTCATATCCATGGAATAACAGATGCCATGATAAAATACCAAACCCCAGGATTCGATTTAAGTAAAAGAATATGGTAAAGATACATGTATGTGTATTGTCAATGAAGGTGAAATGGCCAAACTATCTTACCTTGAACTATCACATCATCATCTAAATGAACAAACTTTTCTTGAACTTCAGGAAATATTCTAGGGTACAAATATCTTGCATAATTCATCTGAAAATATATATTTTTAAACTTATGATAACATGATCAGCTACATGATAGTAGTAGGTAAATATATTGCAAATGTGTTATTTGCGTTCTAAGAGGTTCCGGGGACGTTCGGGCATTAACATGGCTGGCAAGGTCGCCCCCCTCGGGTTTTTGAAGCCGTGTTGCCCGTCTGCTTTTTTCTCGTACAGAAGTATAGGTCGCATATGCGCTTATACTTTTAACTAATCTATTTTTCTTCGGGTTTTTTACCTACTAGCTTAACGATGTTGGTTATGTCCTCCGTGTTGTCAGGTAATACCTGTATCTTTTATCTATTCACACAGAAACAACTCTCTTGATTGTTTTCCAACATAATTTTATATTCTGAGATATTAAAATACGATCCTATACATTCATCATTAAAATACGATGCTATACATTTAAAATACGTTCCTATACATTCATACATGTCAACCATGACTGATTTAGATGACACCTGGTGTTAACTGTGGATGTCAGGACACTCGCACTGCCATTGGTTGTTCAGCAGTGTACGTTTTTACACAACGGTGATGCGCATCTCACAGCTTTCCAACTCATGATGAGTGGTTTGCAGGGGGCGGCTGGGGTTGTCGTTTGGGGTGGTCGTTTGGGCAGACCTTCTGCTCCACATCTTGTAGGCACAGCATATCTGTAACGAGGAAGTTATGATCTGTTAAAAATGCTCCTGTGATGTATATCTGTAGAGATGGAGTTGTAAGGATATATATATATGCTAATATACTTACTATAACAGCACATTGTAGCAAAACAACCAGAATTAATGGTGTGATGGTGCAGGCAAAAATGAGCATGGACGGGTATGTCGTTGGCAGCCCAACTGCTGGAGTCTGGGTGGTGAATTCGTCCTTCGTGTGGGGTCCCGTGGTGTTGGCTTGGTCAATCATGATGGGGTCTATAGTAACGATTTCACTAACGATGGATGCACTGGTTCCGGTGGTGGTGGGGTCCATGATGTTGGTGTTGGGGCGGGTGGTGCCACTCCCTGGCGCTTTTGTTGTTTTCATTGCTTCAACAAGGGTTGTTGGATCAAATGCGAACTCATCCGCTTGTGATATATCACTCTCCTCGTACTCATGATCCCCCCTCTCCGTGGGTTATATGGGTTGGTACTGGTCGCCTGAATAATCTTCTGGATCTAAGGGAAAAAATAAAGTCAGTAAAAAATAATATGACGAGGTGGTGGTGAATGCAATACACAGACTTTTTTGTGACCTCTAAGATTTTAATAATGGAAGCACTTACCAAAATGACACAATATGAAGCCCGATCGCATCGCTCTGGTCCGGCAAAAAGGTGTCCCCGTCATATCAATGTACTCTATCTCACCAAGTGATTTAAAGTAAGGGGGGCAGACTCAGCTCTGTGTAGGTGCAGTCCACTCGTAGTTTCCCCTCCACATCTTGTTCACAGATACAGCCTTTACAGTTGTACACGTCATTACATCTGCCGAGAGTGTGTATTGCAATGAACGTGAACAGGAGCAAATACATCCTTAAATCCATTTTCTCTAATTTCTCCACAATTTAAATCTAATTCTTCCAATTGCACTGCACAAGACACTTGTTTGCACCACCCAGGAGCACGTGACTCTTCCGCATATAACGTCCAAGAAAAGCAGATTTTGGCAGAGGCATGCGTCGATGATAACAGTTGATATTGTGTTTATTTTAATGCTAATGCTAATGCAGACGCAAGTGACTGAGTTGGTGATGAGTAATGGTATTTGGATTTAATCATTGTAGGGAATATGTTCCTTGTGTCAAGTGAAAACACGTATATATATATATATATAAAGGCTTTGCACACATCCGTATAGCATATAACCTTGGATCAAAGGCAAAGTAAATAACATGTGAGCAAAGTGCTCAGTTTTAACAAAATACAGTGTAATGTATATAGTTCATTGTGTCAAATTTAAAAACAAACCGTTTTGTCCAGGCAGGGTTTTTATATCAATGCTGTTGTCCATAGTCATTTTAGTTCGTTTTCGACGTTCTCACCTTTTCATAGCTCTTAGGATCCATTTCTTCCCATCTCGGCTTGGGTCTGTTAAAGGTACAGGGCAGGTCGTATTGTTTTCCAGGTATAGCGTAATTCTGTTCTAATGATCTCTTACAAATTTTGGTTCGTATTTGGGCAGATCGGTGGTGTTGTACTGTCCTTGGTTGAACTGCAAGTTGCGACTAAGTCGGTCTAACGCCGTTTCTATGATATCCTTGTCTTTGATTTTTCCCTCTTTGTTCAGCTTTTCATATTCCGGGTGATGTGGTTCAGCCCGGTAGTGTCCTTCTACCAGTTTATCAATTGTTGCTGTTGGCACTTTGCATTTATCATCCGTGATATTGTAGGCGCATGTTGTGATTAGGAAGTATAGTTCATCTTTCGAGTGGTCGTGCCGATTTGGTGCCTTATCGGGCAGCAATTTATGCATGCACGCCCTTACGTGTTTCACGTGGAAATCTTCCCTCTCCCTTTAGTTTTCGGACTCTCCAAAGAACCATGAAGGTAGTAGCTTTTCTCTGTTTTCCCGTTTTAGTAGAATGTTGGCTTGTTGTCTGGGAACTTTTGTGGTTAGGTAGTCCACCATGGTGTCAAGGTTGGTAAACTTGGGTGGCATTTCCAGCTTTTTGGAGCTGGGTGCTGCTCTGCGTACGCTCCCAAGGTTGCGCGATCCTTCCGTTAAAGCGTCTTGTAAGATCACCGCGAGGTGTTGCAGGAATTTGCGTGTGGTTTTACTAATTTTTTCCGTTTTTCGCTTAGGCATGTTGTTGCCTCTCTTGTGTTCTTCTCGAGGTTCTCCCAAGGTACCGTGTCAATGTGTCCATACGGTAATGTCTCAATCCCTCCTTCGCACATATACCGCTTGTTGTCAAAAGGGCTAAGCGCTTTCTTCTCTTGTCGTATACTGTACATGTGGTGTTTGAAACTGCGCAATTGGTTACTAACCACTTGTGTTTGAGTGTTTTCCTGTAACACGCGTAATAAATCCTCGTGTTTGATATTCTCCAGTTGTTTCTCGGTATGCCTTTGCCCACCACTTTGTGGTTGTTTTGGTACTCGATGCTGTAGCTTTTCGCCCTGAGGCCAACGAACGAGCTGATGGGTTGTCCCATGCCTTCGTCTTTCAGGGAAGAGAGTTCCCCCACATGGTTGTTGCCATAGTACGGGTGATCTGCGGGGTAGTTCCCAAAGTCGATGATCCCCATATTTGGCAAATCCTGGAGTACGTTGCTTTCGGTGGTGATGTGGTATAGTAATGAGTTGGTGTCTGTCATGCACAAATGCAGCTTGAATCTCCCATATTTGTTAAGGAAGTGGTCATAGTGCATTCGCATCAGGTGAAGTTTGCTCAATTCAAGGATCGCCATGCCAATATGATATGGAGTTTTTACGAAATTTCTCCTGTGCACGCTGGTTATTTGCACCACTTGTGGGTGAACGACGTCCGCGTGTTTGAAATGGGGGGAAATCACAGATCTGAGAACTTGTTGCCCATCGGTCACAATTTTCATTGCATTTTTCTTCTCAATGTTCATGATGGTTTTACCGAAAATTGCATTGCAACCCAGTTTCCACATTTGTTTTTCGTCTGGTGATGTGCCCGGTTTGTTCCTCTCGGCTATGCAAAGCTCAATGTATGGTTTGCAGATGGCTTTTTGCTGGAACCGCAGAACTTTGTGTACCCGTTGTAGGTTCATACCTTTTTGCAGGTAGAATTGCAGGTTCTCAATGTGACATACAAAGTGTTTCTTGTCGTATTGCGTTGACAAAAGTTTGGGTATTTTGTCTGGTTTGATGCTGAGCTTTGTGGCTAGTGCCTGTGCATAGGGTGACAGACTCTCCTTTTCCACCACCCTGTCTTCTGGGGCCAGCGGTAAGTCTTTGGTGAGATCATGGATGTCCGCGGGGTACTCGAGGTCACACTCGATCATGTAGCCAACTTTGTCCTGCGGATGGTAGTTTTTGATTTTCACCTTCATATACATGATGGAACTGTATAGAGCGTTGCAATCAAAGTGCAGCAGGTACGACGTGGGTTGCTTGGGGTCGTACGTCCCAACTTGAGGGTTGTTGGCTTTGGCATAGCGTAATGGAATCATGGCAACGTCCCCACGCACTCCTTTTTTGAGGACGTCATACATATCCTTCTCGTACACGAAGTCCAGTTTGGCACCCGTGCATCGCAACATGCAGTCATATGAGAACCCTGGTAAGGAAAGGTATTTCGTGCTATCAACCCAAAGCGTTCATGAAAGAAGTTGCGGTAGTTTTCAAACACGTCTGCTAAGAGTGTCACGTCTGTTCGCAGGTAAATCTTCATATACGCCATGAGTTTGGTACACTGGAAATGCGCCCAGACTTTTTCAGCGTGCTCGTAATCGGCGGACGATATTTCTGCTTCCCGCAAGTTGTCATAGAAGGACGTTTTGTTTGACAATTTCGTTGAGGCCCAAAGGATTTCTTCGCTTGTAACGTATTCGTATGGGAAGACGCCTTTTTTCGTCAGTAATTCCAGACCGCGGTCATCGTTTGGTATGCATTTTTTGCTTATGGTGAATTTTTTTTGCGAGCTTTTCATGATGTTGACAAGGGATGCCAGTGAGCCACTTGAATCAATAACAACCATCCTTTCTCCGAACAACTCCATGGTCATGATGTTCTCCCCAGTCTTACCTATTAAATACATTTGCTGTTGCTCAAGGTGGTGCACATTCTGGATGAGGAAGTGAATGTCAAAACGTCCTCCTTTTAAATTGTGTGTCTGTGCGATGAGGTTACAGGCATTGCAGATGGCACCCAAATAGTTTCTTCTATGTTTAATGTGGTCGTGGTCCCTCAGCTTGTTCACCTCATTGCGCCAGAAAGGAGTGAGACAAATGTAGCATTTTTCTGCGGCCAAGTGTTTCCGCTCTTGTTCTTTGCTCATGTCAATCGGGTGGACGGTGTTCAAGAGGTAAAAACTTTCGATACAGCTTGGACCTGTATGTATGACGGGGCTCTCTTGGTCATATTCCCTTACCCGACACACCCTTAGACATCCAATCGCCACCGGGACGTGCCTTTTGGTTCTTTTAGTCTTGGTTTGGCTCCCCCTGTCGAAATCATCAGACAGTACTGTTTCCAAGTCACAGTAATACACGAAAGGGTGCTTGTTGAGGTTGTTGAAGTTGCAAAATTCTTGCTTGACGTTTTTTCCCATGAAAACCAGATTGCTCGACGTCTCACCCGGTCTGGCATTGCCCTTGACAGTCTGTGCACTAGTGGTGTTGTTGGCTACGGTTAAACCACCCACATTTTTGGCAGTTTTCTTTTTTGGCTGCGGGCAAAATTTAAAAAGCAATTCCAGCCTTTTATCAGGTGGAAATGTTTTCTGTACAAAAGCAGGTTTATTTGTCGCTGTTGCCCCCCTTCGCTCTCGTAAAGGAAATAAAGGCTGTCGTCTTTTGGAGACCCGACCCGAATTCTGGTATCTGGTCAAGGCTGACGGGGTACACCAGGATGCTGATGTCCAACGTACTTTCGAATTGCTCATAATGGTGAGGTTCGTAGCTTTTCTTGTTTTTTCTCGCCTGTCCGGTCATGGGGTGCAGTGCTGCGAGAACGCATTAGAGGAAACATCTTTGATCCTGCGTTGGGGGAAAGGTGAGAATGCTGCCATGATGTTTGACAAACTTTGGCGGAAGAAGTGCCTCTCGTACGTTCTTGTAACCCCCTCCACCTCCCCGCGTGGAGTAAGGGTACACGTTTATTTGGGAGTGCTCAAGGCGACGTAGTGTCCACCCACTGCCTTCTTTCATGTACATGTCGTAAGCGTCCAGGATTTTCTGTTGACTGAGTTGCAGAGTCTTAGCTATGTTTTGTTCCATCAATATTATTTGAACTGGGGAGCGAAAGCAGGATGAGGCGTAAATGTAACTCTCCCCCTGTCTCTTC
The DNA here is from genome assembly GCA_932294295.1 of Alitta virens. Lineage (NCBI taxonomy): Eukaryota > Metazoa > Annelida > Polychaeta > Phyllodocida > Nereididae > Alitta > Alitta virens. The sequence continues at coordinate 17,649,770 of OW028578.1, read as the reverse complement.
TGTACATGCACGACAATTTTTTCATCAAATTTGAGGGAATTGTTTTTTTTCCACAACCTTTTCAAGTGCGCGCCCCATGCTTTCTCACACTTCACCAAGTAGAGCTCCACATCGTACTTGGTCTTGCCCCGAGGCAAGCATTTCTTTTCAAAAATGACGTCGTTCAAAATCTTAGGCATGGGCCAGCTGGTTCAAGCAGGGTGGGCCAACTTCACAACCTGGAGCTCTTTAACAACACTGCACAGTTTTATCCCCGTCACACACTCTTGGGAATGAGCAGATCTTTCCTATTTTTTTCGCTACGTATCTCCTTACGTAGTTGTCTGCGTCTGCCTTGCGGCTTAAAAGCGTAATTATCGTCCGGAAGCTAAGGCCCTTGATGCGGCTGTCAAGGAAGTAGATGCAATGCTGTCCACACACTTTTTTTTGAGGTTTTTGAAGACCTATGCCATTATAAGACAGTAGCCAGTCCTCGCCCTTTTTAGGGATTGGGAAGAGTGGGGGCAAACCATAACTGTCAAAGTACTCTATTGTCCTTTTCCCAAGCACTTGATGTAAACATAGAGCAACCCAATGACTGCCTTCATCCTTAGCCGCGTTGACGTTGACTATGAGACATTTCATCTTTTTTCTACCCAGGGTGAGGGATGGGATTTTGTCAAAGTGCTTTAACGGAGGGTCCGATAATTTCGTTCCTTGTCACAAGTCAAGATGGCTTCTTTCTCGAACATCACAACCATGGCCACGGAGTGGTTCGGAGGTGCACTGGTTCTGATATCTACCGACACTACACCACTCTTCGCCTGATGGAAGTGATCCAACCCATGTTCTCCATCCTCCGTCAGGTCAAAGACATATATGAAATGCCCAATTTTGAACTGCACGTAATCGATCAATGGTTCATTATTGAACAACCCGCCAGTACTTGTAAACATCATGGTGTAGGGCATGACGTAATCGTTATTCATCAGGTCTATTTTCATGGGGTCATTGGGAATACTCTTTCAGGTCCACGTCCGTTACGCTGAAGTGTTTGAAATTGAATGGGAATTTCTTCCATTGCCCGTCTAGTGCATCTGTGTCGACCAACCCAATTGGATCCTGGTGGGTAGGTGACCAGAGTACAAGTTGGGTTCATTCAGCGTCAGATTGCGGAACCAAATGAAGGGCAGACCACCCAGCTGGTTTTCCACTCAAAAATTTTCAAAACCCGCGCAGGTAAGGGTTCCGTGGCACCTGTTTAATGCAGACTTTGCACAACGCGCAGTACATCCATAAAGTCCTCCAGCAAAGCGGTTTAAGTTGAGATCAAGTTTCTGGGCCAAAGCTTTATAATCTTTCTTGCCGCCCAAGTATAAGAAATTCCACAATTCTTCTTGATTTTTACCCTCAACATCTTGAGCCTGCTGAAACCACGGGAAATAGTTGGCTATTGTGAACCAAGGGTTAGGGGCATGGTTGTTTTGAACCAGTTCTTCGAGTTCCATCAGGATCCTGTTTATGCGCTCTTGTCGTCGCATCTTACGTAGGGAGGTGCTGGTGTGACCGTCGAGAATTGTCGAAATCAACTTATCCGTTTTGAAGAAAAGTTCCAAAGTACTGAGGTTGCCAATTTGTGCCAGGTCCTCCACCCGGTTGCTGATCACTGCCTCCAACAAATGCTTTAATAAATTATCCTGGGATTTCCCCGTCGCAGCCATCAAGCGGGCAAACCACGGGAAGAAATCCTTTATTGAGAAACGTGGTGTGATATTTGTCAGAAGCTAAAAACCCGCCCTTTCCATCAATATCGTCCGGGGGGAGCCTGGTAAGAGTTCCCATAAGGTCCCGTGCGGGTGGGTTTCCAGATAGACCAACCTCTCCCCAAACACGCGTAATGTTAGATATTTGGTTTGGAAGGTAAAATCCATTTCTACACCAAAGTCCTGTGCCGCTTTTGCTGCGTCCTCTTCCCCCGTTCCCCCGTAAAGTGATTCCCACAAAGCTGTTTGTTGTTGTCTGGTCACTTCCTCCAATCGTTTAAACCAGGAGAAGTACTGGGCAAGGGAGACTCGCGGGTTGGGAGGGACAGTCAGTGCCGAGCGCCTGGATCGGCTGCGGGGGCACGCAGCGCTTGGGTCAGACATTTCTAGAGGACCTACCCTCGGGCTCACGGCTTCAGCTTTGCCTGTCCGGTCATCTGAGGATAGGTCAGTCATGGTCGAGCGTCTTGTGCGCCCGCTTTGGGGCTCCCCGCCCGGGTCATGTGTGCCGGCAGCATCTTTGCTTGCCAGAGTCGTAACCTCTAATAGCTTGTCACCGGGGAGTGCATCGGACTCACCCGGGATAGGGTGGGGGCTCCTCTGACTTCATTTAGTGGAGAACTTTCGTCAGGGGAGGGTGGAGAACTTTCGTCAATTCTAATACATCTAGGCCCGCTTGTGAGAAACTTACTTGACTAGGGACAATGATCTCCAGGAATGCTATACGCCAACTATCGTCCAAATCCAAAGGCTGGTGCAGCTTTATCGAGAAGCGCGTGGGGTCATCCTCGAGGCTAGATATGACGAGACGAATTTCGGCTTGCTCCTTCATTCGCAGGCAACAATAACAAGGCTATGACAACATTTCCAGCACGAAACCTAATACGTTCCCACGTACATCCATAATTTGGATGCGGATGACGCTATGTGCCTCTCCCTGGACATGAACGAAATCAAATGGATGAAAAGCGCTAGAAAAAGTTTCGCCAAACTCATGAGGGGGTGGGGCAACCACTTCCAAAACGGGGACGTGCCAATCATTGACTCATGAGCTTTGTACAAGCTCACTTTCGACAAAGATAACTTTGAGGTTAATCCACAGATCAAACAAGTACGCTTGCGGTTGAGTATAGCCTTTGGGGTCCTTCGGCACGTTTTTCGACACCGTCTGGGGGCAGCCTAGGAGTTTGGCGATATTGGGACTGAAAGTTAACTTTTCAACTTCATCCCCCACTTTAAACCTGAAACCATCTTTCCATTTGACGGCGAACAGGTGTGCCCCAAATCGTGATAACATAGCCGCAATTTTGTGGGAGCGAAGAAAAGCCCTTCTTCCATACGCAGCGTCGTCTGGGTATGACGGACGTCTTCTACTGTCACCGTCTCCTCTTGTTCGACATTGTAAAAAGTGAGGGGGAGCTGAATTTGTGTTGCGCGCTCCTAATTTTGCCCTTGTCCTTGATGTTTTCATCAAAATTGTAGCGCTGGCGAAAAATCGTCGAGCTTCATTCGGATATCATCTGGCAAGCACTCCCCATCCCCCTGTGTTGCCCTGTCCCCCACGACAGCGTCATAAGCTTGCTTTGGAATGAGGTAGCGCTCTCTGAAGCCTGTCATCGTCGTTTAGGCAAGAGACTCTGTACAAGTGGCTGCAGCAGCAGGGCCGCTAAAGAGCCAATCAGGGCAGAAAACCACCGACTTGGCCTTTGAGAATCTTTCTTTTGCGTGCCGTCTTCACTTTCTTGTCAACAAGTTCCCGGCACTGTTTGCGATGCTTCTTTAAAGCTTTAGCCAAGGTTGGTGTGATGTGCACATTGCCTTTCAGAACATTGAGGTATATCTCACAACAAGCATCTATCTCACCCTTGGTAGCAATGTCAATGAGTTTCTTGGTTTCCCCCCAGCTCTTCCCATGTCTTATGAGTATTCGCAAGAAATCTTTATGCTTTTTGACCGACGACATTGCGTAACGGTTATCTAATCAACATTGTTCTGTGATCTCTCCCAGGGATCAGTTGCTCCTTTACTCATGGGGTGGCGCACCGGTTCCCCCATGCTGCATGGTGGGACACCTTGCCACATTCGCCAGCACAGTGCACCATAACACGGATGTACTGTCGGAAGAACAACACGCACAAAATAGGTTAGTGTGTCTTTCTTCTTTATTTCAAACATTCGCCTAACAAATTTATATATACATTATATATATATATATATATAGAATAACATGCCCCTTACTTTAATGTCGAATGAACTGGGTTTTTTTTTTATCCATCTCTATAACAAATCAAAACAGAAGGGGTGGGGTAACATTCCATAGCACCTGCACATGCTAAGCTGCACCAGCAGTTCGCCATGCTTACAGCGTTGACAATAACACGTTTTGTACAAAATCGGTAACCAAAATGGGCAACATTGGTAAATTGCTGATTTTGTAAGTGAACAAGATGATTTTCAAGTTGTTGTAGACCTTAAAATCACCCAAATTGCCCCCGTCACTGTCTCTGATTTTGAAGTAAAAACTCTAATCCTACCCAGTTAACCGTATGTACAAACAAATGGGTCTGGCATAGATATTGTAACCTGTTTTGCCTTAGCTCCCTGCCTGCCAAGAGGTGTTGGTACGTCAAAACAAACCCCTCAGGGGTAACAAAGGGATATCTCAGCACGGTGGCCAGCTGGCTTACTTTTACAGTGACCCGAGCAATTGGGCACTGGTAAAAAATTTCAAGAATATCCACAAAAATAATTCAAAGCGGCAAACCATATCCTTGACATACACCGTGTTCTTTATGGTCACTTTAAAACCGCCTCGAGCGTACACCATGTCAATTCCCAGGTCTCGCAATTTCAAAGCAACAAAGTTACGCACTCTTCTTATCTTCATTAATCCCGCTTCTCTTTTCCTCTGGGGTTGGGCCCGATTTCGGCCAGGAGACGATTGACCAACACCACAAGGGTCACCAGGGTATCTGAAGTGGTCAAAAAGGCCGCTCTCAAACGCCTGTTGTATTCCAGCCAAAAACCATCGCTGCCCGCGCTTTCCTCTGGCTTTTGCCTCGCCCTGATACGCTCCAAGCAAGTGTCGATCGGCTTGTCCAATACAAACACAATCACTTTGGCAAATTGGAAAGGACGAAGTTGTCGAATAGCCTCACAACCTCCGTTGACGTGATCCATAAGATAGTGGTAATGATAGTTGGTGATTTCATAGCGGTCTCGCCTCACCTGTACGAACGCCCGGCAGCTTTCCAGGTATCTGTCAGATATTACAAACTTGTTTGGGGTAAGGTCTATGAACTTCTTCGTCATCGTCTTGATGAAGTGTTCCTGGCTCACAATATAGTCTGCTTGGTTTCCACTATATGCTTGGGATAATGGGTCAAATTGCTGGCCATTGAAAAGGGTGTTGAAGAAAAGCTCAGTTGGTTCGGGTGAAAAAGAGATGTCATTGCGCTGACGTAATAACGTCTGCAAATGTTGGAACAGAGTTGTCTTGCCAGCGCCAATGCAACCTTCCAGTACTATGAGCGTGCCAGTGCCACCTTCCTCCCTTACCGGATGGGGCGAGCTGTCCCCATCAGTGGCCCCATCTCCCGTGCTCCCGAAGCACCCGTCGCCCCTCGCTGGGTGGATAGTGTCTTGGCGCAGAATACGCGATGTGGGGTGAAGAATAGGTAGAAAAAGCATTTGACTTATACGTTGACCCGGTGTGATGGCGAGAGCAGTTATTTCGCCACAGAAATCACAATCAATCGTACCCAATACGGCGTAACACTGCTTGTGCAGGCCCAGTCCAGACCTGGAGATCAATTGTATAAACATGCCAGGTGCGATGGTCTTGATGCTCAACCCACGCGAGCGGGTCGAGCAAGTTGAACTTCACTTGTTGGACGGGCATAGCATGGTAATATCCATCTTAAGTCTACCAAGTTGGGAACGACACTGTTTTGGTTCGCTAGGGGGAAGGATGCCTTTATATACCCCTAAACCTGACATCAACCGTGGGCGGTCCTCCATCAGCAGCAGGTGAAGTGTTGCTGCACCAAACAGCGCGGGAGACCCATAGACAACAAAACGTCACTCATGGGTGGATTGTCGAGCCACTTCGTGTGGATGTCACCCCAAGGCCCGTTACCCCCTTGAAACATATTGCAAAAATGCAAACGCACAGTTGTCGCACATTGATACTCCAAAGACATGTTTCTCTTCAAAATGTGCTCCACGCACGAGTGGCGATGATGGTAAATTTTAATACCATGACGTTTCACAGCCTAGTAAAGTATTACACACCGGTTGGTCTCTTTGGTGCACAATGTTGGTTGTGTATACAAGGTAGCGCAACTTATCTAACAAGAAGGATGTCTTTTGATCATCACATTCTTCCCGCCACAGTTCACGACTCTCAATAGCGCTATCCAAACGGTGACGCACTTCACACAGGACAGCCTGCATTTCAGGGTGTCGTTGCAGGAACATTGTAAATAGTCCACCGGAGGAAAGTACAAAATCTACCAAACTTAATTCCTTATAAACGCGGATGAACTGGTACAGCGTGATCCTAGATAACGCCTCGTGAAACTTCTTATCTATCATTTCCGCTCCCAGGACCGCCCAAAACGCGGGGAGAGGGAGGGTAAGGGGACCCTCAGGAGGGCGCCGCAAATTGTTTCCCACCAGTGTGTGGAAGCAAGCCACCGCAAAGCTCCATTTGGAGACCAAACAGTTCCTGGGTAAACAAACCATCCATGCGCTTTCAGAGTTTTGCATGTACAACGTATAAATGCGTTCAGCTACTCTTTAACTTTCGCCCACTCCATAAAATACGCGGGCGCGGTGGGCTATTTTTTGGAACTGGGCAAGCCCTATCTTCCATAGGAATTCTTTTCTCCCGTGCATGCTATGGAGAAGGGCTTGGGCACGCGTTAACGTGAATGTAACGGAGCCAAAAAGTTTGTAGCACAAGGCTTTAGTTCTTGGATGTTGACCCGTTCCCAAACGCCAATATTCGCGCTTGTGAACAAACTGAATGGTACAAGGAAAGAAGGGACCCGACCCCAAACAACTCCTTTACCCAGCACACTTGGAACTTGATGACGGGGTGGGGTTTGCACCACGGTCAATGTGTCCCCGCACACTGGTACTCCAACGAAGCATTGCACGTCAACACAGCAGCAAATTTGGGGAAGATGCCCACGGCGTAAGGGGAAAAAGTCAAGAATGTCTACCAAAAGGTCTACCACAGGAGTTCCAGAACTCCGACAAATCGTTGTACCCTCTGTCATGGCTGCCACGACACAAGTTGTGGGGGAAGTCAACCTCCACATAGCTGGGACCGTATTGAATATCCCGGGTGTTGGTTGGGTCTCTCTGTCACTTGGTGACCCAAGAAGCGGAAGTGGGGATGGTCGATGTTGTAACCCAACGCCCTCGAACAGGGACAAACAAAGCGGGAAGAAGTGAAAGGGCAGCTTGATCACACTCCTTTGCCCCGAGTCCATATATTTGCATGCGTGTAGAAGTAAAGGTGATTTAGCGAGTCCGTAACGTTGTTTCATTATGAGAAAAGTTTTTTTCTGATCATCCAAAAATATGGTCTCATTGCGAAAGCGCTGAGAGGTGAAAAAAGTCTGCCAGGCAAGGTCCCGCGCCATGATTACAAAAGCTTTACTTTACCAACTACCACGTCGTCGATAGATAAATGTAAGCACTTTGTCACTTTCCGAGGCTTCTTCCCAGCTGGTGTCTTCTCCGCCCGACCCGTGCTCTTAACATGACTTTGGTGGGACACGTCAGTTGCACCATGGGCCAACCCGTCCTTGACAGCAGACACATCGACTGATGGGGATTCCACGTCATTCACCTGCGTTTCACCCACCTCAATCGAACTTCGCTTCCTTCTTTTTTCACAGGTTTTACACCGCTCAGATTTTTCACAAGCAAAACAAGTACCATCCGGAAAAATTCTGCAGCAACTACGGCAACGACGGAAAGTAGGGTATGTTTCCTTGCAGATACTACAAGGTTCCTTTTTCCCCGCACCCTGAGTGTTTTTTCGCCCGCACAATCTACAATCCATCATTTCTTCCAAAGTAAAACTCGACATTGTATTTTCCCACCCAAACCCTCCCCTCCCCAGGGATCTATTCGCTGATCCCAGCAGTAGCTACAGCATCAACATGGGACTCAGCCACAGCAACCGCATCAACACAATCGCCTTCGTCACCCGCTTCCTCCTCCGCCTCCCCCTCCTCCTCCTCGACTTCACCATCTGTGACTTCCTGGTTGTGATAATTGGAGTAACAACATACACACACAAGGTCAGGTAATTTCAATGGGGGTAAGCTTCTCTTGCCCAACGCTTTGCTTGAAACTTGACCCATCATTTCCAACTTCTCTTGCCACCCTTCTTGGTTTCCCCCAGGCTTTTCTAGCTTTTAGGTTTTTTACGTTTGGGGGCGGCATCATCTTCATCATCATCATCGTCATCATCCTCCCCTTCCTCCTCATCATCAGCCTCGGACCCACTTGGTGAGGAATCTTTATCTTCCTCAAATGCATGCACTTTAGCGACAATCTCGGGAAACACTTTTTTCAAAAGCAGGACGGCTTCTGCGTGAAGCGTGACGCGCTTCATTTTCGACGATCAGATACACCAGGAGGTAACTTGGTATCCACCAAGTGCATATACAACCGGCCCTTAAACTCGGTCAGGGAAACAGTGTAACATGAGGTTAAATTCTTCCTGAAGTCCATTTTATTAACTTTTGCCCAGGGACTACATAACTGCAGGAACCATCCTATTCATTACCTTACAAGTGAGCATCGTTAACACATGTGCTTGCCTCGGGCTACAAGGTAATGCCAATTGGCACAATACGCGGACTGATGAAGCAGGATACGTAGGCAATGACACCCTCCCCGCACGAGAGTTCAGCTTACATCTCCCACAATCCCAAACTTATAGCACTGCTCCCTGAGACAGCAAGAAGACATAACCAATCTTGAAGGTCCCCCCAACCAAGTCAAAGGATCAGTACAATGACCGCAACATTTATCAAGATGAGCGACTTCATCGATGACATTGTCCTGAACATTGAAACACAGAGGCTCTGGATGCCCAACTTGGATATTTGTTGTTCGGTCTTTGAAAGGGTGTACACAACCATTCAAGCCGCGGTGGAATTGCTCTTGCAAAATTTGTTACAATGGAGGAAAGCTGGTTGCATTGCCCTCTCCCACGAAGAAATGGGGCACGTTCTACACAAGTTGAAAAGTTGGTTCCAAGAGGAATTTGTCTTGGTGATAGGAGGCTGGGGTCACTTCACCCCCACCCCAAACTTGGCTGTGGCACAAGACCAAACGCCAACATATGTCAAATGCGGGGCAAGCATTTTATGCAATCCCCCTTCACTCGTACACGTTTACTGTGGACCAACAGGATGGGAACGGCAACCAAAAATCTATCGTCTCCCCTCAGCTCCCCCACCGCAGAGGATGGGTGGGTGGATTAGGGCTTTACGTCCTGTATTTCTGCACCAGTTGGGCTAATTAGGACAGGCAGGGACCATGACAATGAGACGAAGGATGAAACAGTCATCCAACTTAGGCTCGACCGGGAATCGAACCCGGGACCCAGCGGTTGGAAGCCTAGAGCGCTACCTCTGAGCTAGGCCTCCGCCATCCATCGCAGAGGGTAATGAGAACGGCGCATTTGTGTACAAAAACATCTCCCCTGCAACCGCGGGGAGTCCTGATAACGCAACTGCTGCTCAACCACTCCACCTGAGCGTTGCTCGCCCAACAAATCAAGCAGACAAAGACTTTGACTTTTCCATGGAGTGTCTCAAAGCGCTAATGGAAGGCGAGGGGCCACAAATGAATGAAGAGGACAAACAAATACATACCAACCTGGGGGAGGGCGAAACGTACCACGATGTACGAGACGAGGGGTTGCGGTTGAATGAAGAGGACAAAAAAATACGTAGCAACCTTGGAACGGTTGAAACGCACCACGCTGTCATAGCAGTACATTCGTGTGTGCCAATAAAAGTCGAGCTGCACCTGACGGAAGCAAGAGAAGCCGTGGATTCGGATGACGACTGGGAGACCAAACTAGATGATGTTCGGCGGAAATTCCGAGCGACCTACGATGTCACGCGCGGAGGCGTTAAAAAACGCTCCATTTGGCACCTTGGGATAAGCCCGATAGAAAAAAAACTAATCATATCCGTCCTAAATGAAAAGCCCTGTGAAATCAACAGGGAAAGGTGCCTGCAACTAAGGTTAATAACTAACGTTCATGCAACACCCCATCAAATTGCTCTGTGAGGAAATATGAACATTTCCTGGGAGAGGAATGGAGAACAATCAAAGCAGACGTCAGTGACATGAGTGCAAGGACGCCAACAAATTTAGTGAAGAAAATTTATACTGATGTTGCCAACCCTGCCGGTTTCGCCAGTCCAGTTAAAGTTTGGAAAAAAGCTTAGACCTTCATCCCCTCTATTACCCATGACCAAGTGGAGAATATCCTCCAAAGTATTGAAAGCTATACCTTACACCGCTACGTCAGGAAAGTACCCAAGACAAGGAAATACTTGAGTCAAGGTCTCAACCATTATTTCCAAGCAGATCTTTTTGTACTAAATGATGGTCTGGCCAAGATAAATGGGTACTGATATATTTTATTTTGCTTAGACACTTTCAGTAGAACATTGTTTGCCCGACCTTTGAAAACCAAAAGTGGACTAGAAGTGGCGGCAGCACTACAAGCAATCATAAAAGAGAACCAGTCCTTACCCCCTTTAAAAATAGTGACTGATAAAGGCACAGAATTTTTGAACACACACGTACAACACCTGTTCAAAAGATATTACATCATACATTTCACCGCTGAAAATGTTTACCATGCGGCTCTTGTGGAGAGAGTCATTAGGACACTACGTGAAAAGTTTGGCCGCTACATGACACATAACAAGACGAGAATTTTCATCCACAAGTTACCAGACTTTGTATCCGCAAACAACCAAAGTACGCATTCTGCCCTACCCCAGTCAATGAGCCCCGCTGAAGTGAACCCTAAAAATGAGACTCAAATGTGGAAACACCAGTTTGCCCGTTATTTCAGGCGAGCGCCGGGTTACGCCGGACAGAAAAATTTTGAAATAGGGCAAATCGTACGCATAACAAGATACCCTGGGAGATTCAAGAAATCTACTGACACTACTTTCACAGAAGAAAAATTCATAATTTCACAAACCAACTACCTACAAAATTGCTTTATTGACAGACTCGGAACCGATCACAGGTGTCTTCTACCGAGCCGAACTTCAACCCGTCGTATAATGGGACAAGTTTTTAATGGTTGCCTGCCTCCTTTGTTTCGAATGGTCATCTCTGGGACAAGTTCGACCGGTAAATCCATGCTGCTGAGAATAATTTTAGAAAACGGCAACGTAATTTTGGAAAAAGACTTCACCCGAATAGTATACATGAGGGGTGTGCCCACCAACAATGAGGTCAAATGGAAGGAAAAATTTGGCACCAAACTCATCACCCTGGATGAAATCCCACCCGAGAACATTGTGTTACCACTCCTAAAAAAGTCCAGATGGGACAACAGTTCTGGTCATTGAAGACCTGGACGAACAAGCCTGCTCCTCCCCCCTCATCAGTAAAATATTCACAGCATACAGCCATCACTTGGGCTTCAGCGTTATTCTGTCGACGCAGAACATTTTTCGCCCGGGAAAGAAAGGCTGACCTTAATCAGAAACACCACACACCTCGTGTTGTTTCCCAACCTAGACGAAACAGTGATCAGACTCGTGGCGCAAAAAGTGCACATAAAAGACCCGAAAAGAATTGTGACACTTTTTGAGCAACTAACCAGCCAACCATATGGATACCTATCAATTTTGTCAAATTGTGAAAAAGAACTGAAATTCCGTTCCCACTTGAGTGAGGAAAAACAACACATTTATGTACTGGATTAAGGTGCAATAGGCCGCGCAAGTTCACGTCTGCTCTCCTGCCTCGGAGGCAAGAAAATGGGTCAAGAATTCTAGATCCGGAACCATTACATTATCGCCCATTTTGTTTACCGGCGTTGTTTTCTTTGTTTTTGTCCTGTTAATTTGTGATTCAATGGCTCTGTCTCTGTTGTATTAGTCCAATTGTTGTGAGCAATACACAAAGCTTCAACGAAAGTCGGAACAGGCAGTATTGAGCAACAGAGTGCTCCGTTTTTCTTTTGATGCTGAGTGCAAGGTGGTCAATGCCAAGGTACAGGCATCAATGAGAGACAAGAGCTACAAAGTTCAGGTAAGTCCATGGTTTTAGATTTTCAGACGTTCAGTAGGTTACTATTTTATATACACTGGTAAATATTGTCACATTATCTTTACAGATATTTCTTAACGAATCATATGGTGTTGCTGGAAGTACTTGTGGGTGTGTCCTGAGAGAGAGTAGGTGTCACCATGTAGCTGCTGCTTTACTTTATGGGTAAGTGCATGTTACCTGATTGGAATGAAAATTAAAATACTCTAAATAGTAATATTATGGAGTCATCGTATATGGTCGTGGTAACATCAGTTTATCATATTTTCATTCCCTAGCTTCAAGAATGTGTCTAAAACAGACATAAAATGCAGTTGGCTCAACAGACCTAAATCAGCCCAGCCAAAGGTAGTTGAGACTATTGAAGAAAAGTTCCCCATGAAGAACACAAGTTTCAGGTAACTACTGAAAACTTTTGGAAATAAAAAAAAAATAATGTGTTCCACGATGTTGTATTATTGTTCATTCACCCAAATTTCGCAAGTCAACTGTTTGCATTCCTAGCCCTGTAAATAATTGCCAATGAGTGTGATACACCTTACTTTTGAGCCTTACAATCTATATAGGTGTTCACCTTCATAATTTGACCATACCCAAACTTTTAGAGCCATGGACCGCCCTGTTAATCAAGCTGACCGAGACTTCATGCACCACGAGTTGTCAATGCTTGGACGCTATACTGGTAATGCAAAAAGCATGAGTTTGCATGGTATGCTGCCTTATATATGGCCATGCCATTTACCAGTACCTAGCTACTTAGTTGAGTTTGAATGTGCAGACGCTGTTGAACAGTAAAGATGCATGCTACAGTTGCTGAATGAAGTTTTTCATTTGCTGATTCGAGACCTAGTACATAAATATTACATGAAAATTATTTTTTTAAATTAGAGTTGATCAGTAGGAAACTAATACTGTATGATGTATAACAGCATGCAGCAATATGACGGATGAATTATGAGATAGTACATTTAATTTTGGCTGAATGTTTTCTGTTGATGCAAGCAACAGGCACAGTATTAAACAATGTCTATAGCAGTCACGTGCTTTCAGCTCTGCACTGGATTTTGTCTAAGGAGCCAGACAAGACCAGTTGTCCTGTCACAAGTATCGAGGAGCTTCTGATGTCCGCTGAGTACCTTGGGGATGATGGGAAGGTCTGGCTGAGAGAACAACTAAACATTTCCGATGACAAGATCAGACAGGTATAAATTTGGGACACTTATCCCAATTTATTGAAAATAACGTATGATTTACAGCATTGCTAAGATTAACCTCTGTTTGTGTGCTGTGTCTGTTAAATAGATTGCAGAATTGACGAGGGGCCAAAGGGACAACCCACTATGGTCTGTGGTTAGAAAGTTACGGCTGACCGCATCAAACTTTGGCATAGTATTACATGCCATTAGAAAGGACAGGTCAGTGGAAATCATTGTTATTCGTCCTTTCTGAGATATTTAAGTTGAAGTTGAAGCTATAACCAAGTCAATGCTTTGGTTACAGACTGAATCCATCCAGCAAGAAACGCTTGATGTCATCGTACAATCTGCAAAAGATGACCCCAATCATGTGGGGAATCACCCACAAAACAGATGGCCTTGAGATATACAAGTCTCTGGGTGCTACCATTGCTGAAACAGGTAACATATGTCATTGCTGTAACTGCAATTGTGCTACAATGTTTGGTCTGTACTTTAGTAGTACTGTGACAAGTGGTGTGGTTCTTTCAGGAATATGGCTGCATGAGTCAGGTGTTTTAGGAGCCTCCCCTGATGCAATTGTTTCTTCACCACCAACAACAGCCACTGTTCACTTGAATGACCCTGATGGCCCATTATTATTACCTCAAATTTTTCAGGTAAAATGCCCATATTCTGCCAATTTGCTGGTTTGGACACCACATGATACACAAATAATCCGAATTAATAGAGATGAAGACTGGGCAGAAAATCTCCACTACATGATCAACTTTTATTTCTCTAAGTTTTTGGATGCATTGAATGAAGACAAATATATATATATATATATATATATATATATATATATATATATAGAATGTACATTAATTAAATTAATTTACAAAAACAAACTATTATTTACAAAAGAGAGTATATTTTGTTTAAAACTGTTGTTAAGGCTGTTCCATTTAAAAGTGTGGGGTGGGTGCTTTTTAAAAAAGAAAGAGGTGGAAAAGATTGGTTGACAAGCATTTTCTTAACATCTTAATTCAGTAAAAAGATGGAGTAGGTGTGTCTTTAAAAAAACAAAAGGCATGGGTGGGGGGTTTCTGAAAATGTTCCTGTCCACCCCAACCCACACTTTCAAATGGAACAGCCCTTTGAATACATTGTCAATTATACAATGGAAATACAATTATACAATGGAAATGGAGGTCTGTTTCAGATGTGGTAATTATCAGCAATTACTTTAATTAATGGATTTTGCAGATTAACAAGGCAACAGCATACCTGAAAAATTTTTGTTGATAAAGGTCTTAGATGAGCAGGAATGTGATTTAATATGTCAACATTTTTGATTCGCTCGTTCGCCCTTTCTACATAAAATTGTGTGGAAGATGTTGCTTATCGTGGTACGGCTAGTGTTGAAACGAACCAACAAATCAAGATCTTTCGCTGCCAGACGTAGCTTCATTAGAGTTATGAGAAGTTGGTCTGACAGACTAAATGATGATACAGAGAAATTGCCATAGTATGTCAAATTGAACCTTTCAATTGTCTTGACAAGTATCATGAAGACATCGTACTGCAACGAAGTGTAAAGCAGCATCTGTAAGTTGAATAGACTGAATCAGTATTTGTAATTCCATATATAATTGAAATCCTGTTCAAATTGTTTTTGTGGAAGTGCTACTATGACTACTCCTTGTCTTAAAAATTAAGTAAAATGTACAATTCTCACCTGTCATCATGTTTTATGTCTTCAATTGACATGGGCTTCTTCGTAAACTTAAATTGCCGAATCTCTGTTTCCAGTCTTTCTATCTTGCTCTCCATTTGTTGAATTTTCTTGGACATTGCCGCATGTTTTTCTTCATATATTGGGTATGATCCATATCATCTACATTTGGTAACATGTTGACCGCAAAATCATCACTCATTGCACCTGGGGACAGCAGTGGCGACAGTGTTGGATTTCCTGTAGAACACAAGCAAAAATTGATTAGCAAATCCATCATGGCATATATTCAAAATTTAGGAGTAACAAATAAATAAAATTTGTGAAGCAGCTAATAACATTTGACATAAGACTAATAATGTAGATCTGGTAACCTTTTCTTTTGACGTTTTGGTGGATCAGGAAAATCTAAAATTTTCCCTTCAGTCCATGGAAACTTGGTGGGACCATTTTCCTTCAGTCCATCTTTGAAATGGCAGCTACATAATCTGTCATTTGGACCCAACTGTCTGTCTTGTCTCCTGAACATGAATGAAGAAAGAATTTAATTTAGGATATCTATCAAATGTTTATATTTTTGGCGAATTAACACTGGGATGTCACAAATTATAAACAGAAAAAAAAGCACTATTGTGAAATACCATAGAATGTAATGTTTACTTACCAGCACAATCTCTGCCATTGATTTCGTAGTACTTGATCCTTTGGGAACCGAAAAAAACTACATTTGTGGTATTCTCCATGGCACTGACACTAACTGGCAAAGCAGTACACCATCTCTGACTGTGTAATTCGATCACTAACTTGTGAAAAGGACGGAGTTGTATATGCAGCCGTGGTTTGTTTACATGTGGGCGATAATATAATGGTACCAAGACTGGCAAATCTCGCATATTCTCACGACTTACTTAGACCAACTTGCACGGCCTATGGTACGTTGATCTAGTACAAAAGATTTCATAGGACGGAGCGAACACAGCACCACAAAAAACATCCAGACACTTTGCAGTGGGCCAAAAAACAAACCTGCGACAAATCAAGATCTCTTCAATGCCAAAATATGCTTGTTCAATTTGGCAGGTACAACGAGAGGCCTCACCTGGCAAACATTGCACCTGTGGCACCTCGCAGCTAGCCCAGTTAGAAAAAACCCAGCACATGGAAGTTGAAGGTGGGGTGTATTTCTACACCTGCTGGATTAATTAGGACAGGCAGAGACCATGGCAAAACAACAAAGGATGAAACAGCCATCCAACTTAGGCTCGACCGGGAAGCGCACCTGGGACCCCGCGGTCGGCAGCCCAGAGCGCTACCTCCGAGCTAGGGGGCCCCCTGCCCGCATGGAAGTTGAAAGCACAGCTGCAAGTAAGCAGTCAGAAATGAAGAGGGGATGAAATCAAGTAATGTCTGCATTGATGCATTGAACATTATCGATTGGACTTTACACAGTGTTTGGCTTTAACATTTACGATTGTCATTTACACTGTGTATATATATGTAACATTATGTTCGTATAAAGCTTGCATAGCTAAACAAACAAGGGAGTTGTTTGTGTGTGAATAGCTGAAAAAATACCCGAAGAAAAATAGATTAGTTAAAAATAAGAGCGCATTTGCGACCTATACTTCTGTACGAGAAAAAAGCAGAGACGGGCAACACGGCTTCAAAAACCCGAGGGGGGCGACATTGCCAACCATGTTAATGCCCGAACGTCCCCGGAACCTCGTAGAACACAAATAACCGACCGAAAATAAAATACAATAAAACAGTAACGCATTTGCGACATATTTACCTACTAATCATAATTTGATCGTTTTTTTTTTTTTTTTTTCAAAATAATTAAAATAGGATAACTTTAAAAATATTCACAATTTTCATGATTTAAAATAACCAGTAATTCACATAGTTGAAGTTCCACTGTCTGTCAAACTTGCAATTTGCAATTTTCTAATATGCTATCAAACAGTTATTAATCAAGGCACACTAAATGTGTGTGAATTAATGATTTTATAAGACATTAATTACTTAAAAATGAATTATACATTGAGAGAAAATCCAGACCAAAACATTGGAAACACAATGGAAATGACATCATCACCATTGTTTAGTACTGTGATGTCATCACTGGGTTTGTTTACATATTGAGTTTTTGATGGCATGAAAAACTAATATTTATATTATTTATTGTAAATTAAAACTAAATTGTTGTGCAAAAGTGGTTATGTAATGGTGAAAAATATCATGAGACAAGAAGGCAGTATTGATTTATATCATTACTTTTATGTGCAAATTTGACAGACAGTGCACCTTTAATGTTCATTGACCAGTATCATACTGTATGTAAAAACTAGAGCACATAAGATGTGCAACAAAGGCGGCTGGAGGACTGTTGTATACATGTTCAACGTCGGTACCATTTGACAGCTGACATTATCAAAGCGAACGTTTCGCTAACCACAACGACAGGAGCGCATAACTTCATCAAAAGTTGATCAAATTGCACAAAGTATACATTGAATTAAAGCCAAAGAATTCATTTCTCTGGCTTGAATCGTGTCACGCACGCAGGGTGTTTTCGTGCCCATTCGTGCCGCCGACCTAGTTGTAAAAGCGGATACAACGCCGTCGCACGCAGGCTTCCGATGACAGATGCATACAAAGTCGGCAGCTAGCGCTGGTGCCTTTGAATGATCGAAAGACCTGAAAACATACTGAAGTCAGCAATGAGCTGAACATTAACTGTCATCAAGTCAATAAACAATGAGTATGAATGTAACACTGTTAAATTAAAAGGTATTTTTAAAGATTTTCAGAATACCAAGCAAAATTTAAATATTTAAATACTTGGTCTATTGCCGTTTTCATAGTAGACTGGGAATCCTGTACATACTGTCATTATGTTGACAAATAATAGGAAAAAATCTAGAACACTGCAAGTTAAGTATCATAATTTGTTAATGATGTCGACTGAATGTCTATAGGTCCTAACTTTTGGCGAAAACAGTACAGTAAATAAATATTTCAACATTTCCCATGACTCCTTACATATTTGGCAGAAAAAACTAAAATAATTGCCTAATGACACTTACAGGACTAGCTAATTCAGGACGTCCTCCTCTCAATTTAATTTTACTCTGGAGCCACGATGAATTAATTGTCCTAATATCATAGTTGATTTTATGAAGAATGCTCCAGTCTATGTACTGGCTGAAAAAAAGATTAAAGATCACACATAAGATAGAAAAATACTATAACCTATAAACACTTAACTTCACTCACTTCAGGTGCAAGAATCAATTGCAAACTTACAAAATGTAGTGAATTTACTAACAGTTAAAAATTATTTAGCAAAATGAGCCTTCCATTGGTATTAAAACATGTCTGTAAATATTGTTTTCTGTCATGAAAAATGTAAGATATCTAACTTCTAACCTAAAAATTAGCTAATTACTCCACATTTATTTAATTTTTTTATGTCAGTCAATCTATCTGTCCATATTTTGTCAGTTTAGTTTTCCAACCAATACAGAATAGCACTTTGAAAATCTCCATATATATATTGAAAAAAATTCAATGAAATACTACAACCATGTATCTTAGTTTGTTGTTGCAGTGATACGTAACCATTACACAGCAGATCATCAATACATCCATTTACACATTATACCAAGCTTAACTTCTGGCAATCTTTAACAACAACAAAAAATCTGTGATTATATGTATCCTGCACAACTAAACAACTGAGCAGTCGCAACCATGCACTCACATTGAAGGTCCCATGCACATCAGAACATGTATGGTATGATCATGTTTTATTTCTAATTGCTATTTATTTATATTTTTTAATATGAGGTGTACTTTATTTATTTGCAGATAGCTTGCAGCCCACCACTTAATGAGCATTTATCAGCTGGGCCGATTGTAGTGATGTGATACTCAGATAACACACAGGCAATGAGCCAACATAAGTTAGTGCATTGGCAACAATGCAGTAGGTTTGGTTAAATGGTGAAGTCTGATGGAGATGTGTGACCCATCCCATTAACGCACAGGTGTTTTTACAATATTGATTAATTACATTCTTGAATTCTGTATGTGTGGGCATATAATTGAAGGAGAAATGTTACATAATCTTAATGTTGTTACTACGTTGGACAAACATTGGTGTGAAGATGGCCCAACATTCTTCTGGCAATGAAACTGACTTACTTGTAGAGCTACGTTTGACTGCTTATCTGGATGTTTTAGAAGAATAAACCTTCCAAGCGACTAAATTACTGTGCATTTAGGAAGAAGCAATTTTGAAATCCAAATACATGTATGTATTTCTTATCACACAGGTTATTTACACATCAACAAAACATTTTATTCAACATTTTTAAACATGGTATAGATCAACACATTGTCAACCGTGCATGGAACCTTTCATTGTGTATGAAGCAAAAACATTTGAGAGAATCGAAACAACTTACCTGAAATCTTCAGTGAAATTAGCCTCAGTTACGATGTGAAAGCACAAGAGTTCAATTGGATGATGAGTGTTTGATATAACACTGTTCATGGTTGCCATGGCACCCATTATTGTGTTGTTATCAGAAGTCAGCATGATGTGAATGATGTCCTCCTTGGATATGGAATCTGTAGAAAAGATCATATACAAAGCAAATCAATATACAAAGCATATCCAAAGCAAGGCTAAATATATACATTAAAGCATAGAAGATGATTAAATGGATAACTCTGGTTGCATCTTGTTGCCTCCGTTAGAATTTATTGGTAGAGACATTTATTGACATTGTGTGCATATGAGTACAAACTGACATTTAGCCCATAGTGTTTGGGCCAGGAACTTAACCTTGGATCCTACTAAAACTGGCTAACCAACACATTTCCCATTACCTACTCTGGGATTAATATCGGCAATTAGAAAACTTCAGCACATCTACAGCAAAGCAAGAGAGCATGCTTAATTTTCAAGTTGTTACTTTCCTAAATATTTCGTTCCCAGCGTGTATGTTGTTCAGTATACATAATTTTGGCCACAAGTTTTTATGGTGAATATGTTCAGATGTACTTTGCACATTTAAGTTAAAATGTCAATATTAAACTCAATGAGAATTCAACATCTGCCAGAGGCTTATGGCCTTGCATGCATTCAGTGGTGTTCATGTTGACATGTGTAATTTTATTTTCTCAGAACTAGAATATACATTTCAAAATGTTGTCATATAATTTCAGTTCACATCTGTTGCATGGATAAATATCAAATCTTATTTTATGTTGACACTGATCTGTATTTTGCTTGAACATCTAATATCTATACTCATTTAGATGAAAACCAGACACAAATATGTGTCAATGAAAGCTGACTTAAGCCCCCTTCACACATAGCCGGATCAGACACCGGATTGTCCAGGAGTATAACTCCTGCAAACTCCGGGTAATAGCGTGTAGACCTCGTGTTTATTTCCGGCATTGTCCGGGGCGATCCGGGACCTACTCGGGACTCCGGGAAAAAAATTAAACATGTTCAATTTTTCATGCCGGAGGTCCAGGAGTAATTTAATCCGTGTTGATCCGTGTAAACTCCCAGTAGACTCCGCCGATCTCCGGGAATCTCCGTATTTACTCCGGCCTACTTCCTGTTAACTCCGGCTACGTCTGGCGTCAACCGGGCATGAATATTTCGCCGCCATTAACGCCGGAGAGTACAAGGACCAACACGGTTCCACACAAATGAACACGGTGAAAGCCTGCCAATGAGGTAGCATTTAAAACATCAATATCTCAGGATTTGTTCATCTGACTACAGTAAAACTTTCAGCGGTTGCTGTTTATGTATTTCACTTCCATTTGAAGGGTACTAATCATTGATGGCCACACTCCAGTTAAGCTTGATAAGAAAAATAGTCTAGATATGGTAGTACTGGAAAACAGATTTTTACTCACAAAAGCATTTAAACATTGTGAATTGACTTCATTTTCCAAAAGGCATCCAGTATGCGTGGATCAAGTGTAGTAAATATGGTGAACCTCCAAGCTGTATTACTTATTGGGCATCGGGGTCCCTTTTGTGGGAAATAAGCAAGATAAGGGCTCAAAAAAGATGGTTCTCTAAAATAAACTATGCTTGTACTATATCCGTTACCTTTTGTGCATCAAATGTTTATCAAATTTTTTAAACATGTATGAAATTTTTCCCTAGGGTGTACTTATTTTTTCACAAAATGAAATCTTTGTGAAAAACTTAATACAGCTAGTAAGTTCACTATATTTACATTACTGGGTTTAACTTGCTAAATGCTTGGATGATGAATTCCAATTCAAAATATGGCCATACATTCTTTGAGTAATTATCCATTTTCCACCACAACCATGTTTTCACTATTTTTCTCATCGAGTTCCTTGTGTCAAACTGAAGTGTGACTATCAATGGTTTGTAGTAACTTTGTACCCTTCTAATAGAAGCTGAATACATGGACATCTATCTCTGAAAGTTTCACTCTAGTCAGTTTAACATGCCCTGAGATATCAGTGTTTTCAAAGCCTTTGTATTGGTAGGTTTGTACAGGAGTGTACTCACTTCCGTTAGATACTGTACTCATTAAATTAAAATACTCGTATAACATGTAGACAATGTTTTGTAAGTGCTACAATTATTAAAATAAACGATACTCACCAAGTGTTTTCTGAGGGCGAATCTTTTTCTCATCATTCATTATTTGCAGAATATTTTGTCGAATGATGTAAAACCCTAAAAACAGCAGTGAGACAAAAACTGGACCTGCAGCTGGAGAAGGAAGAGAAAAAAATAACATGTCTCAACTCCTTATAACAAAAAAAAAAAATGTTAATGAAAGTTTTGAAATGGCCAATTTAATATTTGTGTGCCAGTGAATACAATCTGATATTTAATCATTATTATTTATTTGTTATTGAGGGAAAAAATAATAATTCTCCACTCTGCTTCTTTAGCTCAATTGTCAGTCTTTTTTTCCACATTCAAATTAATAATTGTGACATGATGTCGACGAAGATACAGAAATCTCTGACTCTGATTTCTCCAAAACTAAAAATTAACAATATTGTTTGTATTTATCAGTACTACTGTTTGAAACTCCAAGAAAGTCATCTTTCCAAAATGAAATATTTTTCCGGTGGAGTTTAAGCCACATGCCCAGGATATCCCAAGATGCATTGCCCACAAACTTACATGGGTCTTAATTGGGACTTTCACCCCTTTGTAAATATTTATATACACATATATACCCTATTTGTTTTATCCAGCTGGGTGGCCTTGTGATTAAGGCATCCGCCAATGGCCCGCTCTGTTAAAGGTCCCAGTTAAATTCCCGACCCGGGCACTTTTCATGAGTTACATCTCAGCTGCATGTTGATTGCATGGGACATTAAATTGGAGGTGCCTTGTCTGGGAAGTAAAATATATTCCACAAATGGTGAAAATGACACTGCAGATGCAATGACTGTATATAGACAAGTTTGGCTATTGGCAATGTCAACCGCACTTATATAGCAAGATTACAACTCCAAAGTTTTTGACTTCCTGATCCACTGTAACCAGCGTGTATGTAGTACTCACCAGATATAAAATATATATATAAACACTGATACACCACAAGGCTGTTGACTTTCAGACACTTCTTTTTTTTCTTTTTATTCTTTTTAATCCCCCTGCCCCCTTCACCGAATATCAAATGAATATCTAATGGTGGAAGATTCGCCAGGGGGGCAAGGGAGAAGGCATTATTGGACATTCGTTGAATATTCAACGAACAGTCAAGTTCATTGAATATTCAATCATTGAATATTCACCAGGGGGGCAAAGGAGAAGAGGACAGGTCCTGGGGAAATGGTTGCCGAAGGCACCAATGCGCCACTAGTCATCCCCCTGCCCCCCTTCATCGAATGTCAAATAAATATCTTATGGTTGAAGATATTGATTTTTCCATGCTACGCTTACTTGGTTTCCGTATAAACTGACGGAAGCCACCGTAAAGTGACGAAAGGCGACATAACACTCACGTATGCATTGGCGTATGCCACGTATGATCCGCCGACTGTGGCCAGGGGGGCAAGGGAGAAGGCATTATTGGACATTCGTTGAATATTCAACGAACAGTCAAGTTCATTGAATATTCAATCATTGAATATTCACCAGGGGGGCAAAGGAGAAGAGGACAGGTCCTGGGGAAATGGTTGCCGAAGGCACCAATGCGCCACTAGTCATCCCCCTGCCCCCCTTCATCGAATGTCAAATAAATATCTTATGGTTGAAGATATTGATTTTTCCATGCTACGCTTACTTGGTTTCCGTATAAACTGACGGAAGCCACCGTAAAGTGACGAAAGGCGACATAACACTCACGTATGCATTGGCGTATGCCACGTATGATCCGCCGACTGTGGCATATGATCCAAGTATTAATTATGTAACAATCTTTCCGTCCCATTCAGGCTCAGTTTCACAGAATTTTCATGCATGTTTCGTCGCAACAGCAGGAATTTGACGGAACAGCAATGTCATTGAGGGAAGGCAAAGTAAACTTCATATAATCACATGTAAACCCACGGAACGCTTTCCGTGGCCGTTCCGGCTCTGTACGTCGACGTTTCCGGCTATGTGAGATCTAGGCTTTAGGGGTGTCCCATTGGGTTTCTTCACCTCCTGAGGAGACTCTGTAAAAGGTGTCCCACAAGCTTAATTATCCTCACTCTAAGAGGGGTGCCACTAGCTTGGGGGTATCCCATTAGGTCTCCTCGCCTCCTCATCTTCTAAAAGGGATCCCACAGGCCTGGGGTTTTCACATCCTCACTCTCTAACCTTGTGTCCCACTTGGTCATGGGTATCCCACTGGGTCTCCTAACCTCCTCTCTGCAATTTGGGTATCCCATTGGGTCTCATGGTGCCCAGAAGGTTGCCGCACAGCCTCGCTTTTGAAAAACTAGATGCTCCCCGGAGATCCCAGTAGAACTCCACAAATCTAAGTGATATGTTCCTCTTGGAACCTGGAGCCTGTGCAGGTGGTATCAAGATTTGTGTCGGTGCAAAATGCGGACCATGCAGACATTGCGGACCACCGCTTAAAGAATGCATCATTGTCTTAAATTTGTAAGATTGAAGGATGATATATGTAGATCTCATAGCTTATGTGTAGAATTCCATACAATTCTGATACAGATGAAGATGTGCATAGATAATTTAACCCCCCCCCCCCTCCCAGCTTCATTGACCTATGTTATGCAACACACAAGCGAGAGACAATTTTACAAGCCAGTGAATGGGCAGAAATTTTATTCAGTCAAACCATAGCAAATTAAATACTAGCTAAGTCCAATAAATATATCTTATAATTTTAGGAAGTAATGAACATTAAAATTAATATTTAATAGTGATGCGGTCCGGACCACTTTGGGCCGGTAGGAAAATACCAGTCCATTTTATGCTGGACTGGTATTGGACCCGTCCAGAGGGCAAGATATTTTAATTTTAAAAGAAATATCAATGGCAAATTTAGATCTTGGGTTAAATATCTTAAATTCAGTGCGATTTACACTTTCATTTCCAAAGCGTGATAATACACTTAGTACACACACTACACAGTCTAAATCTAATTAAACTCAATGGCATTAAGCCAATAGAGCAGCAGATGAATTTATCAATATCAGTTTCCATGAAAACAAGGAGTATATTTTTTTGTTATTTATTTTTTAATGGATCAATGCCAGAACTTTACATTAGGGAATTTAAAATCGTGTTCATAAATAAATTCCTTATATGCTCTTTCCATTTTCCATTAAGCAATAATGAATTAATGACACACTGATATACATAAATTCTTTATTTAATTTTTTCTTTTTTTTGTGTGTTAAGGGGTGTTTACACTGTTATGTATAAGACCTAAGTATGACCGCATAGGTCAAAAATTGGCTATTATTATAAGCTTTATTCGTATAAAAAATATACAGTATAAAATTCAAGATTAATAACAAAAACAAAATATTTAAAAACACCAAAAAAAAAAGAGGGTAACAAAAACCCCAGATAATCAATTTGTGGCTAAATGTTCTATTATATCACAGATATCTTTTTTACTGAGACTAAAGTCTTCACACAACTCATCCCTGATATGAATTAACTCCATGATTTGAACACCAATTAATTGGTCACTCTCTAAAACAGTTTTGTAGTAATCCTCTTTTACAAGTTTACTAATACAGCTTGGACTACAATTAATCACATCACGTGGCTTTATACCATAGTTATAACAAACAAATCTAAAATTTCTAGCCATTACAGACATGTCTAAACTGCTGCACATATTGAATAGAAAATTGACTGTATCATTTTTATGTTTAAACCCAGATGCCATGTGCCTGAGGAATCTTATATCTACAATAACATTGAGTGGTAATATACTGGTGATACAGTGTAAAAGATTACAATGTGTTCTGTGTGGTAATTTAAAAAGCCTCCTCAAAGCTTTACGCCAAGTGACTCTTAGCTTATTGACATCAGCATGATACAATTGACTGAAGACTACACCATATAAACTTGTACAGTATTTCTGAAACAAGGAACCTTTGACCTCAGAAGATAAACAATCCAGATCTCCAGCAAATGCATTAAACTCTTGTTAAAATCAGTTACAATTGGTGTTAACAGAGGGTCTGTTCTATTACCTTTTAACAAATATCCTAGATAAACCATATCCCTCACGCAAATGACTTTCCGTCTATTGACATAAAATTCAGGTTCAATATTAGATTCACACCCTTCAAACACAATGCCTTGACATTTACTTACGGTAAAATTCAGGGACAAACTCTTCATATGGCTAAAAAATACACCAAATAATTCAGATCTGTATGAAACCTTAAAAACAAACTTGGCAACATACAATAAAATTTTAAAAGCAAATATTAAAGCAGCCAAAGCTTTATATTTCCACAAAATGTTCTTAAAATATAAGAAAGACATAAAAAACACCTTGTGTACAATAAAGGAAATCATAAATCGTACAAAAAATAAAAAGAAACTTCCTACATTCTTTAAAATAAATAATGACTTAGTTTCGGACCCTTTCAAAATTGTATCAAATTTCAATTCATATTTTAGTTCTATTGGACCAAATTTGGCTTCCGAAATCGTAATTCCAGAAAACCTTGACTTCAAAAGTTATTTTCAAGAACCTGTACTAGCCAATTTTCACTTCCAGAATGTAACTGAAGAACAGGTCAATATTATAATAGATAGGCTACCTGGTAAAACTAGTCGTGGGTTTGACAACCTATCAATGAATTTCATTAAAAATATCAAACATAGCATCATAAGTCAAATAACAAATATAATAAATCAGTCACTTATGAAAGGAATTTTCCCAAGCCAGTTAAAAATTGCCAAAATAGTCCCAGTTTACAAGAAAGATGATGCTGCAAATTCAAAATTATCGCCCTATTTCAGTTTTACCTGCTTTGTCAAACGTTTTTGAAAAATTAATGTTTAATCAACTACACAATCATTTTAAAACCTTCAATTTATACTATAAGGGGGGTGTTTATGGATTCAGGGAAAATCACTCTACTGAACTAGCGGCTATAGAAAACATTGATAAAATTGTAGAAAACATAGAAAATGGCAAGCTGCCACTAAACATATTCCTTGATCTGTCAAAGGCATTTGACACGTTAGACCACAGAATCCTATTGTACAAACTTTCTGTGTATGGAATTAGAGGAACAGCTTATGAACTATGTAAGAGCTATTTACTTAAAAGAAAACAATATGTTGATATTGATGGAATAAAATCAGAAATGTCAGAAATTACAACAGGTGTCCCACAAGGTTCCATTCTAGGGCCTCTACTTTTTTTAATTTATATAAATGACTTTGACAGATCCTCGAGTATGTTTAGGTTTATCATTTATGCAGATGATACAACCCTTCTGGCCACAATATCATCCTTGGAGCTCACTAATACTGTGAATCTTGAGCAAAATATTAATCGTGAACTCGAAAATATCAGTAATTGGTTGAAATTAGACAAGCTCTCCTTAAATGCTAGCAAAACAAAATGTATGTTATTTCATACCATTAATAAAAGACTACCTTCTTTACACCTACACATAAACAACCAGGATATAGAGCATGTTAAAACTTTTGAGTATTTAGGAATTAAAATAGATGAAGGACTCTTGTGGAATGCACACATTGAAAAAATACGCAAGAAAATAACAAAAGTAATAGGAATTTTGACACATCTCAGACGCTTTATATCATCCCAAACCCTTTTAACTCTGTACAACTCTCTCATTCTACCACATTTGTTGTATGGTGTACTTCTTTGGGGCCACAAGGCAAAAATAGCATTTAAACTGCAAAAGCGAGCAATACGGATAATTTCTAAAGAGAAATATAATGCCCATACAGAACCTCTATTTAAGAAATTCAGAATTTTGAAGTTTCATGATACTGTAAAACTGCAAGAATATAAGTTTGTACATAAATTAATTAACAAAAGATTACCAAATTTCTTTCAATCATTTACATTCACCAGGCACGTTGACATCCATAACTATGCTACTCGCAGAAATGATTTGCTTATTATCCCCAGAGTCAAATATCAAATCTCCATTTGCTCTATAAGATATCGATTAGCACATATTATAAATGATGCACCACCATCCATATCAAATAGAATGAATACGCATAGTATCAAAGGTTTATGCTTTTATTTAAACAAAATGTTCATAGAATCCTATAAAATGAGCTGCAGCATCCAAGGATGCTTTGTATGTAGCTAAAGTGACCTGCCTGTATAGGCCTTTGTAAATTAGCCCGGAACTTTGCCAACTTCCACTCACAGTCTCTCACAAACCCTCCACTGTATACTTATATAACTAAAATGATATTTTTCATTAATTATGAAATTTTCCTCTAACCACTTTTTATTTTTTATGTTAATTCAATTTTATTTGTCTTTTATCTAATCCCTTCATAGCGATGTATTTACTAATGTTAAAATGTACTTTCAATGAAATCCCCTGGTGGCAGACATGCTAGCGGCTGTAAGCCAAAATTTCTGTCTCCAACACCATATATAAATGTATTGTATACAAATATTCTTATTGTAAATGATTATGATTATGGTTGAAATAATTGCATCTCTCTCTCTCTCTCTCTCTCTCTCTCTCTCTACTACCGTTAAACTTAATCATAAATTGATCTGCATATTTTTCACAGACTTTAATCATTCTATCCATTGCCCATTGTGTTGGGGACAGGAGTATCACATCATCAGCATATCCTATCACCCCACAAAACTTATTGCCAACATAGCATCCTACTTTGCATGCTTCAAGCTGCTTTAACATTCCATCAATATAAACTGCAAATAAGGTTGGGCTCAACACACCACCTTGTTTCACCCCATTAGTGGGGCAAAACCACTCTGATTTACTACCATTATATCGAACACACATTCTTTGATTGGTGTACATTTCTAAAATCAATCTTACATACAAAGGGTTCAACCCTCTCTCTATCAGTAAGGCAAACAACCTCGAATACTCCACATGATCAAAAGCTTTGGTGGCGTCTAATGCCAGACCATACACTTTACCACCATTGTCAATGTAATAATCAACAGTCTGTAACACAACTGACGTAGCAAGAGCTGTAGAATGCTGTGCCTTAAAACCGAATTGTAATTCTGAAGTAATCAATGTCTGCTTTTCTCTATATAATACAAGATGATCTAATAGCTTACATAACACACTTTGCAGGCATACTGCTCAAAAGTTATCTGACATGTTGCTCTGTACTCTCTTATTTTTAACAATTGGTAGCAAAACACTACTTAACATGTCTCCTGGTGACATACTGTGTATAATCATTGAATTAAAAAGATCAGTGCTCACTCATGGCTCTGTTAATCACGTATAAATTGCTCATAGATCGCTCGCATGGAAGACAACAGGTGGGCGACAGACGTCCGCCGTGCGTTTTACGAGCGTTCTACGAGTGGATGGCGAGTATATACGGATGGACAAAGGCTACGTTTGGCTACGTACATACGTAGAATGTATGTAGAATGCACGTAGAACGCTTGCTGAGTCAATTGCGAGCGAGTTACGTAACTAATGTAAATAATTCACTCGTAGAACGTCTGCCCAAGTTTTAAACATGTTTAAAATTGTTTGCCCTCTCCACGTATGCTTGAGTGGTCAAGTTAGACCAGGAGTGATCTACGAATTAGCGCGACTATATGTAAAACACTCGGCGAGTGAATCATGTATGGACAAGGATGAGCAAGAGTGAAAAAAAATTCAGACGCAGGTCTTATCCGTGATAGTGAGCACACCCCTTTAGATTTAAGTGTCATATAGGTGTGTGTATTACACACGAGTCTCATGACCCCATTTTACTAATCTGGTAATTAAGCATAGTGCTGACATGATATTACCTACTGTAAGTTCTTTTCATTTGCAGTGCACATGTTATATGAGAAAAATAAATACATTGAAATATGTGTCATATATTATGATGTTTTGAAAATGTTTTCTGAGAAGACACAGAGGTGTTATACATTATGATACATGTATTTGCAAATTCTTATGAGAAAAGACCATGTTGTATATGATATGATATTTGGAAATTCCGAAAAGACATAGGTAAGATCTGTTAAGTGAAAGGAAATGTTGGAATTTCAGTTGAGCCTTATCTCAGTTTTTTAGTTCCATGGACTGCCCCATGAACCTGTCCAGCTAGAAAACCGCACCACTTGCCTATATATATATATAATTTTATTTCGTACACACCAGGTACAGAGTACATAATTGAAATTGTAATATATAATACATGTAAATAAGAATTTAATTATAATATAACAGTACCACCCCCTTTTTGGTCCAGTACCGCCAGTACCCGGTCCGGTCTGGTCAGCATCACTAACATTTGATTCAATCAGTTTGACAACAGACCCTCTTGCTGACAGATTTCAAAGTGGCAGAAAAAAATTACTGTTACTATGCACCTTGAAAGCAACTCATGGCTGAACAAAATAGTTCTTTTAAACACGCTGATTATAGCACAGCAACATCTTGAGAGCAAAATGAGTAATGAAGTAGTTGTAAAATAAATAAATTGACTCTTGAATGCTTGCTCCACGATCCTGCCGGTTGCTGGCCTGTTGCTCAACTTGAAATCCCCCAGAGTCCTCATGGCTTTGCCGTTCGCTACTGGCTTTCTCATGCAACTGGACATCAGGCTTGTAAATTGAAATGGTTATGACCGATTAGAAAGGCCTAGCGGTCAGTCCAGAGAACCAGTTAAAAGAAATAAAAGGGCCATCAAATATCCAATTGACATGCAATTAAGGCGAAGCAGGGGCTTGAGCTGTCAAAGGAATCCTCACCCATGTAATTGCATGGAATTCATTTAATGCCCTATAAAAACTACACATTTCAATAGTCAGTTAGAAATGATGCTAATTACATTAATTATTATGATCATGAAATGAACCAAACCAATGTCTGATGATCAGCTTAGGCATTAGGCATTATATCTCTATCATCGTATGATCATTTGTCATTAAAATGGCATTGCCTCAGCATTACACAAGATATCTGAGAGTGTATCCTAGTTTGCACTACAAATTTCCAACCCTGCTAGACATAATCAAATAGAAGCTGCAAAAACTGCCCTTAAACTGTTACCTAACACAACCTGCTGGCTGATGCATATCACCTCATTGGCCTAGGGTACATATTCATACTTGCATTGTTGCTGTGACACAAGTTGCATGTAAAAGTTTATCAACATTCAAGTATGTAAAGAACTGGCTCCATTCTTCTATGTCACAGGATCACCTGGAATTTATATCAGTGGTAAAAGACATTCTTATGTCAAGGACACTGACAAATTTATTGACACTGTAGCTGAACATAGCCCATGTCTTCAGAAAATACTGACGTTTTGACTTAATTACAAGTCTTTAGTGTGCTTAATGCCAGCTAGTGGTATAATCAAGATTATATTTGACAGAAGGCATCGTAGTCACTTTGTATTATATAGCTTATTAAAGTTTTTCCTGAACAGACTAAAGCAGACTACAAGCAGATCACATGATGATTGGGATCATAGTAGGACCATTTGAATATAATTTGATATAAAAGTTTATAAAGTGCTAACAATTTTGTAATCTCTGGTCTAAGGTTATTTATATTTTAGGAATTAATGTGCTGATATGTTATAATTGTTTGATTGTTATTAAACATATTTCTCAATTACCCAGTAATTGTTTTAATAATTATTATTATCATTATTACATATACATAAAATAATAATGTTTAACAATACCAGTACTGTTACCTAACACAACCAGCTGGACATAATCACCTGCAGTACAGATTAGGTACATCGTGATATGCATGTCTGTTAAAATTTGGCCTGGATGGACAAAATCTCCTGGCATGACATTATCTTGCCAGCATGGCCCTGCTTGAAGGGCGAACCTTCAACCATTAGATATTCATTTGATATTCGGTGAAGGGGGCAGGGGGATGACTAGTGGCGAATACAGGTCAATTCGTCGACACGCAAAATCGTCGACAACCAAGTTGTTGACACATTAGAAGGCCTGGTACACATTCATTGACAAACCAACTTGTATAAATTTGAAAGACCAAAGTCGTTGACAAACGTTTGACCACAAAAACCAACTCGTTGACAGGTCATTACCATTTCGTTGACATATTAATGCAATATCGTTGACAGCTTATCTGCCCAATGACCATTTCGTCGACAAATCTGACTCCGGGGATTACTCGGTTAATAAAGCTTCCACAGCGGTATACTTGTTACGAATATATTCGTATGAATGAGATCTGTAAAAGGATGTCCATAACATTGCTTTACACCAAATATTAACGAAGAAAATACCATAAAACCATGATCGAGGGGGGCAACGAGTTGGTATAACAACGATTTTCTGTCAACGAGATGGTCGGGCCGAGGGTGTTGATTGTCAACGAGTTTATCCTCATGTCAACGGGTTGGTTGTCAACGAATTGGCTGTCGACGATTTTGCGCGTCTACGAAATGACTCGTTACCCTGGTGGCGTTGGGGGCCTTCAGTGATCATTTCCCCCAGGCACCAACCCTTCTCCTTTGTGGTGAATCTTCAATCATTGAATATTCAATGGATATCTGATGAACTCGACTTGTGATTTAAACTTGTAAATAAGAGCGTCGTTACAGCTTTGTCGTTACAGCGATGTATACAGAATTACAATTGATTATGTCAACCAGTGGTGCAAAGATTGTTACCTTGACATAATTGTTACAATATATAATAGCGTATGGATGGATGTTCTCTTTTACT
Organism: Alitta virens; assembly: GCA_932294295.1. Lineage (NCBI taxonomy): Eukaryota > Metazoa > Annelida > Polychaeta > Phyllodocida > Nereididae > Alitta > Alitta virens. The sequence continues at coordinate 17,617,369 of OW028578.1, read as the reverse complement.
GCTGATTTTTTTTTGTCACAAAAGGCTCTAAAACCACAGGGTTTTGGACCTGTTAAACAAACTCTGCAAGAGAGCTGCATACAGTATTTAGATCACTGCGTCATATGACAGGCAGCAGCAGTGCAAAGACTGGTGTTATTCTGCATTTTGACCACTTAAATGCCCTGATTCTTAAGAAAGCTAAACTGCTAAATGTTGCTAAAGTAGTCAGCACATATCTCTTTTAGCAGTTCCAGGCATCTTCACTTCAGTCAGCATCTCTTAAGCCCAGGTCAATAATGTTACATCTTGGATAATTCTATCCATATTTTGTTTCAATAAACCTACACATTCCAGGTGCCAGGGGCATAGCCAGCGGGTTGGGAGGGGGGGGGGGGCTTTGTCAGAACATGCCAACCCCTCCAAGGACCCAAAGCCATAAAAGAACAGAATGACACAATCTAAAAACTAGACCTGACGGTTCTCATGACAGAAAAACAAACAAGTTAAGACAATGTTGAGGCCTCAGACTACTGAGATACTCTCATTAAATAATGAGATTGATTGACTGATTGGTAGTTTATTTGACCCAGGGGCCCCGTTTCATTTCAAAATGTGGGGGGGGGGACATATTGACCTTTATTCTGGACACCAACAGTCAAATCGTTATGTTGGTACAAAAAAAGTGGGGGGGGGGGGGACTTGTCCCCCGGTCCCCCCCCCTAAAACGGGGCCCATGATTTGACCTAATTAACAACATGCTACAGTACAATTATTTAAAATACAAAGCCAAAAATAAAAAAGGTGGTCAGGAGACATTCCTAAGCTATATGACATAGCGCTTATAGGGATGCCACCTTGAGTAAGAGAGAGTCTAGTCACTCATTGAAAGGACGTTAATGTACATGAATTTGTGCAACATTCTCAGCTAAATGCTTTGGTTCAGTCTTGCCCTTTTGTTTCTTTCAGTATAATGTAATATCTGGCAGGGTCCTAACTGCAGTATTCATTAAATAAAAATTGACTCTAGGTAGCTTTGCACATTGCTGGCATATGCTCTCAAAAAAGCTCAAGTGCAATTATAATACATCATATGTCACATGTAAGTCATACGGTCAGTTAATTTTTCTTAGCCAGCCATTGCAGTAATACCCAGAACATCTGACAAATGTTGACATGGGATCCAATTCGCGAGACATCTATGCCGCTACGTACGACAGAAATTTCAGTTGTAATAACGTTGTATCAAATGATAATCTACTTTTGGACTATTTCAGGGATATTGCTACTAAACTGTATCAGGGATATTGTGCTACTAAATTGATTAAAATCACGTCACAGTAGCACTGATTTGTCGATATATTTATACCAATACCAAGGGATAGTGTAGGCCTAGCTATCCTTAAGATTGGAGCATGGATCATAGTTAAACTGTGACTCAATTTACTGTAAAGCTTAATTACTTTCAATAAGACACTGCAGTGGTATTTGCATTTATGCTAATATCTGTATGTCAAACACACAAGTGGGCCTAATTGGTATACAATGATTTCGGCCTGTTGATTTCAGCCGAATTAATAAGTTCTGTTAATCTGTGGTTGCACGTAAATTGATATTTTTTCGCTCAGCCTTGCACTCCCAGAATTAAGCACATAGCCCACAATAGAACCCGCTGGTGGCGCCACAGCTAGATGAGAATGGAACTAATTTCTTGCTAGCTCCATGTAATCATTTAAAATATCTAGTCGGTCTAGTTTTAGGAAAAGTGGTCAAACAGAATAAACCTGGGACACTAAATAGGATTTGCAACATGATATTTTAATTTATTGATTACATGCAATTTACAGAATTTACACAGGTGCGTATACCTTCGCACAATCTCTTAGGACCTGCATGGCTGTTTTCTCTCTGGCCGCATATTCTTCCCATGCGGTTGTTTAGAGATCAAAGTAATTTTATAATAGTCCACTAGGGGGCTCTCGCACAAAACGTGATCTCACGGGATTTTATATGGAACGTCATCGGACGCCATCTTGTATACAATGTCCTGCACCAGAGATTCTGAATAAACCCTCAGAACCAACACACCGCATTGTTAGTTAATGCAAACATGGTGGCAGCGGTGTTAAGAAACATTATGGAAAATTCTGGATGCTGAATTCGGGCGTGGAAGATCGTCAGTGACTCACGATTGGATCGGTTCAACTCAGTTTCAGACTGACAGCTTTGGCAGTTGACAAACATGGCCAAAGGTGGTGACGCACCCATCAGACCAGCAAATTTACGTTTTGCTCAGCCCGATCGCTTCTCATTTAAACCAGAGGATTGGCCAAAATGGATAAGTCGTTTCAGCAGATACAGACGGGCTAATAGTAATAGACTCGGTTTGGATGAAGATGCCAGGCAAGTTGATGCGTTGCTATTTTCAATGGGCCCCGACATGAAGAGTTGCTGGCTAGCCTCAGTTTGTCAGAGCAGGAAGCCCAATCGTATGATACAGTCGTGAAGAAAATCACAGACCATTACGCCCCAAGAAGAAACAGAACATTTGAGTGTCAACGTTTCCACGAAACCAAGCAAGGCTCCAAAACTGTCGAGGAGTTCGAGCGCGAGTTGCATGCAGCCGCCAAATATTGTGAGTTTGTGGACAAAGATGACCAGTTATGTGACCAATTTGTGTTTGGTTTATCTGATGTAGAACTGAAACAGAGACTATGCTTAGACAAGAAAGAATTAACGCTTGCTGATGCCGTTGCTGCTGCAAAGCAGTCTGAAATTGTTAAACGGGACTTAAAGGGTACATCGTCAAATGCAGATGAGATTCGCACCAAATCGAAACATTTTGGGGCCAATCGCAACACGCACAGCAGCCAGTCTAGACCGCAAAGTTGCAAGGTTCGCACAGAAACTTCAAGAAAACCATGTCACAGTCAAGCCGATCAGAAGAATCAAAAGGCCAGTGCTCCAGATGTGGTTTCGACCATGGCAATGGACATTGCCCTGCCAGTGGTAAAATCTGCAATAATTGCAAAGGAAGAGGACACTTCGCCAAGCAGTGTTTCAAGAATTCCCGGAGAACTCGAGGTCATGTTCATGAGGTTACACAGCAAAACAGTGACTTTGAGCTAGATGTGCTTGAGCTTGAGGCTGATTTTGTTCAATTGGATACTCTTGTTGATGCCGTCAGTGTGGTGATCCAAGAAGACAACTGTAGCCCCTGGATGGAGCAGATCGACTTTTGTGGCAGTGTGGTGCCATTCAAAGTTGACACTGGGGCTGACTTGACTGTCGTTAGTGAGTCGATTATTTGTAATCCCCAATTTATGTGTTTGTTTACACATGTGTATTCCTAGCTCTTGACAGCAATATAGTTTTGATAATCATCACAGGGGGCGCTGAAGTCAGGCTACATTCAAGGCCAAGAGCCACAAAATCAGGGATATGCAGGGCAAATAGCTATATTTTTGCAATTTATCTCAAGACAGGGTTATTTCCAATCCGCCGAATAACCAGCCATCTAATCACTTATAGGCTCATTTGTTGGGGTGAGTGTATAATGCGGACCAGGCTGACCATACAACACACCCCTATTTCGGCCGTATATTGAAGAATGCGGAACATGCAGATCATGCAGACCAAAAAGAAGTTTTAGCAATCACCAGCTTAATTAAAATAATAATAATAATAAAAATAAAACAATATAAAGAATAAAGGAAAGAGTACATTAAAGAAGAACAAATGACAAAATAAAAGGACAGGAAAGCTGCCATATGATTGGGCAGAAGCTATTGAAAATTTTCACCTTCTGATTGGGTATTTTTTTCCTCAATCCTGATTGGCTTTCTCCAAGGGTAAGTTAGTATATATAATACAAAAATTATTTCTGCAGACCAATCTTAAAGATAATGCCATTATTATAAATAATGCAAACCAAGTTGTAGATTAATGCAGACCAAGTGCAGACCAGATCTCTGAAAGTGCAGACCAGATCTAGAAACTGCAGACCAAGTTTAGGAAAATGCAGACCAGGTGGATCTGAGACAAGATTTTTGAGAATACAGACCAAGTTTGATGTTAGCAATAGAAAGTTATAGAAAATGCAAACCAGATTATATTAGTTATAGAAAATGCAGACCAGATTTGATAAAATGCAGACCAGGTCTGACAGAGTGCAGACCAAGTCTGACAAAGTGCAGACCAGATTTGAGAAAGTGCAGAAAAAGTTTTATGTTAACTAGTATTAGATAGTGCAGACCAGGTTTAGAAAAATGCAGACCAGGTATGAGAAAATGCAGACCAATTGAGTCTATGTCAGTATAATGGAAAGTGCAGACCAGGTAGAAAGTACAGGTCCAATTTATTCTCCATTAAAATATCATTTGGAATTCAAAACAATTTTAGTCTGCATTATACACTCACCCAAATCATTTTGTATTTTTTATTGCTATTTTGTGGGGTGCAAACTATAAGATGGATTGCTTTCCACATGGATTACGAATCAAGTGCAATTACACTCCCTAACTGGCCACATAATCACAGCAACAGTCTACCTAAGAAGAAATAGTTCTTTTGGTCGGAATTGTCTGCATGGTCAGCATTTTCAATCAATGGCGAAATAGGGGTGTGTTGTACTAGTCTAAACAAACAAACAGACGATAGGCGCTTGTTGGTTTAAGTGGGCCCGCATGGTCCGCATTATACACTCACCCCATTTATTGGCCATTCTGGAGTCCTTCCACTTGCTCCCCAAACTGTGGCTGGATTACAACAGTATCAAAAAATTTTTTTTTTATCTCACCCCTTATGACAGAGAAGTGAATGCAATGACAGAGAACCCTGAGTAGCTGAGGGTTTCTGTCAAAATTTACTGAATAAGTAGTGACAATATATATATAACAGGCTTTTTTGTGTATTTTCATGGAGGCAACCCCTCCTCCCCAGGTCAACTCTGGGTACGCCCCTGCAGGTTACATACTTCAGCGGGTACAAATTAAGGGGGCAGAAGAGAAACAAAACCAATTGAAATGGTATATTGTACAGTGTTCAACAGAGGTACTTGTATTTTCTGGTCTGCAGAGATTTGGAGTTTGTCAGTTTTCTCTGACACGTGGTAGCTGTCCGAACTGGTGTTGTGACGTCTACTACCATCTTCCAGGTATTTGTCATACTACAAACGAATTTATATTTGCCATTGTTTTGCGAAACGAATTTATATTTGCCATTGTTTTGCCTTATTTAATTGTAATTTTCCTTGCTCTCCGAACTTTATCAAAAGTGTTGCCTTTACGTAACACTTCAATCTTAAGGGCTGCCTCTACGTAGCACTGTCTGACTATCGACCCCTGTTGTTTTCACCAACCGTTTGTGCTGCCCATACATAGCATTTTGGGTGTTGCCTATACGTAACACTATTTTCTAAAGCTGCTGCCTTTATGCAGTATTATTGTTGTTTCTGCAACCTGTTTTGGAGCTGCCCCTACGTAGCACTCATCTCTTATTCCCTATCAAAAATAACATAATTTTCCATTTCCTGCATTTACCTTTTGACTGAGTAGCAATTATTATTCTACATTTCCCAAACATTTCCAAAACAGTGTCTTGCTGTAGTAAATAATTGCCTCAATCTCTCTCTCTCTCTGTCTCAGATATGGCTGAAAACTGGGCTAATGAGCATGAAGACCTGAATGATGACACCGCACCTGCGGTTATGGCTGATGAAATTGCTGATGATGGTATCAAACCTAAACGGGGCAGAGCAGTTAATGTACTCGATGAGACAACTGATGATGGTAGCGACGAAATCCCAAAGCCGAAAAGAGGTCGAAGGCGTCCAAAAAAGATGATGATGTTAAAGACACGAACCCAATACGGCAAGAATTAGATGATCTGAAATCTGAAAACGCCAAATTAACCCACCTTATCAGAGCATGCAGCTTAGAGAAAGGAGACTTAGAAAGTGATCTAGAACTGATGCGATCATCACTTTTTGATCGTGAGCAGGATTATAATGATTTACTCGAGCAGTTATCTAACCACGAAGAAAACGCTGCAGCAACATCCAAGCCACTCGGTTTAGTTTTTCATGATGATATTACCGAACCAATCGCTCGGAAACTGAGAACAGGTATCAACTGAGTCAAAGTCAATAGGGGCTTATGTGACATTACTAATCTGAATGATTGCGCAAAAGCTGACATTGTGCTGTTACTGACTGGCTCCTCTGAAATCGCAGACGGGTCCTCTGCTTTTCAGTTGCACCATGCAATCTCTAAAGAAACTGCTTTCAGAAATAATAGAGACAACTTCGGTTTATGCCATCAGCCTTCCTGTGTGCAAGTTGATTTGTTCAATCACAAGGTTAACAGCATGGCAAGTGACAGCAAATTGGTGAACATTCTGAAACTCTGGTTACCGGGAGCAAGATCTGACCTTGTAGCTGATAATGGCTTTACCCTGACAGCTTGATGTTTATAAATCTATAAGGAGGCACTTAGTGCAATCACTGTCTGAAAGATCAAGGTGCTAGCATTAATCCAGAGCCCGACTTTGAAATTACTGCTGTCTTGCCTGTAAAATCTGAAATAGTGGATCGTATTATTGGCAGAGGTGGGAACATGATTAAAAAAATCACCGACACTTACAATGTCAAGATGACTTTTGGAAACTGGAACGAAAGGAAAAGCGAAAAGCGAGAAGGCGATGGACCGCGTGCATGAAATCACCAAATCTGACTTTAAATGATTTTTTCTACCCCAGAGACATCCTACGATTCCATCGATTCCATCGATTCCATTCTGTACTTATTGCCAAAATAAAAATTTGTCAGCATTTAAATCAAGATCTTTGTTTTCTTTAGGTAATTTCAAACGAAATGTCACTGTGGATGATACACATGCTAAAAATGATACGCAAGCTAAAAATGCACATCTCAAAAACCAACCTGATCTCTCCTCTCAAAGAATGCTAGTAGCTATCTAAAAATCAGTTTATGGAATGCTCAAAGTTTGAAAAATAAGTCGAATATTGTCATAGATTATAGGGCTGAGCATGATCTTGATGTTTTGTTGTTTACCGAATGTTGGCTTAAACAGAGCGATCATACTGCAATTGGTCTGTTGGAAAATCATGGTGAATACAGATTAATAACCAAACCAAGAGAGGACAAGACAGGTGGGGGCGTTGGGTGCCTGTACAAATCGCATATTAATATCAGCAAATTGGTAACTATGCCAACTAAAACTTTTGAACATCTGGCCCTGAATCTCGACACTGGTGGGCTTATCCTCACCATCTTACTTATATACAGACCTGAGTCAACAAAAATGAACAAATATAAGATGTCTGACTTTTTCGATGAATTTACTGAATTCATTTCACCCTATCACTGTGGTAAAAATGATTTGATTATCACAGGCGACTTTAATATCCATATGAACAAACCTGATGCAATTAATACGAAAAAGTTTTCAGAAATACTCGATATGTTTCAACTAACTCAGCATATATATGGGCCCACTCACCTTGCTGGTAATACTCTTGACCTCATTATAACCAGAAGCGATAGTAGCATTCTTAAAGGGGAACTAAAGGACATTTGCATGTTTATCTTAAAAGTTCAATTACATGTAAAATAATATATTGCAATGCAAGAAACTGTCTAAAAGGTTAGTTTAGTCTTGTTTTAAGCTAATTAATTGTGCACTTTGAACCCCCTGCCACAAGGCTGTGGGCCGCCATTATTGCACACGGCACCATGACTGGTGACGTCACTTATGTACTAAGTCTGGTCAATAGAGCACGATTGCAATGAACAATTTGTATTAGGCTGTCAGTCAAAGTCAAAGATACCTTTATTTAAACAGGGTAATTTCATTCAGTTGTACATGGTATCCATATTTTTTATTTAATTATATATAACTTTTTCCAAGCACGGGAGTTTACAAACTAAAGTTAGGACTATTTAATAAAAGAATTATTTGCATAATTAATATGTTTTCACTATAAGATTAAATTAAGCATATATTTGATAATATATTTGGCATCACTATATGTCTGAGCATATATTTGCTGGGAAAAAAATTTGAATACTTCTTTTAAACACTTAAAATGTTCCATAGCCTAAGACTCAGCAGTGTGCGAAATTAACACACACAAAAAGCATGTCCAAAAGTTGGGGAATGGTGTCATGTAAATGAACTGTCTTAATCTAGTCTAAATTAATCCACGTCTACAGTACCATAATCGCAACTGGAAGACTGAATTGTATTGCATGCCTTGTAGAAAATTGCAATTCAAACTCCATATTTAATACTTCATGCCAAACACTTGTACTGCTTGTGAAAGACAGGCAAAATTCCTTGGCACCTAAAGCATGCCACAATTTTGTTATAGTTTCATTCATAGTATACATGTATATTATTGAATAGTAAGGCCTAGTGTCAGTTTTTGGCATAACCCATCCCCCTCTGCTCTGGCTACAGCCCAGTCTGTTTCAAAGGCTTAATACACTGTATTCAATTTTCTAGAATAATTAACAAGATTATCAGCCTGTTTTATTAATCAACAAATTGTACTTAGTTCAATTGTATGCGACTTGCATTGCTAGACATATTTAAAACTCATACAGGAGGAGGAAGGGCTATGCTAAAATTCAAGTTGTTATAAATAAATACAAAAATGTAATTTTCTGCAAAACCACATGGATCCAATACACCGATTTTATAAAGCTTCACCTTAACTCATGAATGGATTTTAATTGTTTAACATTGTTCAGTCAACAAGTGCATATATAGATAGAATAGATAGATAGATAGATAGATAGATAGACAAATAGATAGCTAGATCTGTCTTTGGCAACATAATACATACATACATATAATATTGAAATCGGATCAAAATGTAAACTAAAATGTTACATATATGTATATAGGAAAAAAAAGCTTATGTAAGGATAAAATATCTTAAAAGCATTTTCGTGCACCTCAGTGGTATAGTTTAATAAATTTATATTCTATAATTACTGTTTAACAAAGCTAATTTACATTCCCAAAGATTTCAGTGTTTCTCCATAATTGCGTAGTCTCAAATTGTTCAATGGCAATTTACTTGACACTTGGTTAGAACAGTGACATGCTCTTTTTTCAATTGCAATTAACAAATTTTGCCTGGTTCTGACAGTCAAGCAGTTGGATTGCACTTGGCTCTCATAGCCTGTGACCTATAGTACAACAGTGACGTATTTCCGGTCTGTGCAAAACACCGGGAAAGTAAAAAATGGCGGCCTCCGTAGATCACAACACGGAGCTAATAAATGCACGATATTACTTTATTAGGGCATATATGCAAGTTGTGAATATCGGGGATGTGTTTCTATGGACCCAAGCTAACATCTGAGAGGTAAAGTGCAAAAGGGGTTAGTTCCCCTTTAAGACCTACAGTGTGGACGAATTTATTTCTGATCACAATTCCATTCTATTTGATCTTAACACTTCAAAACCACGACACAATCAGAAACTAATCAAGTTCAGAAAAACAAGAAACATCAATCTTGATAATCTAAAAAAGGACCTGAAGCATTTACTTTCCAGACAAACTAAAAAGAACAAAAATGGTATAAAAAATCTTGAGGATCTTATTTCACTTTATGAAGCATCAGAAAAGGTTTTAAACAAACATGCACCACTGATGGAAAAGACTATCACTATTAGGAAACCAACACCCTGGAACAATGATGATATAAAAGGGGCAAAAGTTGCTAAGAGAAAAGCTGAAACAAAATGGCGAAAAAATAAAAATTCAATAAATCTTGCAATCTTCAAAGAAAAAAGGAATCTTTACAATGCATTACTAAATGACCTGAGAGCAAAAGATCTTGCTAATAGCATTAGAATGAACAAGGGTAATTCCAAGGCACTGTTTAAAATTGTCAATTCTGCCCTGAATCGAAAGCAAGATCTGCCACTCCCCCCAAATACCGACAATCTGGCTCTGGCATCCGAATTCTCAGACTTTTTTGAAAGTAAAATAGATACAATAAGATCAAAACTAGATAATTGTAATGGTGAAACTGTCAATGATCCAAATTCCTTTAATGGACAACCTTTGACTAAATTTACCAAAGTGACCATGGAAGATGTTCATAAAATCATAAAAAATATGGCTCCAAAGCACTCCAAACTTGATCCCCTGCCAACCTGGTTAGTCAAAGAATGTCTAGATGAATTCCTGCCAATTATCACAGCAATAGTCAATGATTCTTTGGAGTCCGGATCTATGCCTGACTCACTAAAACATGCAGTTATCAAACCTCTTCTAAAAAAACCAGGCCTTGAGCTTAACAAAAAAATTATAGACCAATATCTAATCTTAAGTTTCTAAGTAAAGTAGTCAAAAGTGCGGTTATTCAACAATTTTCTAAACACCTGGCAGACAACAATCTCCACGATCTCAAGCAGTCAGCTTACAAACCTTTTCACAGCACTGAAACTCCTCACGAAAATACACAATGACATTATGACGAATGGCAATAATGGAGAAGCTACTATGCTTGTACTGCTTGACCTATCGGCAGCCTTCGACACAATTGATCACACTATCCTAATAAATAGGCTAGACAACATGTATGGCATCAGAGGTAATGCCCTGAACTGGTTTAAGTCATACATATCTGGCAGATCACAATCTGTCTTGGTAAATGATGTCGAATCTGAGAAGAAAATTCTTAAATATGGAGTCCCCCAAGGTTCCAAACTTGGTCCAGTACTATTCAATTCATACATTAAACCTATCAGTGAAGTTGCACGGATACATAGGGTTGACGATCAAAAATATGCCGATGACGAACAGCTAATCCTTGCCTTCAAACCTACCAGCGCTGAAGCAATGAATGCAAAGAGCAGAATGCAGGACTGCATTAAAGATATCAGAGATTTCCTGCATAAAAACAAACTGTGCAATAATGGTGAAAAAACCGAAATAGTAATTTTGGGTTCCAAAATCCAATTGGAAAAATTCCATATAAATCCACTTGTGGTGGACGACGTTGAAATAAGCTATGTTAATGATGCTAAAAATCTAGATATTACCTTTGATAGACATATGAAACTGGAAAGGCAAATCAACAGAATGTGCCAGTCGGCATATTTCAATATCAGGAACATTTCTCATATCCGGAAGAGTTTGAATAAAGATGACACAAAGACAATTGTCAATGCTCTAGTTACTCCTCATTTAGATTATGGAAATGGCCTTCTCTATGGTGTTGCAGGCAAATATCTGAAAAAACTTCAGGTCGCACAGAATGCAGCTGTGAGGCTCATTGAAAAATTAAACAAATGAGACCATGTTTCACTCAAAAGAAAAGAACTACACTGGCTGCCCATACCTGCAAAAATAAAATATAAAATATTAACTACTACATGGAAAATAATCAACAATCATGCCCCAAAATACCTATCCGAACTAATTGAACTGAAACCTAATTCACGCACTCTGAGAAGTACCAATACTAAACTTCTAAACATGCAAAATATTAAAATTAACAACAGTTGGGGTACTAGAGGCTTCAGTCGAGCTAGTCCAATCTTGTGGAATAGTCTCCCGGAGGATATCAGACTGTTGGAAAATCTTGACTGCTTTAAGAAACACCTTAAAACACACCTTTTCCATTTATACTATGATTAACAACAGCTCTAAAGCGTCGGTGAGCAAACTTTGTTTGGAACTGGCGCTATATAAACTACTATTATTATTATTATTATTACTTGGACATCCAATTCACCTGCCTGTATTTTGCCTGCATTGATATAGATCAGATTCAAAATGTGATTGTGAGGTCTTTTATTGAGGCTTTCCCCTGATGCATAATTTGTATTAATGAGTGAAGTTTTTGGTTTTGGGGATGCAATCGCATGGAAAACACATGGTTTTTGCCAGATTATATTTAGGCGAACCATGCGTTTTCCATGCTTTTATCCTTCTCGTGGAAAACGCACGTGGCTCATTTGGCCATGTTGTGTCAGAGTTCTGCTTTCTGATTTCGTAAAACATAGCTGAGACATGTTACTGCTCAAGAATATCAAAAGGCACAACTACACTATAAAGACTAATAAATACCAAATTATATCAATGTTCATGCAATAGTGTTGGAGTTCTGGTCCGGAAACGAAAGTGTGACGCCCGCCCACGTGCCCGCCCAGCACATGGACAACTTTTCAATGAAGTAACTACAATATCTTTGGCAAATGATTTTTGCCAAGGGTAAAAATTGTGCAGGTAATTATTACTTGTTTTGAGTTAAGAGAGCAAAGTGATTGCTGTTTTGATATTTGAACAAGGTATCTGACTGAAACAAAACTTTTTCAATGAAAAAAGCTTTTAGTAACTGACAAAAATGATCTGCTTTGTGAAAAAATTATGTAAGTACACTTTAATGATGATCATGTTTTCTGTTAAAGTGTATGCAAAATTTTTGACTGAACTGTACGGTGTTGACTGCTGCTGCTGCTACTACTACTACTGCTACTACTACTGCTGCTACTGCTGCTGCTGGTACTGCTGGTACTGCTGCTGCTGGTACTGCGGCTACTGCTACTACTGCTGCTACTGCTGCTGCTGCTACTGCAACTACTGCTACTACTGCTGCTACTGCTACTGCAACTACTGCTGCAGCTGCTACTTCTACTGCTGCTGCTACTACTGCTAATACTGCTGCTACTGCAGCTGCTGCTACCGCTGCTACTGCTGCTGCTACCTGTACTGCTGCTGCTACTACTGTTAATACTGCTGCTACTGCTGCTGCTGCTACTGCTGCTACTGCTACTACTTCTACTGCTACTGCTGCTGCTGCTACTGCTGCTGCTGCTACTGCTACTACTGCTGCTACTACTTCTGCTGCTGCTACTGCTGCTACTGCTGCTACTACTTCTGCTGCTGCTGCTACTGCTGCTACTACTGCTACTACTGCTACTACTACTACTGCTGCTACTACTTCTGCTGCTGCTACTGCTGCTACTGCTGCTACTACTTCTGCTACTGCTACTACTGCTGCTACTGCTGCTACTGCTACTACTTCTACTGCTACTGCTGCTGCTGCTACTGCTGCTACTGCTACTACTTCTACTGCTACTGCTGCTGCTGCTACTGCTGCTGCTGCTACTGCTACTACTGCTGCTACTGCTGCTACTGCTGCTACTACTTCTGCTGCTGCTGCTACTGCTGCTACTACTGCTACTACTGCTACTACTACTACTGCTACTACTACTGCTACTACTGCTACTACTGCTGCTACTGCTACTACTGCTACTACTGCTGCTACTGCTACTACTGCTACTACTGCTGCTACTGCTACTACTGCTGCTGCTGCTACTACTGCTGCTGCTGCTACTGCTACTACTGCTGCTACTGCTACTACTACTACGTTTCAGCCATTGGCCAAGGTCTTTTCCCATCATGAAAACAAGATGAACCGTCCTCAGCGGAAAACCACGAAAAGCTTGTTTAGACTGAAGGAACTTATTCTCAACCAAGAGGTCATATTTTACTGATATGAAGCATCAAGTAAAAATTGGACTGACAAAGATCATGGCATTGTTGTGTTTTGGTGAATGGCTTGGGGTGTCAGTAACCTATGATTTGGTTTACTAAATCCCTAACAAAGGACTTATGTATTTTGATTCTGTATCAACTCTGATCATGCTTCAAATCACTGTAAGATGTCTTGTAAGGCTTTTTTTTAGGTTTTCACTAGATATGAAATAAGAGGACTAATATCATGGAAATTTGTCCTGTTTGCAAGAAACATTTCCTTTTTGCTGCAGAAGGTTGGAAAACAAAAGCATGGATAGACTCACCAGAACTGCTGGTTTACCTGCTCAAGTCTCAGTAGAGTTCCTACAGGATTGACACATCCCTAGATTTTGGCACTGTTATGGAAGAGGAAATTGGATCAATTGCACATTCGCATTCTAGCAAAGCCGCATTTGCCGCAAATAGACTCTTTTAAAAAAGGGATTCAATGGTTGTAATCCATCAAAGACATCACATTGTGACAAGTTTAAACAATGCTAGAAATCAGTACCTTTACTCTTGCTGGGGCTTCCTAGATGTAAGGGTGGTAACACAGTGGGCGAAGACCTCAAACCCTAGTTATCAATACAAGGCTTTGCATAATGCACTTTACAGTTAACATGTCATTAAGCATAAAAGACCATGAGCCAGACAATTTTTTGGTACCATCTGGGTGCACTAAATGCCACTATGTCTTTATGATAGCCTTATGTCTGTAGTTCCCAAAAAAGTCGGGGTGCCCTTCCTGCATGGTAGCTTTCCTGGTAAATCAGCCCGGTTTCTCTCGAGACTCATTGTCGGTAAATTAAATACCAAAAGAAAGCAAACAATGTGTGCTTTCAAGTGATATCCATTTTATTAGACTACTAGCCATATCTATTATGTCATAACAGAAAATATCAATAAAAGTGATTAATTTCAGCAAATTTGTAAATTTCTGATTACCTTACCATATTCTTTTATATACATCTGCACTTAATTATCATCTTAAATCTACCATAGACATCCCAAGATATTCAACAAATCTTGTACGTTTATTAGACAGAAGGTGCTTGGTGTTGTCCATGCAAGTTTTCAAGATAAGTCAAAAACTAAATTGCAATCAAAATCACAATACGAATAGAATTGTAATGGACAGTTCAATCACCAAACTGTATGAAACATGAATGCATAATGCATGACGCAATGTTCAAATTAAGCAATAGCACACCATAAGAATAACAAAATTACGGCGTCACAATCATAAGTTTCGAACAACTAAAACTTTTCTCGCGAAGTGTGGGTAAACTAACCAAATACAGGCATGTAATAGTGTCACCTTATTGCATTAATTATTGACTACACATGGTGAATGTCCTTAGTCAGTGCAAGTAATCAGGTTTATCAAGCGTTTGACCTTTCCAAGGCAAGTGTGACCCAAAGCCCATGAACCTACCAAGCCTAATGTGAAACTCGAGAATTGGGCTCTTATTGATTGATAAACACATATATATATCACATCAGGTGTCGGTTGAATCAACTCTAATATCATTGGTACAATATAATACATAACACATCAAAATACATCTTTTCATGCCTTATCACTGACGTCAGAGACCATTGCTGAGTCATAATTGGTTAGTTAGTTTATATAATATTTATATTAAATATTGAGTATGAAAAATAATGTATGAAAATACTGAAACAGATCATATACTTCACATCATAATCTTGCATCTTGCATCATGCTGCTATATGTCTATAGAGTACATGCAGGGGTATATCTTACAGCATTTGCAACTTGGTGCTTTGCATTGCTTCTTACAGTTGCATCACATGCTATCCCTGAGTATCCATCTATGTTTCTTTGGGATGTCTGGTTTTGCTTTCAAGCTGCACCTTTTAATATCAACCTGAAAGCTGGCACAATGCTGTACAAGGTATCCTACCTGCGGAGCTGGCTGTGAGATTTATTACAGTAGAGAAAATTACGTATTTGATTGGTTAGTACATGGAACACAAAAACTCTTCCAACATCCAATATAAATCATGAGGGAATTGCAATGTCTCTCCAGGTGCATACCATTGCTTTCCTGAGAGTAGGCTGTGTTTGCCGTTACTAGAGAAGGCACTGAAAAATATCCACTCAATATAATTGTCAAAAACTTGTCACCTTGACAGGTTTTACCTCATCCACTCGACGATGTTAATTCTGACGAGTTTTTGTTTGTCAGATACTTGTCATCGTCGACAACTTGTCAAGTCCTTGTTAGAGCATCGTCAGAAATTAGTCTGACAACTCATACGATATTGTCATGCATTTGCCTCTGCAAGCAAGGAGTTGATGACAAATGCATGAAGATTTACGCTTATATGACTCATCAACACTTTGTAAAAATGCTGTCATTGCAGTTCGACGAGCTGATGCATGCCTATCGCATATCATTTCACTGAATTATTCATTCATATATAAAAGGAACAAATTCATACATTACAGAAATAGGTTTATCGATCACTTTATTCCTACATATATATATATGTACTTAAAAACAAATTTGACAAAGTAACAATTTTTGTTATAGTCAATGTTATACAGTCATACAACATGGTTGTATGGTATATTTGTTCTATCAACACAACATCCGCACATATATGTGCCAAAATAAACGTTATAATATTTAATGCATATGATACATTGTTAATTTTGTTAATCAACACAACATTCTTGAGGGGCGTTCACACTGTCACAGATAAGACCTACGTATGACCACGGACATGAAAAATGGACTAGACTTGCTCGCTTGTGGCTCTGTTAATCACGTATAAATTCTTTCGATGAGCGTTCAAAGGACGTCCGTCGACCGATCGGCGGACGTCCGTCGCCAAGAATCCGTGAGGTATCCATGAAGCATCCGTGACACACTCATAGTTGTCCGTGCGAATGGTGCAAGAGTGAATGAGGAGAAGGCTATGGATGGGCTACTGATAGGCACAGATTATGACGGCGGGCCACAGAGGTCTGCCGAGCATTTCACAAGCATTCTATGAGTGAACACGAGTGGATCGAGTATATACACGGATGGACAGCTTTCCCTGCGTACCTACAGATGGCCATGGATGGCCACTGACGTAAGAAAAATGCTCGCCGAGTGAACCCTTGCGAGTTACGTAACTAATGTAAACAATTTATTTGTAGAACGTCTGCTAAATTTTTAATCATGTTTAAAAATTTTTGCTCTCTCCATGGATGGTCACGGATGATCTAGCGTATGCGTAAAACATTCGTTGAGTGAATTACGTATGAACAAGTATGACAAAGAGCAAAACTTTTTTTTCATCCATGGTCATACATAGGTCTTAAGCATAGATCTCACATAGCCGGAAAGGGCCACGGAAAGCCTTCTGTCAGTTTCTGTGAGCTTTCCGCAAGCTTAAATTGGCTTTACGTCAATTTCCGTCACGTCATTGTTCCATCACATTCCGGCTGTTTTGACGAAATTTTCATGCATGCACCGCAGTCGATGGATCGTCTGTCGATTTCCGTCAGTTTCCGTCGGCTCTTACTTTGGCTTCCGTCATCTTCTATCAGTTATACGTGGCTTACAGCGTCCCCCTTACATGGCTGCCATGGCAGGAGCTACGTAAAGCATCCACGTATGCACCACGGAAGTCCTTGTAAGTTACGGCGGATTATACGTCAACTTCCATGGACTTCCGTGGATCCCCCTTCGAATACGTGGCTCTTCCGCCAATGCATATGTAGCCATACGTCAACGTATGTGTACTTGTTTGGTAATTGCTCTTGGTCAATTCTAAGCACATAAATATTCCACGAATTGCACTACTGCAGGAGTGTATGGTAGGCAGGGTTGACTTGCTGTATTCGAAGGTCCCTGGTACTACTGTACCTTTTAACACAATGGAGTCTGTAGCATGAACAGTGCACCCTGAAATAAGACCAAAATAATCTAAGCTTACAGTTGAGGCAATGATATTGAATGTTGTATTGTTCATTGACACTGCATGACAAACAAAAATGTATAAAGAAAACCATACCTTGTTCTTGCCAATAATCAGGATCATCGCCAAGCAATGTGGCGTGGTGATCGTTCTGGAATTAACAGATATTCATCTTTATGCTATATACAATGTAGTCTCAAGTACATCTAAGGTCAGCTGGTCTGTTTCTTATCAAAATGTTATGACAATTTAGGTGTTTTACCCTGCTTTCAAAGACTTATATGTTAAATTTCTCATCTAAAGTCTCCTATTACAAATGCAGTGAAAGTGACCTTGTGACAATTCAATTGATTAAAGATTTAAAAGACCATTTAATTTAATTTATTTCTCATAGTGAGAGACTCTTCTATTTAAATACACTATATACTATGTAAATATTGATATTTTTCTACATAATTTTAATTGTATCATATCAACTACACCATTTATGTGTGTGATTAAAGACAATATATATATTTCAATGTTTGCACTAGCTGTTCCACAAAATACAAGTCTGGGGTCCAACGAGAACATTTTGGGAGTCCCATACTAATCTAATAATGGACTTAAAAATTGTCCATTTAAAAATATTGACATTTAGTTATTATGTAGGCACACTAAGAACTGTTTACCTTAAATAAGGGTACTTTTTTGTGCTCCAAGATGATTATTCTTTAATGCATAGGGTCATCATGCTCATCATTTTGAAAAAAAGAATCAGATTAAATTTTCAGGTATGTATTAACACTAAATGTGTAATGAACTGCTCATAGGAACTGCGATCCACGGTAATTCAATATATATATATTCGCAACGATACAATTATCGTGGGATTTTCCAACCATGGTAACTGATTTCACTGGTCATCGCAATAACACTCTTTGATCGTGACAACCCGAGCAACAAGTCCACATATCCATGGCCAGCCCAAAGATTGACAACTGTAGACTATATTCAGCCCAAATCATTTAAGCTATAATGATTGACAACCCTGACGGATTTGGTTCTGAATTGCTAGCCTAGATATCGATGCATCTGGCCCTCTGCTTTGCCTGCAAAAACACTCTAAATCACACTCAAATCCATGTAAAAATGACTATTTATGACACATAATGTTGCATAGATATTTGCCATAACAAAAAAAAAAGGGTTTAGTGCAGTATAGCGGACCCAAATTTATGCCTATATTTGGCATCCATTAAATATGAAAATAATCACTATTTTTGACTAAATTTCATGCTAGTACACAATAAGAATAACATTTTTATAGAGTAGCAGGGGTTTGGGGGCAGCAGGCCCCAAGAAAAACAAAATGTAAACAATAGTAAGCTGCGTTTTTGCCTTGAAGCCGCCGTTTGTTTGTATTGAATTCAAGCATTTGACATCATCGGCCTGGCAATGGGACTCGCTAAATATGGTCTTAAATTTGGGTCCGCTATACTGCACTTTTTCCACACAAAAAACCATATACACTGATGGTGCAGATTATTGCAGATACAATAAAGTTTCACCTACCTGTGCTTGCAATGCATGCAGATGGAATTCCCATTTCCGGTTCCTGTGATGTCATCAAGGCCATCCCCGGTATCAGGCACGCTGCCGACAAACTTGTGACAAGTACTCGACAAGTTTATTGACAAGATGTAGACGAAGTTTCATCACAATCTTGTCATGTCTTTGACAAACTTAAGCTTGTCAAAACATTGTCATACTGACAACCCTTTGACAAACTGGTGTGAGGCAATATTTTTCAGTGTGATATCATCATCAGCTGTTGAGGCTTTCCCGCGCAGTATTGCTGGGCACAGTCACTTCCAAGTTGAAGGGACAGAGCACTAACATCCACATATCTGACATAACCTTTGGATCTTCTTCCAATGGGCAGGTTGGCAACAATGACACTTCCTAATGCAAGTGCTAGCACCAGTACGTCTGTTTCTTCAGACAATTATTACTGAAACTACATTCTGTTTGAGGAGCCTTCTATCTGCTTCCTGTGTTGAAGAAAGCTTTGACAAAGATTGCGATCATTAAACCTGAAAATGTACATGCACCTAGAAGGCTAGCTCCTCCACAGCTGATGTTTACTGTCAGCGGATCTAGCTTCTAGCATAATATCCATCCTTGAGTTATATTTTGCCAAATGCATCATAACGGCAGTGTGTTTGAACTAAATCTGTGAAGGTTATCACATAAACATTGGGCTTCTGAACCAGGGCATCATGAAGCATGCAGATTCTGATTCTTTATTCCACTTATAAAACAAGTGAGGCAGCAGACTACCGCTTGATAGGAGGCACCCCGCTCAAGCATTACAGTAATATATAACCGTAGGTATTAATTGCATTAATGTTAAATTTTACAAAGAAAGATGAATTGGCAATGAAGTGGAGAAAGATTCACTGAACAGCAACACATGCATTCACATTGCACCACACATGTATAATAGGCCGCAGGAGCGGCCCCGTAGGGGCCACCCGTAGGGCTTTTATGTTTAGAGATTGGCCAAAAACAATATCTACTGACGTACAATTCTCAAATGACCGGATCGGAACTATGTTGTCCTAATTAATCTGCGCGGCCATGATGCGCAAAATCCTATAATGACCTACTTACGCGAAAATGGTCTTAACTTAAGATACATCAACAAATTTGAAGAAACTCACGTTAAAACATGGTTTGTGTGATTCAAGACTGGAAAAGCAGTAGAATTATGGTTTGAATGTTCCATGTGAGCGATGTCCTTTACCGTGATTTTCCACGAAACTAGCCAACCAAATGAACGTTAGAAATCAATGCGCACCTAACTTGTATTAATGACGTCACAATGCCTTTGACGTTGTGTATTGAGATGGTCCAAAGGCGAGCTGGCTCAGAAACGATGTTGCGTCACAGCGTCATGCCTTACAATAGTAGGGGCCATCTCAAAAGTGTAAGTCCACCAATTTGGCCAGATTTTACCAGCAAAAAAATTGTCTGATGATTGTCCGCCTATCTAAGAAGCTCATTGGCCAATGTCCTGAGTGGGAAGGGCCTTGCAGATTTTAATAAAATTTGATTGGCTAAAATGTCAATGATTGACAGATTTTGTAACTTTATTTTGTGACAATAGTCTACAATGTAACCAAAAAGTACAAACAATACACATTGTAACAAAAAATAATCACCCAGACATAAACAATGTCTGCACAATTTTTGGAGGAAATGCACTTGACTTGACCTATCACCATTTCTTATAATTATTAATAATCAGAGATTTATCTGAAATGTATCAGTTCAGTCAAAAAGTGGGAACTTGCAGAACTCCACTTCTAAAAATGATAGAAAGATGCAGTTTTCTGCTAACACTGACACTGTAGCTTTGAAATCACGTTTTGTGTATTTATAACTTTGCATCTTCTTGTTCCTATGTCCAATTCTACTGAACCTGAAGCTTACTCAGTTTATATGGCCAGCTGACAGAGGCAGACATAATGATGAGATGATAAGACTTGAGAGTCCACTATATATTTTACGCTAAGTCTTTCCAACACAGATTCACTTTTTCAATTAAGTAGATCTACGTGATATTATATCCACATATGTATGAAAAATTGAAAATAGCATCAAAGTATAATTTAAGTAAATCACAACTCCTGCGGCCTCTTATGCACATTGCATTATCATATTAGGCCGCAGGAGCGGCCCCATAGGGGCCGCCCGTAGGGCTTTTATGACTAGAGATTGGCCAAAAACAAAATCTACTGTCATGCTATTCTCAGATGACCGGATCGAACTATGTTGTCCTAATTAATCTGCGCGGCCATGATGCGCACAAAATAATAATGACCTACTTACACAAAAATCGTTCTTAACAGCTCTTAACTTAAGATCTAGCAGACAAATTGAATTAACTCACATTAAAACACTGTTAATGATCATTTCTATGTGATTCAAGACTGGACAAGCAGTAGAAGTATGGTTTTGAATGTTCCATGGTAGGGATGTCCACTGCCGTGATTTTCCACAAAGCTAGCCAACTAAATGAACGTTCGACCAATCAGAGCAGAGCTTATTTAATTACTAGGCCATTTGCTAGGCAACGAGCTTTAACAAACTCTGTGATTTGCCGTGGCACTTAGGTTTTTAAATCAATGGGCCGTCATGATGCGCGCTGACAAAAAAGGCCTTTAGAAACGTCACAATTAAAACTTTTATTGATGACGTCACAGAAAATGGCTTTGGCGCCGCACCACTGGCGAACAAAAAACGATGTGTTCGCTCAACCGGAACGATCGCGATTTTAGTTGATAGACTGTTACGTAATTGTTATTAGTAAATAGGTGAGATATATAATATTTTTTATGATTTATTCACAGAAAGATACATGCTTTGTCTAGGTTCAATGCATGTGTTGATATATGTCAAAGACAGTGTACAGACAAATGTATTACACCTCCTGCGGCTTCTCATGCACATTGCATAATCATATTAAATAAATGTAACATGGTGGCCATGGATATACATTTACATTTTGCAGCCGGGAGGTACTCCTTTTTATGGAATTTACAATTAAATAAAAATTGACTTCACCAGGCTCTGAAAGCTATACCCTGTCGAGGTGGTATACATGAACTTATACATTTTCAGAGTCCTGAGAATATAAGCTTGCAGAAAATATATAGTGACAGTACCGTAATCTGGGGTGATAAGGGACGATGGGATGACAAAGGACACGAAAAAAGCACCTCTATGACGTCATTAATAACTTTCTGGGTTTGTGTCCTTTGACAACTTTGTCACCCCATCGTCTCTTATCACCCCAGATTACGGTACCCTTAATATGCCCACCAAGTGGTACCAAATCAAAACGGTCTGGCACTGGAATGACGTAAAAATTATGCAGGTACCTCTTTCAGTCATGCGTCTGGCCGCCCAATGGGCCCCCATAGAGGCAAGGGCTGGATCCGCCAGTGGACTGCATGGAGGATCCAGGCCTGGTATTACACTGCCTGGTATTGCACTGGCTAATCTATGGCCATCAAAGCATCAAGATTTCCGCAAGATACACAAAATAGCGACAGACACACAACCTACCTTTTCTCCATTTCTTATATATTCTACTGAAAGGCACTGTCATCTGGTTTGGAGCAAAAGCATAAAATTCGTTTGTCGGGTGAGCAGACTCGACAGTTGTCAGCCATTTGTTTACTCCCTGAGGCTAAAAATAACCCTGACACTAGTGACAGCCATGACCTTGCCAAATCAACAGAGCGCCACCTAGGACTGAGCAATAAGCGCCATCTGTACAGTTGGTGACTAGTACTTCATTAAGTTGGTCCCTTCCTCCGCACGAGTGCATAGGAGACTGCGGTTCCAGTGCTAGTACTTCATATGCATGAAATATCAAATTATTTTTGGGGAAACAGAATTGCATTAAAATGCCCTGGGAGAAATCATACCATTAAGATAAAACAAGCTTTTGAATGAATGACAGTATGATGAAAAGATATCAACCTGTTGGTGGGATTACTAGTCAACTCACCGCATATGCCAGCTCACCGCCAGCTAGGTGTTTTTTCTCTAGTCAAGTCACCGTCGATAAAAACAGGCGGTGAGCTGACTACGGCGGTGAGTTAACCTGATACCGTTGGTGCCCACAACGGGCTTTTGGCGGGAAACCGCAACAGTGGTAAAACCCTCCTGGAACCTTAACATCCGGGCACTTCCAGCATATCGCCATTCCACCAACGGGTTACAGTGAACTCGTCATCAAGTCAAATCGTCATCTGGCAAAATCGTCATCAAAAAAGTCAAATAGTCATCGGAGCTGGTAAAGTCGTCAACGGAGCTGGTAAAGTCGTCAACGATTGATTAACTCGTCATCAAAGTCGCAATTGTACTTGTTAATTGAAATTAACCTACCACCTACCACAGCTATCCACAACTCCATCTCAAAATTCTACTGTCACAGGCAACTCAGACATTTGCCACCTGTTCTAATTCACCCCATTTCCTTAACGGGACTTCTAGAAGCACCAGGAGGCACTCGCCAACCACGCACGTAAGCGGAATTTCACTGAAACTCCATCTTTCTCTCCCCACGTGCTCACACTGGGCAAAACGTAAACAAACATGGCGCCGCCAGTCGGCGGAAATACCACCGGCCCTTCACTGGCACATAGACTAAATCTATCTAGAATTTTAGGCCAGATTCAGCCAACGAGGAGCACGAGTATGCTCCCGGTGAATTCGGCTCAAATGTGCATTCGGCGCACCTAGAGCAGTGAATTCGGCGCAAAAAAAGTGAATTCGGCGAACGGTAAATTTCGCGACATACAGTAGATAATATTATACTGTGACTGTGTATATTCCTTAATTGTATATAGCCATCCAATAAAAATAATGATCATATAAACATTTATTTTTTCATAAAGAGAAAAAAGAGAATTTGCGATTAACTTGTAATATGATAATGCAAAGTGCATGAGAGGCCGCAGGGATAGTCCTGAGTGTCATTAGCCCAAACAGACTGCTTCGGGTCGCGTTAGTCCAAACAGACTGCTTCGGGTCGTGTTAACTAAGCCAGTTCCTTGGAGTTAGAGTGTCATGTGCCATAGCCTATAATTATTGATAAGGGACAAAAAGGGAGATGACAGACTTCAGTACCGATCACCATTTTAACCTTTTGTAGGGGTTTACACTTCCAGACGCAGTAACTGGTACAGAGCAATCATAATCAAACAGTTTAATGTTATACCAAGTATCATTATATGTCAACATGTATTTAACCATGTTTCCATGCTGGTTTTGTCAAGTTTTGATAACTTGTGCAGGGGAATATTGTATATTATTGCTCGACAAAATTTTTCTGAACAATTCTGTATATAAAATTGTGTAAAGTTTCGTCATACTCTAAATTTTTATGCTGGGACATTGTGGCCAAAGACAGGGATTCAAGTCGAATGACTTCATTTGCCCGAGCTTTTATTGTGGCATTGTTTGGCTTGAAACATAAGCGATCCTCATTAACCAAAACTGAAGGATGCCAGGCAAAGTCTGGATCTTTTTCAGTCGATCCAGCAGATTTTGCTCTGGAAAGGGCAACAAACAGGGCACCTGGATTACTTGATTCAAATGAATTAGATCCAGGATGTATAATAATGTACCTGTTTGCCTCACCTTCCCCAACTGTCTGACCCTGACAACTGTGGATATAGTTGTACCCCAACCTAAACGTAGTGGAACTTGTGTTCTCTAACAGCCACCACATTGGCATTCAAGTCTTCTTTGAACTGGCACAATGGGTACAACTTTAGGATTCTGTGACGTGAAAGTAGGCCCCGAATAATCATGAAATTCAACCATAACAACATCAGGCAAAGAATCTGTGGGACTTTTCCCATCCAAGTATACAATATCAACTATTTTTCCAGATGATCTATTGAAAAGACCATACTTCACAGCTAGGTTTGCAGTGAGTGTTACTTTGGCATTTTTACAAAGGAAGATTGTTTTAGGCAAACCAGCTGCTTTTTTATCAGAGAGTGATTGAGCATGGGGACCTTGGAATTTTGCTGTAATTTTTGCTACAGGGAAATGTTTGTTTAGTTCTAATAACTTGGATTTGTTATGTTCCCATTCTTGCTGGTGAGTAGGGAAAATAAAAAGACCATTATTTGACATTCTTTGTGACAATTCTGAACTATGAGATTTAATTAGCTCATCCCACTGGAATGTTTGGAGCCACTTGGCTTGCTCAGGGGTTGTTTCATTTTGTCGTAATGAAGTCAGGACTGATCTAAAGTATTTTTGGGCTTCACCCTGTTGTCGCACAGCAGTCTTTAGAATGATACACATGTCAAATTCTTTCCACACTAATACTCCGTGCATTGCAGCGGGTACCTTAGAATGACTATTGTATACTGGAGAATCTAGCACAGGTGGCAATTGTATATCATCCCCGAAGAAAACTACAACAGGAATTCCGCCCCAGGACTGATTAGATTGGGCACCCTTGTTTACACCATATCGACACATCCATTCCATCCACCCCATAATGGTGGCTCCTATTAGTGATCTCTCATCAATAAGCAGAACTTCAAGACCACTACAGTTAGCTTGAAGAGTTTCTCCTCTTTGCCCGTCGGGTGGTTTCATTTCTCTATGTGTTTTACCTACTGGAATTTTAAGAAAACTGTGTAATGTGACACTAGAGATCAAATTAGCACTTTCCAGTTGGACAAAGAACTTGAACTGATTTGTTAGAGTCGAATAACTGGCGGATTGTTTTTACTAAACATTTTATTACAAAACTTTTGCCGGAACCTGCCGTGCCCCCTACAATTAACCTGCGTGGCTTATAAGCTTCTCTGTTTTCTATATAATCTTGTAGGGTTTTCATAACTATGTTGAAGACAAGCTTCTGCTCATGATTCAATAATGTTAATTGAACATCACGGAGTAGAAGTTCACTTTCTACATTTGAATCTATGTTTGCGCTTAAGGCCTCAACCCATGACACTCCCATATCTGAAGGATATGACAACGATAAATTACTGCTCCAATCATATTCAGGACCACCATCATCATATACAAATTCTGACTGAATATGCTCATCATATTGTGCATTTGGCCTCACAAGAGTCATCCACTCAGGTTGATCAGGGTTTGAACAGTTAGGGTCAGACTGCTCATCTGCTTCCTGATCTTCTTCAGGAGGACTACAGGCGTGTGTCTTAACTCTTTCTGCCTCAGCTTTAACAAAATTTGGGCATGTGTCAGATGTTAAAAATGCCAGAAAAATATCAACCCATGAACGCTCATCCTTGATGTCGCTGAGGTTTCGCCAGTTTGGCCAATGCAGCTACAGCATATTTCTGCAATAGTCATCATTAAGTGGCCAAGATGCTGTGGTGAGACCGGAAATAACAGGGACGCGAGATCCCCTTGTAACAAAGGAATAAAGTGAAGTAGTATCATGTAGATCTCTCGACATATATCTGTCAACAATTGATGATTTCGATATTGTTGAACCATTGTTCTCAAAGACCCGAGAACCAGATAGAGATACATTTGTGAAGGTGTGACTGGATCTGAAGAGCGGCAGTGAGCATAACTCATAAGAGGCTTCAACTGCTGAGATGTCACGCTTAACAGTGTTCATAAGAAGTTTTGTGATAATTGATTTACCTGACTGAATTTCATTATCGGCTTCATTGACAATATTTCTAAATAGATCAACCAGCGCTCCAGTGCCCTCATTGCCTTTACAGGCGTAGCCAGTGATATATTTTTCAGTTGCTAAAATTTCATTCACACTGGGGTTGTCAGGGTTTGACTTTGAAATTATAACAGATATGTCACCATTAGCTCTCCATGCTTGTGTATGGTAACGCGAATGCTGGACCAAAACAGGATGATCTCGTTTCATTTCTAACCGGAGAGATTTGTTTTTGTCTCTCACGATTTCATGATGACATCTTAATAATTTGCCAGGAGAATTTTCTTTTCCGAATTCCATCCTGCAAACTCTGTCATTACCCACTTTCCGTAAACAATAATCAGATTCAGATTTTCAGATTTAGATCAATTTATTTTCATAATTTATAAATAATACATTTAAGAATATATAAATGAAATGAGAAGATGCAACTATGATGGAGACCCCTCAAGCCAGCAGAGCTAGCGCTTATGAGGGGCCACCAATGAAATGGGAGATGAGATGAGTGATATGAAATGGAGGAAATGGGATGAGGGTGATTATGTGCTGGTGCTCAAATATCTATAGAAAATGTTAAGGACAAATCATGTTTGGCAGATAAAGCAATTTCTTATGATACATATATCACTGTATGACTCCAGGAAATGGTTTTTAGTAATTTTCGAAAATTGTCTGAAGCTGTGGGTGAGAATTTTGTCTTTTAAAAAGTTTTGTGTAGTATTGAAAGTTTGGGGAATTCTATATCTAATTAACTTTTTAATGAAGGAATGTTTAAATACAGGTAATTGATAGTTATTTGTTCCTCGAGTTAGATAATTATGGTTCTCAGAATTTTTAATAAAAATATTGTTGTAGAAATAGATCGGTAACATATTATGTTCCAACCTGTGACAAAACTTCAACTCACTCAGTGTACATAGATCCTGTAATTTAAGAAGCCTTAAATGTTTAAATATAGGATTGGTATGGGCATTGTATTTTGATATGCTAATTGTTCTTACTACCATTTTCTGTAATTTAAATATCGATTCACTGCAAGATCCCCACAAAAGAAGCCCGTAATTCAAGTAAGGTAAAAACATTGTATTGTAAAGGGTAATTAATGTATATTTTGGTAGTATTTGTCTTAATTTATTTAATATTGCAGTGACTTTAGATAATTTGTTTCGAATGTGATTGATATGTGACTTCCAAGAGAGATGCTTGTCTATAATAATTCCTAAAAAATTAAATTCACTGAGGTACTCAACATTAGTATTTTCAATTCTTATAACAGGAGGTTGTACTATTCTCTGATGAGTATGGAAGACCATGGCCTTAGTCTTGTTTATGTTAAGAGATAATTTGTTAAGTTTGAGCCAATTACAAACTTTATTTAGTTCTTCATTTATGTTATTTTCTTGCATGGGGCCAGTGCCAAATGTGCCCAAAGTTGCAGAGAGGGTAGTGTCGTCAGCATATACTATTGGATAAAAAAGATTACTAACAAGTGAAATATCATTAATATAGATAAGAAAGAGAAGTGGACCTAGAATTGAACCTTGTGGAACACCTGTAGTTATCAATAGGGGCTCAGATGTAGTGTTAGCTATCTCTGTGTATTGGGTTCTATTATGTAAATAACTTTCAAACAATTTCAAAGAGCTATTGTGAATTCCATAATAATTTAACTTATACAATAGTATTTCATGATCTAAAGTATCAAAGGCTTTTGATAAATCTAGATATATGTTAATCGGAACTTCGTTATTATCCATTTTAGTTGCAATTTTATCAATTAATTCTAGAGCTGCTAATTCTGTTGAATGCATGGATCTGAATCCATACTGACTATTATAATATAACTTTAATTGGGAGAAATACTTATGTAGCTGATTGTGCATCACCCTCTCAAAAACCTTGGACACACTTGGTAGAATTGAGATTGGTCGATAATTATTAAAAGTGTGGCTGTCACCCTTTTTATGCACAGTGATAACTTTGGCTATTTTCAGTTTATGTGGGAAGACACCAGAGCTGAAAGTTTGATTAATTATAACAGTTAATGGTGATGCTAGGCTAGGTCCAATATTTGTAAAATACTTGTTAAATTCATTAGCTATTGTAGTTTGGTCAGATACAGGGGTGCCATTAATTATGAAATAGTTTGGAAAACATTTATCTTTTTGGTTTTTGTTTAAGATATCTTTTATTGTGCTCCATGTTTTCTTAATATCACTTTTGAATTTATCAAAGCATTGGTGATAATATAACTTTTTTGCATTTCTAATATTCTGCTTTAGGATACGGTTATACGTTTGGAGGTTGATCTTCATGTTATTGTATTGATTACTGGTTGTAGGAGTTTTGTGTAATTTAGCATAGAGTTTATCACAATATTTAATCGAATTAAGTATACCAGTGGTTATCCATTTACTTCTTTTATGTTTATGCCTGTTATATCTTACTAATTTTACTGGGAGGTACTTGTCAACTGACTGTGTGATGTGTTTATCAATTAAATTATAATTATCATTGGGATCAGTTTCAATTGAAGTGTCTATTTTAGTAATTAAGTTCAAATTAGCAATCTCATTTTTAAAATGATTTAAGGTCTGGCTGTCATTTGGAAATATTTTTTGGTATCTATGAGAATTTCTCTTAACTTTTAAATAATCAAGTGTAATAAAGTAAGGTTGGTGGTCAGAAATATGATGCATGAGTATGCCAGCTGTAGTATCAGAACAATTATAGGAAAGTTTTGCAAAGGCATTATCAATTAATGTACTACTTTGGTTTGTAATTCTAGTAGGAAAGGTAATCTTTGGAATAAACCCATTTGACAGAATATTTTCGAAATATTCTTGAACAATTACTTTTTCATTTAATTTCAAGAGATCTATGTTAAAATCACCAATAATTATGACTTCACTATGAACATTTTGTAATTTATTAAGGACAGCACTAAAGTCATTGATGAATGCATGTAGATTTTCAATACGTGGTGGTCTATATATATTGCCTATGATTAGTTTCTTATGGGGTATCATAACATTACTGTTGTCATCATAATTATTAGTGCATATTTCAATAAACTGCCCATCCCAAAAATCTGAATTATCAGCTATATCTAATATTTTATAATCGAAGTTGTCCTTAAGGTAAATGCAGACTCCACCATGTACACTGCATGAGGGTAGTTTTGTCACTAGGTTATACCCATTAAGCTTTAAAAGAGACAGATCATGGCGCTCATTCAACCAAGTTTCCTGGAGACAAACAGCACTAAATTCACAATCATTAGAGAATAAAATGTCAAGGTAAATTTTCAATAAATCAAACTTTGCATGTAGAGACTGACACTTAAGGCTAAGTATGGTAAATGTATCTTTCTTACTCTGTATTATATTAATCAGGGAATTGTCATCACAGTATGGTGAATGTTTATATATTACAGGTGATTCATTATTATTACTTTCATCAGGGTATCTGTCAATAACATCAATTAGTGATAAGTTTGTCATTTTTCAGTAATTAATTGCATTAAATATCATAACAGTCACTTTTACAAAAACAGAAACATAAGGACAAGAACAATAAACTGAAGTGTTATCCACCATACTGTGATAATCAGCACCAGTGAAGAGTGAATGGCATGAGGGGTGAATGACATAAAGTGATATAGTTATACAAAATAAGCAAAGTATGAAAATAAGTATAATAATCTCTTGTGAGAAAATATTGACAGATTTGCCTAAGATTTAATTAAAACATATATACAAGTATGCGGCAATAGTCAGAAATTGGTATGTATGTGAAAATATAAATATATATATAATAGAAAGTTTTAAATAACCGGTATGTTTTTTGAAAGGTAAAAAATAAAAAAAAACTTTTTTGCATGAGTAGTGAATAAAGTACTTCAGAAAATTAGGGTACCAAAATCACAGCACGATGAGTATCAATCTAGTCAAATAAATGGTAGAGTCACAGGTTACTGATTAGAGTACTGTATCACCACACTGAGTCAACTCAGATTGTAATTAATGTCAGGTAAAACAACGTGAGCAAATAGCAATAACACAAGGTCACATTTTGATGAGTGGGCCACTATAGTCACAGAGAAGTAAGATTTCAGTCTCTTTGGATTTCTGTTCGAACTTCCTCAAGGATTTTGCCAAATAGGTTGTCACCGGTCCATTTGGAGCAATCCAATGCTGCTGGGTCATGCAAGCGCATACCAATTCCAAATGTACGGTTCAGGGTAGCTTCTCCAATGATGTCACGGCCAGTTGCTAACAATGCATCACGTCATCAGAACATCAGAACATCTATGTAGATTGATTCTATTGCATAACATGATATGATCATCAAGTAAAGATTGTTGACTCTCACTAACATCCATAAGTAACTTAATTAAAGGATTTTGGTGTTCGGGAGGTGCAGCAGCTGTACCTTCTGGTGGAGCCCAAAAATGTTTGTTTGGTTGACCACTTTCATCACATCCAGCTGGATGAGATGCTGTCAAACCAAGATAGTAAGATGCCCAATCTCCTAGTTTTTCTGCACATTCACTGTCTGACAAACCTGCCTGAACAGCCTCATGCATCAAATTGTGAGGCTCACGGTCTTGGCGCCATGCCAACCCATGCCAGTGGACCATGCCGCGTGACTTAGCGAATTCTTGCCGATACCAAAATGTATGAACATTAAAAACAGGTGACATGACTAAATCAAAGTATGATTTAGTGCGAATATCAAAATACTTTGCAACGATATGGGAGTGATCTTGAACAGTTTTGAACATGACTGATGGGTCATTCAGATTTAATTTATTTCCTGTTGTTTGGAATACATATTTAGATAAAATCTTTTTCAGTGGTTTCAAATGAAATTCGGCACAACTGCCAGTGGTAAAATAAGATGGCAGACCATCACCACAATGAATTTTGTATTGCACTAATGCCCTCAATTCTTTGACTCTTTGTGCCCAATACTGCTCCGTACCACGCAACGAAGCAGAAAAATATAAAATACGCTTTGCGATTGTTTCATCACCTGCTGCTAACTGCTCCTTTAGGTCATTAACAGTGATGTGAGCATCGCCTAATTTCTGTGTAATCACAAAATTACAATTATCAATGGCTCGTCTTCTTGTTATTACATTGTGAACAACAAATTTGAAATATGGATGACGAGCAAAACGACCATCATCATAAAGCATCAAATGGCGTGCCCAATCTGCCATTGATGAGCAGGTAATTGGACGATTAACATGAAAATCGCCAAAACCATATGGGAAAAGAGTCGGGAAAGCTAATGTGAAAAAGTTTCGTGTTGTGAATTCAGAAAGTGGTACATCATCCCTAGTGGGCCAAGGTATTGTGATGTTCCTTCGCCTATTAATGGTAACATCCCCATGACTTTCTCCCACAACATCAGAAACAATATTTTCAACCTCTTGTCTGATGTCACGGGGTTGGTCATTCAGTAATATACCGGAATTGGTTTTTCCATCATTTATGTCGCCAGGATCTATTTGGTCAGGGGCTGGACCAAGGTCATTATTGTGATCATTGTCATTACAGACAACTGTATGGATGTCTTGCATTTCCCCATTTTCTGGTAACATTTGCAGTCTTTGTATGCTTATCATGATGTTTTCATAAGCAGGATTATTGGATTTCAGCCATTCTAATGCTTTCTGTATTTTTTGTCTTCTAACCAGAAATTCTTTAGTTGTATCATTTCTGCCTTGTCGGCGAACTTTTATGACATTAATTTCCGATGGTAGACGAGGGAAGATCTGACTTGGTTCATTAACCTCTTGAGGAAATGTTACGCAGTGGCCAGAGGAACCAACTCCTCCATGCTTCAGCATGTGAACATTGATACATGGTGAAATCCTACATATAAGTTGTTCCTCTATCATAGACAAATTTGTAAGTTCAGGAGGTACTTTTCCTGGATTCATGTTGTTTTCTGTGGAGTACATTTTGATTGGATTGTTTTTGTCTAAATGGCACCTTTTACATGTATCTTTATCAAACATGTTCATAACTATGTCTCTTTCATGACAGATGTTGCAATAATTAATTGCATATGACATCTGGGTCAATTCAAATGCATGAATTGCATCCATAGCCTTGTTGAAATGATCATTGTCAGTGAGTGGAGCAGCATCTGGTATTTCAGCAACACTGACTCCATATTGTTCTTCTCTAGCAATGATTTTTCTTCTGAATTTCTTCCTTCTAGCATATTTTTGTTCATTGCTTTCACCTTCATCTGGAAAGTCAAATGTCAGCCCTACTTTTCTGCATTTAACATAAATATCTGCATCAATTTTGTCCAATGCATTGACATGAATAGGCTGAAATTCAGCACCACTGACAACATTTTCATTTGTACTAAATTCATTTTCAATATTGTCTAATGCATTATTCTCATGTATTGGCGGAATGTCAGTGTCATTAAAGCCACTTTGATTTGATTCATTTTCATGACTCACTGTCGCTATATTTCCCTCAATATTTTCTTGGTCTGTTGTATTACTAGTTATCACTTTGTATGATTTTCTTTTCTTTTGTTTTCTTGAGGTCGACTGGTTTGATGTAGTCTCACCAACCTTTTTGGGGTTTTTATTTGGGACTTTTTGCATGGGATCATTGTACTTTCTTTTTTTGTTTTGCTGTTGTTGCGCTGATGAAGGCGGGTATTCAAAAGAATGATCAAATAAATGTTGTGAACAATTCAGAGAAGTATCTGTTGGAAAATTGTTGAAAGGTGTCTCAACAGCCACCTGCTCTCTGCTATCCATTTGGTTCACTGAATCGACCTGCATTACCTGGAAATGGTTATTTTCAAGTAGCAAGTAACAAATCTAGGATGATTGTTAATCACTTGTCGGAATAAATTTTGGAGAAATTTATTCTCATCCTTTAATGTGACATTGATGTCACATGAGAGGACATAACAAGCTGCTTCTAATTCAGATGATGTTGCCCAATAATTTTCATGAAGCATTGTGTTTTTGTATTTAGCAAATGTCATGGATGAGTCATGATAAAGACCAATTTTGTGATACCAAGCATCCCAGTTTTCCAAAATAAACCCACATATTTCCTTTCGCAGGAAATGAGCTCGTGAGCAGTTACCAAACATTGACAAACTCAAAGCATTAAAAAAACAGTTGCCATCACCTGGAACATTGAAAATGTTGTAGGTAACGTCACTGACCAGTATCTGATAAGACGGGGTGATTTTAAGATTTGCAAGATTTGGTGGGAGAGATGGTGACTGCGACTGTGGTGAAGTGATGTATTTTTGTTGGAGGTCATCACTTTGGTTTAAGATTGCCTTGTTGGAAACTGTAGGTTTGAAACTTGGCCATTTTGGTAGGATTTGTGGCAGGGCTTTAAAAGGTGAATTGCCCAAACTTGGCCAGTTTTCCTGAGAAAACAACAACGGTGATTGAATCAGAGGTTGGGCTTCCTGAGCACACCCATAGCCCTGGGTAGGGCTAAGAGACTGAGAATTAGCTTGGGTAGGGCTAAGGGACTGAGAGTAAGCCTGGGTAGGGCTAAGGGACTGAGAGTAAGCCTGGGTAGGGCTTGGAAACCAATCATATGTTTGGGTAGGACTTGGAGACATTACTGATGTGGTAGGTCTCGGGGATTTCAACACTTGAGCATATGTGCTACGCATGATGATTCAGCAACTATCACCTGCAGGCAGTGAAATTGAAATATTTATCTTTAGGTAAATGAATTTGTCAGTAGATCGTATAACACTGTAATTAACAGTGACAGGTTTTCAGAAGACTGTAGGCTACTTGACAGGCTATGGTTGTTGATTGACTGAAGCAACTAACACACAAGTCAATTTTTACAATGATCAACCAGACCTTATACTGTGTGAAAGTAGCTACCTTTAACACTCACACTTTGTCACTGTCAGGAGTGATACTCTCTAAGACTTAGTTATCAGAATCTTAACCCTGATTCCACTGAACTGATTTGTGAAATTGTATGAAATTTACATGCTATGGAATCTGAGCATTTTCCAATTTCTAAGCTATCAGAATCTTAACCCTGATTCAACTGAACTGATTATAGTGAAATTGTATGAAATTAACATGCTATGGAAACTGAGCATTTTCCAATTTCTATTCTAAACAGTTCAGAAGGTGATTTAAATTAAAGTAAAAAAAGTGACTATCAAGTCACACTATCACAAGAAATAGAATTCACTTAACTCTTCATGGGACACACAGATCTGTCAAATGCCTAATTAGGCTAGTAGTTTTTTTTTTGCTAAAATTTCAAGTAAACAAGCGACTATCACGTCACACTATCCGGAGAAATCGACTCCTTTCTCTGTCTATGTGATATAGATATAGGCTTTTTCAATAGTGTCAAAACAAAGTTTTAGCAAGCTGTCAAAACCGAGTTGTCAACGATGACAGATTTGTTTGTAAACAAAAGAACGTGCTTGCCACTTGGACACATCCACATCTATTTTTAGGCTGGTGTTATTTTATGGCTTTTCCAAAAAATTTCGGCATCCTCTTTCTTTACTGATTTCTTATGAATGCCAGTGGTGTTGTTTGTATTATTTCTTCCAATACCAATCGTGTTGTTTGTATTATTTCTTCAAATATTAAGCTTTATTTTATTCTCATCTGTGCATTGCCTGCGTAGTATTACTGATGTGAAGTGAGGCCAGAGGCATTAATTTCTAAAACCTAAGCGCTACAGCCAATCACAGAGTAGGTTAGAGCTTGTTGCCTAGCAAATGGTCTAGCAATGATATAAACTCTTCTCTGATTGGTCGAACGTTCATTTAGTTTGCTAGCTGCATGGAAAATCACGGCAATGGACTTAGCTCCCATGGAACATTCAAAACCGTAGTTCTACTGCTTGTCTAGTCTTGAATCTCATACAACTGATGATTAACAGTGTACTAACGTGAGTTTCTTCAAATTTGTTGGGTAGATCTGTATCATTTTAAGCTAAGAACGATTTTTGTGTAAGTAGGTCATTGTAAGATTTTGCGCATCATGGCCGCGCAGATTAATTAGGACAACATAGTTCCAATCCGGTCATCTGAGAATAGCATGACAGTAGATTTTGTTTTTGGCCAATCTCTAGTCATAAAAGCCCTAGATTCCTGTTGAGGAATTAGCCAGTGTTTTTGCATATATATGTATGGGGCTTTTTTACTGCCAACTTTCATGATAGAACCATTTTATATATTATAGTAAAACTCAATGAAACCAGGCATGCTGCCTATCATTAGATTCCATTTGTTCTAACCTATAAGTTCCTCTATATGGCGATCTCCGATACTGCGTCGTATACTGGTCACGAAGGGAATTCCGTGCCAACTTTGGGGAAGCCCTGTTACACCGAATTCGTTTTTTGTGACGAGTCCCACAGATGGCGCCGCTGTTCATTGTTTGCAGTACTTTTAAGCCAGGTGGCGTTACAGACCGCACGTTTTGATGACGTCACATCAGTCAGGCCACAGAGAAGCGTTGCTGGAATGCCATGTGCTTACTGACAAGAGGTGAAAAAATGCAGAAATTCTGAAACTTGGTAGCATGGCTGGCCAGTGTAAATCATGTGCTCAACCCAGATATCCAAGGGCCAGAACAGCAACATTTTTACAGGTAAGAAGTGCCATAATAAATAAGATTTTCTGAGAAATGTCTGCCAGCTGATTAATAGTGATTATAGTAATTAACATGATACAAGCACTTGTGACTTGGCAATGTTTGCATGCACCACAGCACAGGTTGTCAAGTTGTATCTTTATTTAAATATATGACACAATGTAAATACTTAATGTGCTGAGCCAATTGCAGGCACCGTGGTGTCGGCAGAAGTAAGTGTCAGAATGTCCTGTAGTTTGTCAAAATTCACTCGGTTTGCTATTAACACAATAGATAGCAGTCTTTTAATTGTCGACTTTTTTTTATCTTAGCCACCTAATGAAGTTGTTGAATATTATTGAGCTGATTACTGCAAATGCCACACTGTCAATGATGGAGACAGTGGGTTAATTTTGGCATAGAGGACCTGGCCCTCAACTCAACATTAATGTACAAATTCCTGGTAAATATTTACAGTAAATAATTTCTGTATTGTTTTAGGTAATCATGAACAATAATTTTAATCAATATTTAGACAACAGTAACAAATAAGTTCTTAATTTTCAGACTGAATACAAGTGTTACAAAAGAACTGAGGATTGCCAAAGAAACGAAAATTATGATACTGGACCTGCAAGGCTTCGGGAAGACAACTTAGATGCATTACATGCATGCAACATAAATTTCCACACTTGGCCGCATTAGTAATTGGATAAACAGAAAAATCATCAAGGGACATCATCAAAGTGCAAACATCGCAATGCAAGTCAAATGAGGACTGATTAATTACCGGACAATCAGGACATTGCCATTTAATGTCTGGATTTTCTAGACTTAGCAAGACTCGCAACTGTTCAATGACCTCAAGGCAGTGCAAATGGACCCAATATTTATTCATCACAACTATCACAGCCTACCCAGATTGGTTCGTTTATGTCAGTACCCTCAGGCTTATTACATTTTTTGCATTTGATGTCATTGTTTGTCAGAGTCGGTCTATCAGTCCTTGTGGTGGCTTTAGACTTTAATTTTCCCGTGCCCCCCTTACCTTTCCCCTTACCTTTCCCCTTCCATGTAGCCTTCTTTTTGTTATTGTCAGTAGGTCATGTTCAGTTGGTGTGACAGTCACAGTGTCATCAGTGTCTGCTGTCTGCATAGTTATCACAGGGTTGTCAGTAAGTGTGTCTGTCACTTCAGTCAAATGTCTTGCCTGTCCAGTACGTCTGGAGTTTTTTTTACTGCAGTCGGTGTCATTTGGTGCAAGAAGCACTTGTGCAGCAATGGGATCTTTTATAAGTCCTTGCTTAACCAAGGCATTATTGTTGATCAAACATGTTATACAAGGATTGATCCTACCACATTCACCACAGGGGTCAGAAGTCTGCATTTGTAATGGAGCATTTTCCCCAGAAATAAATTGACTGTCAATTGCCTCAGGGTTCAGTGGAACCAGGCCTGTTTTAGAAAATGCCTTTTTTACAACCTCAGCGTTCCATGCACTGTTGATGGAGTGTTTCAATACATATGGAAATTTAGATTTACGGACTGTATTTCCTTGTGTGATGAGACGGAGTTTGGATGCCAAATCATAAAATTCCTTTTTCAGTATAAAAAAAAGTTGGTCCAAAGGTTGCAAAAAATTTGTGGTGTTTGGTGGCAAAGTTAACATTTCTATATTATTATCACGAGCAAATTGCTGACCTCTGACCCCTAGATGACAACTTGCATTGTCTAGAATAATCAGGACCTTTTTGCCTATTTTCTTCACGTAAGGTATAACTACAGTTTGTAGCCAAAGTAAAAATAGACAACCGTTCATGAATCCAGATTCTGAGCTGGCCACTGGCCATTCGTAGATGTTGTCATTATGAAAGTCCTTCAGTATTGTCTTTTTGAATATGATGAATGGATCAAGCATGTGTCCCGATGCTGAGGCGGTATAAACTGAAGTTATATGCTCTAATATAAATGATTTCATTATGAAAGGGTTCTTCACACCTTTTTGGCACACCATTTTCCGTTTGAACTGTTGTTGTTTTACTCCACCCAGTCTCATTCATATTTAGCAGTTGCTCTGGGTTGTCAATAAAATTTACAGATTCTGACAGTGTCTTAACAAGATCAAAATAATCATCAATTGCTGCATGGTAAATCATTGTTGAGGCGCTGGTAATCAAGTTGGGTGTTCTTAAGACAAGGTTGTGGCGTTTCATGAACCTAAGAGACCATTTTTTTGGATCCTTGGGTGCCCAATTCTTATTTTCACGTGACAATATTTCCTGGGCAAATTGTGCAATTGTCCTTGTATCTATGAAGAAACCTCTCTCTGACATGTACTTAACATAGTTTGCAAGATCACGTTCTTGTTGGCGGGTGAGAATTGACGAGCTTGATGAAAATGTTGATGGTCTTTCAGTCCGTACTGTTACTGCATACCTGCATGAAAGTAAATAACAATATGATACAGAGCCTCTTGCCATGTGATAACCTATAAGTATATGCTCTGTATATATGTTGCAGTAGGCAGCTGTGATTAGAGTAATTATACCAAATCTAAAGCATATCCAATTTGGATGTCATGAGTTCAATAGTTCAGATATAATAATTTTGCACACTTCTTACATACTAATGTAGCTTTGCCTAATAGTTAAGACGAATCTGACATGGTCAGGTGGGAAAGTTTTCAGAAATTTGTTGAATTGACATGGAATGACTATTCACATTTTCCGCACTTTATCCACCGCTGATGATTCGTGAATTTAATTATTTAATTAATACCTGAGGGTTGACTCTGGAATGCAGAATGTTCGGCTGGCTGTCGCAATATTCAAGATCCCTTCTTTCACAAGAGAGGCTGCTGTTTTAAGGTCCTCCTTATGGTATAATGGAGCGGTTTCACCGACCCAACCATAAATTCCCAACAAAGCCAGAAAAGACAGACATAGTTGAATAGACATCTTGATATTTCACCTGGAAAGGAAAGTAAATATGGTGTCATTTATTTGGTTTTGTTCTTTGTTTCTGAATGGGGTTTCTTTTGTGGAATTTATAGCCGGTGTTGCATAGTAATATAGTGTTGTGTATGGAGAACAGAATAGAGTCAAATCCAGGAGAATAGGTTGAGAGAAGTGTCTATTGTGGTGGAAACACCCAAACTGACTGTGGTGCAGCCTGACCTTGCTATATACAGTCAATTCCAATAATGGATTGTAGGGGGCCAGTTGCACCCTCATTAAATATGCAAATGATGCAGGTGCACTGGCAAGCCAATGGAATATACAACAAACAAGAACTCAATTAACATTCAAGTAACTCTGAGACATGATCTATAAACTGAGATATTAATACATGACATGCCCCTTGTATAATAGAAATTATTGATAGGACATTATAGATTGTTATCTATGATGAGACAAAATAATTTCATATTGTGCATTAATAAAAATGTAATGTCTAAATCAGAGTCTATGATTGGTTTTAAGTTCATAAAGATGGAACAATTTAGAGTTCAGTGAATTAGATTCCTTGTTGTCACAAGCTGGCTCATTTGAACTCAACGTAATACACGAGTCATTGTGCTTATGATGGAGATCTTGCTATTCATAGTGGTCTAATTAGTATGTGAAGACACAGTTTGAGATGTAAGGTGGTCATTGGTTTGGTCCATTGCCCTTCCATCTTTCACATGAATACATAAGGCCCTCCTTGGATGTCAGTCAGGTGAATCTTCTTGGCCCAGTCTTGTTCTTCTTGGAGGCTCTATCATACTGGTGTTGATGAACACAATTACATTGTCAATGAAGATTATTTCCCTCTATCAGATGATGGTGATGCAGGATGGTATACAGTATACAGCCTTTCTTCTTGATCATGTTGATGACAATTTCATTGCTCAGGTGCTGGAACCCATCTTTGTTCAACCTATTTGTTATGGTTACAGTGAGAAGTTCTCCCAAAATTAGAACAATCAATGTGACGTCACTAAATTTAATTAAATACTTAAGATTTGAAATAATTGTGTTTTATTTATAAACAGTAATTTTTTTGTCATTATTGAAAAGATATATCCAAACCATAAGTGACTTAAATTTAGGGGATACATTTGTCAAATGTACCACTTAAGATAATTACTGGATAAATGCTTGCAATGCTGCAAAGGTGTGAAGTAATTCTAATTTTACCCACATCAATGAAATGAGGTGTGAATGATTTAAGCAATTAAACAATAAACAATTGTTGGGCACCATCTGCCTATGAAGTAGGGGTGTCAGTTATATGGCACCTTTGAGCTATTAAGCTACATTGACAGACCTACATTGTAAATGTTTGTGAAGATAAACCCCGATGCAAGCAATACAATTAAACAGTCCAATTAGGAGACTTAGGCCTAACATAAAACAAAAGAACTGCATTTGACAGCTTGGTTGGAGAATTTAGATTTATGAATGTTTAGGAAAATTACACAAATACCATTTATTTTGTTGAAGCAATAGCATGACATTTCGTCCCTATTTATGACAATGACAGATTATTTAACACATATGCATATCCAGGTACATATTAGTATCTAGTTTCATAATAATTTCATATATACCTGACAAATATGCTTGACACTCTCAAACCCTATTTGTTAATTAAGTGATAGGAAAACACTTTTACCCTGATGGGAATCATAACCAATTTGGGTCTTAGCTCTGCAATAAAGTTGCAAAAGCTACAGACACATTAAAATGGCCTATTCATTTGGCAGGTTTTGAAACCTACGGCCGTAATAGGAACGGTACTAGCTTCCATAATGGAAGAATGCCCTAAATTTAAACCTCATTGAAATGAGCTGGCACTAGAGCTAATTATGCCATAGGTCCTTCTGTGAGTTTTGTAATCAAATATTACATGGTGTGAGGACACTCCACCTATTGTCCTTATGTTTAAATTATAAACGAATGCTAGGACAAGCATCCAAT
The DNA here is from genome assembly GCA_932294295.1 of Alitta virens. Lineage (NCBI taxonomy): Eukaryota > Metazoa > Annelida > Polychaeta > Phyllodocida > Nereididae > Alitta > Alitta virens. The sequence goes on along the minus strand of OW028578.1, from coordinate 17,576,046 downwards.
TTTGGTAGCCAAACATTTATATTTAAATAGCTCCCTGGCACCTTGGGTGCTATAGTGTCAAGATGTGTAAATATCCATCAATATCATTTTGAGACAAAAATGCAAACCATAGGCTGGTTTTACCAAAACAGCAATGTAGCTGATTAATAAGAATAATGGAATTTGTATGTATTAATGAAGTAAAGGTGAGTAAAAGAACCACATATATAGTTATCTGTATTAACATTGTATAGAAAGATTTGTTGATAAATGCTTGATGATTTAGTTGAGTTATTAAAAATATGAAGAAAATATTTATTTATTGGTAATTTAATTTACCAACCTTTTATTTGTTTATTTATTTAGAACCTAAATCCTAACATTGTAACTTTAACCTAAACTTTATTCTAGATCTGTCATTAAAGAAAACTTGTTTAAGCAAATTTTGAACATTTTAGAAGTCACATTTTCATGAACATTGATGTGGGAGAAGCAAGAGCTCACTGTACCTTTTGTTGGTGATATTACATCTTCTCTGCTGAGATGGCTGGACTCCTCTGGCCTGGTGAGCATGGTGACATCTTAATGGCTGCAGTTTTGGACTCCTTAAAATTCTCCAATGGATCCACTCTCCTAAGCCAAGCCTAGGCAAAGGAGAGACCCAGATTCTGCACCATGTTGTGTATGGAGAACAGAATAGAGTCAAATCCAGGGGAATAGGTTGAGAGAAGTGTTTATTGTGGTGGAAACACCCAAACTGACTGTGGTGCAGCCTTACCTTGCTATATACAGTCAATTCCAACAATTGATTGTAGGGGGCCAGTTGCACCCTCATTAAATATGCAAATGATGCAGGTGCACTGGCAAGCCAATGGAATATACAACAAACAAGAACTCAATTAACATTCAAGTAACTCTGAGACATGATCTATAAACTGAGATATTAATACATGAAAATAGTAATAAGTAAAAAAAAAAATTAATTACTGTTAGATATTTTTGTATTTAATATGTTTTGATAAATAAACTCTGGAAACTATGTTTGGTAATTTTATTTTTACATGTTACAATGTGGACTGATCCTTGAAAATGCCTTTTAAAAATAATTATAAAGGCACATTTTGAGGTGTTTGTCTAACTTGTGGAGGTGGGTTGGGTTGCCATGGGTTAAATAAAAATAAAGGGGGTTTCGGCAGTAGCAGACGACAAAAAACGCTTAACTAATGCCATAGAGGGCGCCGCTTTTAATTCTTACTTTCAGTGCCCTCTTCAGGTTGTAAAAAAATGATGGTGAACATGCAATAATAAATGATATTTCAAATCATGTTTATTCTTAATTATTAGAGTTCATAATATGGCAAATGAGCATAAATACACCAAAGAACAGAACACATGCTGTGTTAAAAAGTTTAAGTGGCAGGTTGTCACGTGACACCATGACGTCAGCAAGATGGCAACAGTGGAGATGACTGACACTTCCTTACTCTTACTCGTACTTATTACAGGGGTTATCAAGCAGGAATAGATGTCAGATTTAGGTTAAAGACCTTTTAAACACTCGACACTAACAGGTAAGTGCAAACTGTTGATTGTTGGGCAGTGACAACGTCATTAATGATGACCGCGAATTCAGCGTACCCTCCAACTCGCTGTCTGACACTAGTACTATGTGTTTTATTCCTCAAGTTAATAAATTATATATTTTATTTTAATAATAATGTTGTGTTTTTTTTTTAATTTCTAAAATACCTACAATTGGCATTATTTTCAATGTCTGAAATGTCCATTCATGTACATTTTATGTTGCCTTTCTTTTGATTATAGCACCAGCCAGACCAGTTTATATCAAACTTTGATTAAAGAATCAAATATTAATTGTAATAAAAGCAATTAAGAAAGACATACTTAGAGTAATTAATGAGTGAATAGACTTTTAAAGCTTTGCACAAAACATAATTTTAAAGGGTTAGCAGAAAACTGCATCTCTCAATCATGTCTTGAAATGAAGTATCTGCTATTTCTCACTTTTGACTGAACTGATATCCTTCAGTCAAACCGTTGATTATTATTAATAATCATAAAGTAATTTAAATGATAGCCACTGATAGGGCAAGTCGTTTCCCAGAAAAATACAATCGGCCGTTATGAATTTGGCCGTTTTGACCAACCCCCACTACATGCTATGTGTAATCATTACATCAAACACTTGTAATAATCAGCCTGGATAAAGTCATTCCTTTAATCATGGTTTCTTGCGATCAAGCGAAATAAATCATTTATAATGGGTTTAGTGCAGTATAGCGGACCCAAATTTATGCCCATATTTTGCGGCCATTAAAAATTAAATTTTATCAAATATTTCACAAGTTTTAAGTTCTAGCACAATTAAAAAACATTTGGTGTAGATAACCAGGGGTTTGGGGGCAGTAGCCCCCAAGAAAAAGCAAAAATACCGTGAAGATGAAACCGCCGTCATAACTACATTAATTTTTGTGACGTCATAATTACATTTCAAGCATTTTACGTCATAGGCCTGGCAATGAGGCTTGTTAAATATGGTCATAAATCTGGGTCCGCTATACTGTACTTTTTTCTTTATAATTAAAAATTTGATCAATAAATGAACAAATAATCAAATAATCTGTGTTCATATATAACAATGTATAATAAGTCATTCGCTTTAACGGTCCAGTAGAGTAATTTGTAAATACTTGTAAATATTTTCCGTAATACAGCTGGGATTTATTGTCTTTTGCTTATGAAATTTGGTATATTTATCTATTTTATAAATTGATATACTTTCATTGTCATTGCCCATTCTTATATATTTCCTATTGTGGAATTTGGATTTTGAATCTTTTTGAATTGATATATTTTAATAAATAGTAGAACATTTAATTGATTTATTTTGTCGTTTCACATTATTGACACAAGGACCAAGACACAACAAATAAATATTACACACTGAGAAAACATATAACCACCGTAGAGTTAAATAGTAAAATAATTAATTGTAATAGAAAATAACAGAATATGCCCAGTACAGTAAAATAGTAAAATAATTAACTTTAATAGAAAATAACAGAATATGCACATCATCAACTGGGCTTTTTTTTTGCACAATACAGTAAAATAATAATAATACAGTAAAATAATAGTTGAACATCATAAACTGGTAGAGCTTGCATTTGCGAACAAAACAAGGTATGAAACGTTTGCCTGCCACATATAGATGTTAAGTTATTTCGCATTAAAGTATACGCCGAATTCACCAGATTTACGAGCCAAATTCACCAATAGCGATCGCCGAATTCACTATACTCCACCAGACGATTCTAGTGAATCCAGCGGCGCCAAACTTGATACGCGCCGAATTCACCACTCCCGGTCCTACACCCTGCCCCATCGCTTGCTGCAACATACCAGAGCCGATTTCGTTATCATAGACCTAGGTACTAATGATCTTGCCTCCGGTGCTGACCCACTCCAGGTAGCCACCAAGCTCATTCACTTGGCTGATATTTTGCACCGTCGATACCATGTCACACAGTCATGCTCTGCTCTGTGATCAAACGAGATCGCCACCTCCAGGGCATAACAGCGGAACAGTTTACAACTGCTGCATACCAGCTCAACAATTATGTCAAAACCTTTGCTCAGACAGACCCCCACATCACTTACCATGTGCATAAAGGATTCTGGTCCAAGCCCACCCAAATATGGTACCGAGATGGCATCCACCCCAATTCCTCCACTGGCCGCAAGCGCTACATAAAGTCCATCCGCAAAGCTGTCTTTCTGGCACTCCAATCCTTCACAATGTCCTGATCTCCAATTATGCTAGCTTACCTATCGTATCATGCTTCACTTCACCCTTCACACATATTCTGGTATCATGCTCCAGTCCTTTTTTTCCTTATCTAGTATTATGCTCCAGTTTACCTCTGGTATTATGCTCCAGTTTACCTCTGGTATTACGCTCCACTTTACCTCTGGTATTATGCTCCACTTTACCTCTGGTATTTTGCTCCACTTTACCTCTGGTATTATGCTCCACTTTACCTCTGGTATTATGCTCCAGTTTGCCTGTCTGGCACATACTGTTTACTGCTCCAGTTTTGTTTACACTGCTTAACTTATCGTCCCGGCCTCGGCGAACAAGGACCCAACCAGCCAGGCTGCGTTCCAGAACACCATCACTCGCACGAATCCCCCCGAAACAGCTCCTGTTCACCCATCTGCTACAGGTCACAGCACAGATCCCTATCCCTGGTGGCAGGTCAAACCAACTGCTCCCGCCAGCCTGATTCAGCCGTTTTTCAGTGGTCAAATCACTAAACAGTATGCAAGAACTGTTCCTGCGAAAACAACAGCTCTTCATTCAAACCATGCATAACATCATGACAACTATTACAGGACATATGGCCACACAAAAACCTACCAGACACCCAGCCACTTGTACCTCCAACACCATCCAACCAGACCGTGTTGGCGCTTGTCACATGAACACATCTTCAACCCAACCGATGCCGGTCACACCAGATGCCACGTCTACCCCAAACGGTGGCCACTTCAAATTCTCTACCAACCAATTTCCCGCCCTTGGCGTTCCACCTCCGCACCCCTCGGCCAAAACCTGCCCCATTCAATCAAATCTAAAATAAGGCAGCATAGATACATCGAGTTGGGTGATCTTCTCCACTCTACAAGATCATCGGACTACACCCTGGCCTTGACCACTGAGGATGGACAACCTCATTTCCAACTTGCATCAAAAAGGAAAAAACAACTCGATGGAGCCAGGCAATGGATACGTTCATTGCCATCTAGGTGGAGCGCTACCCACAACACATTGGTCAAATCCTAACATATGCCCAACACGTAAAGGACCTCATGGCAAAGGGTGCCAATTGGCACTGGTACGATGCCAAATTCAGGATGGACCGTGAGTTCACCCTATGCAGCTGGGACGAAGTTCGACAAGATTTGGAATTGCGGGCATTTCGACAGCCCAGAAGCGATGACAAGTATTTTTGTCAATCTAACAACAAAACACCAAGCAAGCGCTTCAACGAAGATCGCCCCCCTCCGGGTTGCTGCTTCGCCTACCATGCCAAGAACCAGCGATGCAATTCACCAAGATCTACATTCAAGCACACCTGCCCCTGTTGCCGGGGCCCACACCCAGTCTTCATGCAGTGTAACAAACCACCTGCAAACTACAGACACTGCTCCCCTACTTCCTCACACAGCCGCGACACCCATAGACGCAACACCAGCAAAGCTCGCGACACCCGTGACAGCCAAACGGCTAAATGATCAGCTGTTTGGTTGCCCACACAGGGATTTCATCATCGACGGCATCACCAAGGGCTTCAAATTTTATTTCGAAGGGCCTCAAATAACACCTAATTCCAAAAATTCACCATCAGCCCTACACAATCCAGAAGTTGTCAGAGAGAAATTACAGCAAAAACTCAAACTTCATCGTATCCCCGGCCCCTTTCAGCAGCCCCCTCTTCCCCACTTTAAAATTTCCCCCCTTGCATTGAGGGAAAAGTCCACCCCCGGCAAATTCCGCCTGCTCCACAATCTGTCTTATCCATATGACAAAGGTGTCTGCCTGTCCTAACTAGCCCAACAGGTGCAGAAATACTGGACGTAAAGCCCTAATCACACACACACACAAACATCCATATGACAAAACTTCTGTCAATTACAATATACCCAAGCAACACACCACCGTCCAGTATCAAAATATACAAGATGCCATATATCACATACAGCGGCATGCCCCTGCCGCCTTCATGGCAAAAACTGACATCTCTGACGCATTCCGCATCATTCCTGTCCACCCTTCACAAAACAACCTGCTAGGATTCAGCTTCGACAACAAATATTACTTTGAAAAGATGTTGAGTATGGGAGCAGCTCCATCATGCCACATTTTTGAGGCATTCTCCGATGCTCTTTCATGGATCCTCCACACCAAATACAAGATCACCAGCGTGGTTAAGGTCATTGATGACTTCTTGTTTATCCGTCATAATCGACAACAGTACCTCTCATACCTTAACACATTCATCCAAATGTGCGCTTCCATTGGCGTCCCCAATCGCCCTACACAAAACAGAGGGCCACACCAACCTCATTACCTTTTAGGAATCCAGCTGGACTCAATCTCAGCGGAGGCGAAGCTCCCACCTGACAAGCTCCACAAATACACCACCAATGTCCGACAGATTGCAAGATGAAACACCACCACCCTCCGGGACCTCAAATCTGTTATCGGGCAGCTTACTTTTGCAACTTCAGTCATACCATCTGGCCGAGCTTTTCTCCGCAGGCTCCACAACCTCACTATAGGCAAACTCAATCCAATCAACACATACAGATCAACAGTGCTGCCAAACTTGACCTCCAAATGTGGGCTGATTTCTTGAACAACCACAACGGACGCACCATCATACGCCCCCTCTCTGTCGTCAACTCTACCCAAATTATGCTGTGTGCGGATGCTTCAAAAATCGGCCTTGGTGCAACATACGGCAAAGCCTGGATACAAGGTTTCTGGCCAGAATCTTCGAAACAACTCCACATCACCGTACTAGAGCTCTACCCTATCTACATCACTATTGCCATGTTCGCACACAAGCTCCGCAACTCAAAAATTACCTTCTACTCAGACAACATGGCTGTAGTCTAAATCCTTAGCAAGCAGTCCTCAAAATGTCACTTCATCATGCAAATCCTCCGTCCCCTCGTCCTCATCCTCCTTCACAATAACATTCACTTAAAATCTAACCACATACCCGGTATTCAAAATGCTTTATGTGATGCTATTTCCAGTTCCCAGGTTCACGCATCTCTACTACGTCAATTTGGGGCCGATCTTCAGCCAACACCCATCCCACATCGACTCAGGCCAACCAACTTTAAACTCAATTGGACACAACTCTAAAAGTATCCCTGCAACCATTAACGGCCAACTCATACAACCAACTGGCAAACGTTCCTCCAATTCGTCGCTCTGCAGCTACAGGAGCAACCCATTATCCAAGTACCTATAAACCATGTTTGCCTCTTCCTTATTCATCTACGGAACAAATCCCTTTCCCACACAACCATCCGCTCATATCTGTCAGCCATATCTTTCGTCCACAAAATTAATAATTCAACTGATCCCACAGCCGCATTTATCGTAACCAAAACTCTGCAGGGCATTCGGAATCAGCAGACCCCCAGCAATAACCAACTACTGCCAATTACTAAAGATATCCTGCGATCCCCCGTTGCAAGCGCTCCCATATGCAATACACAGCAATTACGAGCACGCCCTCTGGCATGCCCTATTTGTACTCACCTACCATGGCTGCTTACGCTCGGGAGAGGTGACACAGGCTGATAACCCGTCCAAGGTAATCCAACTATCACAGATTACTCTCGTTAACGCCGCCATATACATTAAATTTAATCGCTATAAACACAGCCAGGGCGCTACACCAACTCTTATCCCCACTGAACCACATTGCACCCGTGCCCTGTCAACGCAATACGAAATTACATCGCCATACAGGGTAACAGGCCAGGCCATGTCATCGCCCCAGGCACACCGCTATAACACCCACTCCTTCCGGGTGGGCAGAGCCACACAGTTGGGCATCGACGGCCAACCTGACCAAATCATTCGAACGGCTGGTTGATGGAAAAGCACGGCATACCAGCACTACACCCGGCCAAACAACTTCATTCTCCCCCAGTGAACCTGCAACAGCTTGGCGCTTGCCAGCTGTACTTCCGACTGCAACAGTTTGGCGCCTGCCAGCTGTACTTGACACTGCAAAAGTTTGGTGTTTGCCAACTGAACTTCACCCTGCACCAGTTTGGTACTTGCCAACTGGACTTAAACCGGCAGTAGTTTGGCGTTTGCCAGCTGCGTCAGGCCACTTTCACAGACCAAGGAGAGAAAGTGAGACACTGACATTTTGGGATGAACGACCCGCACAGCATCTCGTTCTGGAATATTCACATCCCAAAAATGTGCGACTTCCACGTGTATGAACTTTATTCACTGGCAAACCCCATGTTTGTTAAACCTAAACACTTTTACTAAGTTCGTAGCCTTTGTACTTATACTCCTCACTTTGTACTTATATAGCTAGTCATGTTATTCAAGTATCTTTGTTTTTTTGGCATATCTCCACCAAATAAAGTGCAATCTTAAATTCCTTCGGCACACATATTTCCTATGCTACACCATTCACTCTGTGCAACTTTTTTAAAAAATCCCCCAAACAGAATCCGAGAGATCGCAAAAAAGGTGATTTTGGGGTGTGCTAAATTATTAGGCAGGTTCTGGTTGATGCAGCATAATGGCTATATCAGGCAGAAAAGACAAGATTTTATGTGGTATTTGACATGAAATCATTTGCAAATAAGGTGTTACATAACAAATGTTTTATATAAACTTTCCTAAATTGCTTTCAAAAGTCTAAATTAGTGCTTGAATGTGGCATTGTTATTAATTCAATTCAATTTCATCACTTAATGACCTCTCTTAAGGTTTAAGCAAAAGGTTTGATCCACATTTCTTGATTAAGGCTTGTGTATTTTTGTTGGGTCTCTGCTTTGGATGAGATCATGGGATGGAAAAAAGACCTAACTGGCCCTGAAAAAGCCAGAATTGTTAAGTTGCTCTCTGAAGAAAACACCACATGTCAAATTGCCAAAATGCTGAATCGACACCATCGCACCATTAAGAAGTTTGCAGCAAACAGTGAGGCTGGTAGAAAGAAGAGAGTGGAGCCTAAACGAAGAAAAGTGACAGCCAAGGATATATCCCGAATCAAGCGAGAAGCCGCAAGAAATCCCCTGGCAACAAGTTCAACGTTATTCCAGAATAGTGGAATTTCTGGGATAAGCAGGAGTACCCGGTGCCGGATCCTCAGAGAACTCGGTTCGGTCCGTAAAGCTCAGAGTCGCCCACCCTTGAATTCAAGGCACAGACAGAAACGCCAAGAATGGGCTGAGAGGTACCTGAAAACTGACTTTTCTAAGGTCCTTTGGACTGATGAAATGAGGGCAACCCTGGATGTCCCAGATGGCTGGGCCCGTGGATGGATCATGGATGGTCAAAATGTTCCTGTCCGACTGCGCCGGCAACAAGGTGGTGGGGGCATCATGATCTGGGCAGCCATCATTGATAACAAGCTTGTGGGGCCCTACAGAGTACCAGATGGCATAAAGATCAACTCTGAGAGTTACTGCAACTTTCTGCAGGGCAACTTTTTCAACAAGTGGTTCAACAGAAGACCAAAAGCATTCAAGAAGTCTGGTATTCATGCAGTATAATGCCCCCTCCCATGCCTCGAAATACACAAAGTCCTGGTTGGCAAAGAAGGGCATCGTGGAAGATCGCCTTATGACTTGGCCCCCTGCTTCACCAGATATCAACCCCATAGAGAACCTGTGGTCAATGCTAAAAAGGACAGTCTACACCGAGGGGCATCAATACACATCACTCAACAGTCTTTGGGAGGCAGTTTTAGCTGCTGCAGATAAAATCACACCAACAGAGATCAAGAAGTTGACCTCCTCAGTGGACAAACGTCTTCTTCAGGTCATAGAGAAAGAAGAAGGGAGGATATATTGGACACTAATTTCAGTTATTTTCTGAGCAGTGCAGTGACTATTTGTTGATTGTTGAATTTACCCTTGTTGCAGCTTTGTTGATTTACTTTTGTCATGTAATGTCTCACAGTTTGTTGCTATTTGTGTCTAGTGAACATTTAATGATCAATTGTAAATGATTTCATGTCAAATACCATTAAAAATGTTGTCTTTACTGCCTGATATAGTCATAATGTTGCATCAACCAGAACCAGAATTTAACAGAAAGTGAATTTGAGAAATTTTTGTTAACTTGGGATCCAGATAATCAATCAGATATACAGTATACATCTCCTGTGCGCACACAGATTTAATTTTTTAATTCAAAATCTCCTAAAACTCAAAATACAAAAAAGTGTGAACAGTCGATCCCTGCATTCAAAATGTCGAGATTAAAGTTATCAGAAATGCTGCCAAGCAGATTCACTGGTGATGATACTTCTGTTGACCCAAGTGCATGGATAGTAAAATTTAAAGATTATGTTTCATTGCATAGGCTAGAAGGAAGTGAAATTCTGGAACGCATGAAATATTGCACTGAAGGCAATGCCAGAAAGTGGGTTGATAGTCTTGACTCGCGCCTATCAATTAGGCTAATTACTTAACCCATTAATTACGCTCCGGGCACCAAGATTGTTAGGTTGGCGCTATGCTTATAGAGGCATGCCGATCAGAGTGCACCACAAATTAGCCACTCGCTGTGAGTTAAATAGTCACAACCAATTCGGTTTTTACTTATTGATGTTGTTTCTAAGTTGCTTTAAAATACTATATTACTTTAGTCACAACTAAATCAACTTTACAAGGAAACATATACTTTAATATTTAGAAATTAACAATGACAATGATATACATATTATTACATATAGTACATGAAGCAATACCACCCGAGTTTCCAACACTACATTAATGACATTGACTATTATTATTATTACAAATACAAAGAACATACATACCTGAACAACAAGAGAATAAAATCCTGTGACTGAATCCTTGGTTGAGAACTAAATACTAATTTCTAACTAACTAACTCCTGTGCCCGAAGCACCATTTCTAATACGACTACATACTAAACATCAAGTTTCCCCCACAACCACTTTGTGGAGTCTCTCCCTTCTCTCTCCCTCTGCTCTCTATGACTAACTCTATCTTCACAGTCTAATTCTAAGGTCCTGTGTTTAACTCCTTCCAGTTAACTACACAGACCTTCTCTTCTTTGCTCTCTCTCACTCTCTCTCTGACTAACACTATCTTCACAGTCTAATTCTAAGGTCCTGTGTTCAACTCCTTCCAGTTAACTACACAGACCTTCTCTTCTCTGCTCTCTCTGGATCTCTATGACTAACTCTGAATGATGTCTCTGCCAAAACAAAGATAAGTTATCTGATTATATACAATCAAAGCATCTCTAACATCGTGAACTTATGTTCAAAGTGTTATTACAAACATAGGAAACAATCGAAAATAGCTAAAAATGCTGTAAATTGGCATTAACTGAAGGAATTGTCCATGTCACTTTCACATTATCCACCGGGCTTAAAAATACCATATTTTCGCCCACACAACCATAGCGCCAAAACACGCGAAAAATGCCCTAAGATTATTTCTTTAGGGCATATAACGACATCAGAGCAACTGATCAGTATTGCAATGTAAATTTCTTGTTGAACACACTTACTGCTTGAAATATTATACTCTATTATCGCCCATGTAAACACAGTGCAAACAGGTGAAAATTCTGCAAATATCTTAAACTGCAGTTGTTTTGCACCTATCTGCTCACTACAAATTGATGTAATCAATTGGTTGATACTATTGTCCTTTGTAAAATATCACGATTACTGCAGTTTTGCATAAATTTCTTTTGTAATTCATAATATTAAAATATTTTTGGTTAACTGCAGAATTTACATAAAATTTATTTTGAATCAACTTCAGCAGTGTGCATATTATTTTAGTCATATACTGTCTTTTGATTTATTTGTGGTCACATCTGCTTTGTTTGGTAACCATTTAGAATCACACTGTCTGAAATATTCCCAATGTTACCGGAAATAGTTTCTGCCTAGTATTATTCCTGTTGCAGAACCAAAAGACGGACCTTGCAGCAGTTTGTCCACAATGGCACTACAAAGAGCACTCTCTCAAGTCTCAGCAATCTTCTCCCCGGCATCTACAAGAAACTCTAAACGTGTCCAGCCACCTAGGAATGCTAAGAAAACACCAGACAATGACTTTGTCTCCCCCTCCGAGGAAAGACGCTGCTCTTTTGATCTTGGCTCCACAATCTCTTACAGTCAATGGGATGCATTACAGGACAATGACAGTATCCTAGCTTTTGCCCCTAACTCGTTGCCTGTCATTGAAGGAAGCGACTCACTCAACCTCACATCCAAGTCCGAAGAGGCAATCTCAGAAATACAGGTGATTACGAGAACACCGAGTTCTCAACATTCCATTGCCATGTTCAGTGCCCTGTCAGACACTCTAACTGAGGAACAATTGTCTCATTCTATGTTGCCCATGTCTGACAACACTCTGCCCAGCCAAGGCAACAGAGACTCGTTATACCGAGACTCTTTATACTCAACTCCGGTGTCTCATTCAACCACCCAAGCCATACCGGACTCGCCCCCACTAGTCACTGCCTCCCAATTGCCTCCTTATCCGAGCATGTCTCAAGAACTGACTAGTGCACTAACACAACTCATAATGGCAAACACGACAATTGCACAGCTGCGAGCAGAAAACAAGCAACTCAAAGAAGAAATAAACGCGGTGAAAATACTCCAAACTGCTAACATAAGTATTAGGCCCAATAACAAGAAAACTAGCCCGACAACCAAGACCGATCAGACAATCAACAACAGAGACACTGCCCTTTTCCGGTCCAGGGGAAATCTGTCAGCTCTGTCAAACTTTCACCCCTCAAGGATGCAATATAATGGCAACACCTATCCTAGTGCAGAACACGTGTACCAACACAAAATGGCGCAATTCCATGCCCAGGATGACACTGCTCACAAAATCATGACTGCCAGAACACCAGCAACTGCAAAAGAAATTGCAAATTCGGTCAAAAAGTGCAAACAATGGCAGGAATGCAAATCTCAGATCATGTCAGACATTCTCATGGCTAAAGCTTCCCAGTGTAAACAATTCAAGGACACTCTTATCGCAACTGGTGACAAACTGCTACTACATAATATATGTACAGATAGCTACTGGGGTTGTGGACCTGACCTCAGGGGTCTCAACAACCTAGGTGTATTGCTTGAAAAGCTACGACACCAACTCAAAGCTGAAACTCAAGTACAGAAATCTTCTGAGCAAAGTGATACTAACTCTCCAATTATCCCCTGTACCCCAACTTCTGCTCCCAGGAAAACACAATCGCCAGCCCCACAGAAACCAAGCCCTCAAACTGGAAAACGACACTCCTCAGAAAAACCTCGCTCCCCGTCTCGCACTCAACCAATCCTCATCTTTGGGAACTCTAATGCCAGACAAATGGCCAGTATTCTTGCCACTCATCAGCTTGAGACGCAATCATACTGCTACCCAGGGGGTACTCTAGAATATATTACGTCTCGAATCCGCCACACTGTTCACGGTCCTGACCCAACTCATATCATCCTGATGGCAGGAGATATTGAAGCCGCCAGTGGAGTCCACCCCAACATCATTAACAGGCAATATGAACAGTTGGTTAGAGAGGTGCGCAGAGTTTATCCCTGGTCACGAATCATCCTTGTGGGCCATACAATGGCTGGCAACAAACAACGCCAAACTGCCATTCAAAGACTAAATGCACTAATGCAACATATAGATTCAAATGAAAGACTCGTCACCTACACCAGCAACAATAACTCAAGATTACAGGACAGCATTCATATCTCACACACGTCCAAAACAGTACTATGTCGTCTTGTTGCCACCGTCATCCGCAAACCCCACCTCGAATCTCTCCAGAAATTTCGATAAGATGGTCCCGGCTGCCTGTCCAGATGCCACAACCAGCCTCTATGTGAACTCTGATTATGGTAATGTTGGGGGAGCTCAGTTCAAACCTAGTGTCACCCCAAAACTGAACTATATTAATAACAGGGAAAGAACTATATCAAACCTAGGTTCATTTAAAAACAGGGACAAAATTAATGAAACATTAAGCCCCAAAAACTCTGTATGCTTAACTGACAATAATGCAGCAGATAGCTCTAAACATGAAAGAGAAATTATGGCTGACCAGGCTGATTCAACAAATACTTTAAAACACTTCACAACTAATGATAAAGAGCAAAGCATAAACATATGTGACAATATAGAATGTAATATTGAACAAAATATGGACAACATAAATGAAAAATGTAATGATAATAATATAACAAACCCAAATCCTTGCACAATTACAAGTAAACCTAACAACATAAATGTACTGTCCTGGAATATACAGGGCATAGGTAGTAAACTTGAACTAGCGAGCATACTAAATTTTTTCTCTAAATATGAAATCATATTCCTATTCGAAACAATGAAACTAAACTCTTTCGAGCCTTCATTGCAAGGATATCAATACATTCATTGCCAAAGGCAATACCAGCACCCTCGTGCGCGTAGGCCATCTGGTGGCATTGCTGTTCTTATAAAAAATAATGTAAAGCACCTTGTTAAAATCGAAAAAATAAATGAATATGTTATTTGGCTTAAAATAATACAAAGACCTCAGCCTCCTATATTTGTTGGTGGTACTTATATACCACCTATTGGTTCCAAAATATATCTAAATACTAATAAAATGAATGATATCTTTAACCTGTTACAACAAGACATTGTAAAATTTCTCCAACTCTCACCACAGGTTGCACTCTCTGGGGATTTCAACAGTCGCACTGGGGGACTAAGTGATATTGCACAAGTCACTGTTGGGAAAGACACAGGTCCAATACTAGATATAAATACTACTTATACACAACTGAGCATATCTCACCAAAACCCAAATTGGTTCATTAAAACCAGACAGACAAAAGATACCACACATAATAACTATGGTAAAGAATTAGTCCAAATGTGTAAAACCAGTGGAATGAGAATAATGAATGGATATCTTAATGCCAATAATACTGATAACTTTACATGCTATGCTCCTCTTGGCAAGAGCATTGTAGATTACCTAGTAAGCACAAAAGAACTGAGTGATGTGATAAGTAACTTTAATGTCTGTCAGAAATTAGTAGAATCTGACCATACACCTCTAGCATTCACAATTCCTATAAACACATCCCATGAAAACACTGGATGCATACGACCTAAACCTGCTAACAACTCACGTCATAACCGAAGATTTTATTATGTATTTGACATGGATAGACTACCTGATTATGTAAACAGTCTCAAAAGTGACCCAGCACAGGATAAACTTTTCAGTATCACTGAGAGCATAAGTGAGAATGTTGGTACAGATGTAGTGATATGTTCCACTTATGATTATTTGAAGTATAGCATAGAGTTCACATTTCAGAAAAAATACCTCAAGCCTGCAACTAACACCTTCCCTGTTAATAATTGGTATGATGATGAATGTAAAGATGCTAGGAAAGTTGCTAATAACTATGCTAAAACCCATAGCCTAGATATTCCTGTGCATAATGAACAATACAAATCTCTAATTAAAAGATATAAGAATGTAATACAACGTAAGAAACGCTTACATCAGAAATCAAACAGAGATAAACTTAGTGTGCTTAAATCCACTAACCAAACTGATTGCTGGCAATTTTGGAATAAACTGACAGTAGGTAAAAATAAAATAACTAACCAACCTGACCTCAAAACATTTCATGAGTATTTCACTAACCAGGCTTGTCCACCTGTATGCAACTATTTTGACATGGAGCACTTAACAGAGATAAACCATTATGTTGATATGTTAAAATTTGACCAACAAACTAATCCAAACTGTAATGAAATTGTAGTAACTGAGCATATCTGCGACTCTACTATAACAGAGGATGAAGTAGCTGTACATATTAGAAAACTTAAAAATAATAAAGCATCCGGTACTGATGGTATCCCTGGTGAATTTTATAGGTATATCACAAATGAACTAGTCACACCTTTTTGCACAATATTTAACTACATTTTTGACAAAGGAGAATATCCATCATAATGGGCAGAGGGAATTATAAATGCACTACATAAGAAAGGCGACAAGTTGAATCCAGATAATTATAGGAAAATCACTGTAACACTAGCTATGGCCAAAGTTTTCGATTCAATTTTGAATGCACGACTCTATTTTAAGAATGATGCCATGTCCCTTGATGAGCCTTTCCAATTTGGCTTTACACCTTCACGTAATACAACCGATTGTGTTTTTGTATTGGATACTGTAATTCGATACCAACAATTTCATAAGAAATCAATATTTTTATGTTTTGTGGATTTCAGTAAAGCATTTGATTATATAAATAGAAATGCTCTGTACTACAAACTTCATAAACAGAAAATAGGCAAGAAGATGCTTAATATTATTATTAGCATGTTTGATAAAGCACAGTCCAAAGTATATCAACAAGGAATATATGGTGACCCTATAGACAGCATCTTTGGGTTCTTACAAGGGGGAATTTTAAGTCCCAAATTGTTTAATGAATTTATGTCAGATCTTCCTAAATACCTAGATTCTAAAGATGGAATAGAAATAAACAGTACAGACTTCACCCACCTCCTCTATGCAGATGATATAGTCCTCATATCTGTCTCTGCTGCTGGATTACAGAATAGCATTGATTCCTTACATAATTTTTGTGCAAAATGGCACCTTATTGTTAACACATCTAAAACTAAAGTCATGAAAATTGGGTCTAAATGTACTGTAGTCTTTAGATGCAACAACCAAATTATTGAAATTGTTGATTCATACAAATACCTAGGCCATGTCCTGAATTCACACAGAACTCTACATAATAAAATGCCTGAATATCTAGTCAACCAAGCGCAAAAGGCACTCTTTGCACTCCAAAGTAGAATAAAACCCTCCCTTGGCTACATACCCCCATCACTTGCTATTAAGATGTTTGATAGTTATATTTTACCTATCCTTGAATACAATAGCATGTTATGGTGTATGGGTAAACAACACAATGACATGGAGAAAGTACAAATTAGATATCTTAAAAGTTTATTAGGTGTTAGAAAACAAACCCCAACCTTAGCTGTGTATGCTGAGACAGGCAGGTTTCCTCTTATAGTTAGACAGAAGATAAATATGATAAAGTACTGGGGAAGATTAATGTCACTGCCATCCTACGACATCCTAAATAAATGCCTCAAAATTCAAGAATCTCTCTACATTAAGGGTCAGACCAACTGGTACAATAAAACAATACACATCATTAATGAATGTAATATAAATAGTTGGGAAACAAAGGAGCCAGGGACTCTGGTCTCTGAAATCAAACTTAAACTGTATGAAAGTGAACAATCAAGGATCCTTAGCGAGATAAATGACTCTGAGAAGCACCCAAAACTAAGAACATACAAATTATTTAAAACTACGTATTGCTTTGAACCTTATCTAAATCTCAACCTCCCGAAGAAAACCTATAATAACATAGCAAGATTTAGACTTAGCTCACATAACCTCAAAATTGAAACCGGAAGACATGAGACCCCTAAAATACCATTAGAAGAAAGAAAATGTAATAAATGTAATAGTAATGAAGTAGAAGATGAACTACATTGTCTCTTAATTTGTAACAATAAAGCAGAACCAAGAAATCAATTAATCCTAAAAGCAAATAAACTGATTCCAAATTTCCATAACTTAGATAAAATACATCAATTTAAAGCACTAATGTCAAATAAAGAACCTGAAATGATATATGCTCTTGGTAATTTCCTAAATAAAGTAATGTAGACTTTAATTACAACTAGGCTCCTCCGATATGACAGTCCCTGAAATGACTGTCAACACAAATTAGAAGAGCCAAATGCCAGAGTCAGCGCAATGTTGCCTGGTACTTTTTTATTTTTTTATACATGTGAACATTCTTATCTTTTTGTGTTAATTTTGAATCTTATTGTGATATTATGATCAGTATTTGTGTATAGTTTTGTAAAATTTTAATCTAATATTGATATTATAATTAGTATTTGTGATTTGATCTGTGATTTTATTTGCTATCTTTTATGTACTTATATATATATATATTATTTCGCCTTAATACTGAATGTTTAAGAGCAGGACTCTGTCCAGAAAACATCAAATTGTGGCAACTGGGACCTTAAATGTTAAGCTGTATATTATGTATAAAATAATGAGAACTTGTACATCAGATTTTTGTAGATGTAGTTTTAGATAGACGTAGTGAGTAGATATGTGACATATGTATCTTTTCTGATATGAAAAAGTGTCAATAAAAGCTATATATATATCTAAACTAAAACCTCAGGGCTAGCCAGCAACTGGCCGTTGCCCTGGTAACCAAGAATGCAGCCAAGGCCCTCCTCTCAGTACCCAAATAAGTTTTAGGGTAGTGTATCAAGCTGTTGCCAAGGCAACCATTGCTGCTTCTGGCTCCCTCTGGCAACAACCAGTCCACTTACATAAATAAATACTAATGACTTATGACCTGGTGGTAGATATTATAAATATAATTGACACTATTTGGTAACTCAGGTGGTACAGCATTTGACATTATTCTGAAACATACAAATTGGGATCGTAGGCATGCATCTCCCAGCATCCTACGATATCCCCCACAACACTTAGTGTTTTACCACTAAAACACAAACAATTCCTAAAACATGCACATGATGAATATTGTCACTATTTTCCGGCAGTGCAGTGCTCAGTCATACAGGTTCCCAAGCAAACTCCCTAAATGTCAGACCAGCATTGCATATTCCAAATATCCAAATTAGGTGCAGTTTGTAAATCAGTTGATTGCAATGTAGAAGTTCTCAAAAGTTCCATATTAGGTGCATTTTGTAAATCCGTTGGTTGCAATGTAGAAGTTCTCAAAAGTTCCATATTAGGTGCATATTGTAAATCTGTTGCTTTCACTCAGTGACTCCCAATTTCAGCTCTGTCAACTGTTTTTGTAGTTTCTTGAAGAAGGGACAGAAACTTTGGAGCTTTTCTGATGATTCAAGGGTGCCCTCTTCTTGTTCGATTTCTCCATAACTTTTATTTCTGCAGCGTGGTGTGTCACAGTTTTGGCATCAATTTGTAACTTCAATTTGTCTTTTTCTGCAATGACTTGGTTTTGCTGCTTGTTGATGTGGTCCACGGAGTCCTTTAGCTCTCGAATGCTGGCTGCGACAAGTTAATTTTCATTTTTGTGTTGACCGAGTCTACTGGATGAACACAGCACTCTCTTGTAGATCTGTATAGATGTTGGGATCTGCCCTTCAGGGGTAATTTGAGACTCTGTATGACTATTGCACTGTAACTCCATTGGACGTCTTCCTGATCCATTGTCCAGCAGACGGATGTTACATGATATTGTTTACAACAGACATGTCACTGATACTGTATTCATAATTATATAAAATCACAATAAATGCATAAATTTACAATCAAAACATTTGCTTTTAATATTATTGTTGAACCATCATGATTGCCCAGTAATGGCACACAGGTACATATGATTAAAATTCCAGAGATGTCTCATATCATTTTTCCCTCCCTTAGTCTTTCCCTTATCTTTTATCCCTCTGTCCTCCAATCTGCTCACAGCGACCACCAAATTTAAACCCAACCTTGGCCATGAATTCAAACAACCAAACCCCAAACAATAAAAAAAGTTTACATAATGATTGCTGGTGGAATATTACTGGCACCTGCCAGCTAGTGAAAGTGAAAAACCTTTCCTAATCTATTCTACAGCCCCCCATCCCTTATCCAACCTGCAGTTTATCCACACTGCTATCAGACCTCTTTCCAACCCAGCATTGTCCCAGGCTGATCACTTTTACACCACCTCATCATTATCTCCTAGATGCATTCTCATCTAATATTAACCATTTACAATAACTAAAACAAAACCCAAATACATGTAATGATTGCCAGTGACCTCAATCAGCATGAACCATCATGGCCCATTATGTCCACCCATGATACCTGCTGATGAATTCACCTCATCATTACTTTATTCATAATATTTTCCCTACCCCATCTACTGTTATGAACCCAGGCCCAATTATCCAGCTGCATGATGCAGCATACTTTGACATTTCTTACACATACAGTTGCTGCTTACAGTTGCAGGGCAGAGTATATATTCACCCCTTTCTTATTTACCCCAGCCTGTTTGCAAAGGCTCATTACTATGTTGTACCCCATGGCACTGAGATTGTGTCAGGGCTTGTTACAGTGTTACATTAAAATTAATTATTTACCAAGTAATTTACCCCAAAGTTCCCAAAATTTTTGGTTGCACCAGACCAAATTATATAATTTCATTCTTACCATAACAATATGATAAACCCATGTGCCTGACACCATCTCTAGGCCTAGTCTATTTTGGTATACCCGATTTATAACTCAGATTCACTGTATCCCTGTTAAATTCATTTGATAGTACATGCAATTTATCATTGCTATCCGCTATATATATTTTGTATTATTGCCTATAGATTGTGATATTGTCATTAAATGGATGCAAATATCAGCAGTTAATTTTGTCATGCCAAGAAGGAGTATATGTTGCATCAGGCCAACAGTTGTGCTAATGTCTATTTAAAGTGACATAAATATCCACAAAACAGTAAAAACAGAAAAACACAACACTCTGAATGATTAGGAGAATTAAAGGAGTAATAATATTAGAGAAATATGCATATTGTTACATGCTGATAATTAAATAAGTCTATGTTGGTCAAAAACCTTTTTTTTTTTTTTGAAGGAAATGGGATCAATACAACGCAGGAATTTAAATAAGAAAATGGTGCTCCATTGGTTTCCTGAAACAGACTTAATCACAAGTTATATATACAACCCCTGCAGCTCCCCCAACATATGTGGGGTTCAAATCAACACCCCTCATGGTTCTCACCTCAGGTAAACCCCAGTACATTGGCAAGAAGGGTTGGGAGTGCTCCAGGGTTTGCTGCTGCTGTTATACATAGCCACAGCCCCTATCTAAAGTATAGGTAGGTTAGAAGAGCACTCTATCCAATGTTAAGCCTATATGAAAATTTCTCATAACCACAGTAAGAGAATATCATTTGTAAATATTCTAATATATTGATGGACATTAATGTAGTATTAAAAAGGGAAGCACTGATCTATTTCAACTTTAAATTAACTTTATATGTGAACATAAAGAGCAATACATTTATTAACACTTTCAACATAAATAAAACATACAATAGGAAATTCAGGCAGTGATAACATTAAGGGCAGCAATTAATAACTGTGATCAGTTGATTACCAGAAGACCTTGGCTCTCATTCAGACATTTGTATCTTTATCTCTAATTAATTTACCCCATATAATTAAACCTTCAAATTTTGCAAATTACCAATTAGCATAAAATTACACATCAAATCTGCATACCTCCACCAACCTACCCGGATTCTCCACCATCTTGACTAACGCCTATCAATTAGGCTAATTACTTAACCCATTAATTACGCTCCGGGCACCAAGATCGTTAGGTTGGCGCTATGCTTAAAGAGGCATGCCGATCTGAGTGCACCACAAATTAGCCACTCGCTGTGAGTTAAATAGTCACAACCAATTCGGTTTTTACTTATTGATGTTGTTTCTAAGTTGCTTTAAAATACTATATTACTTTAGTCACAACTAAATCAACTTTACAGGGAAACAATGTCATATACTTTAATATTTAGAAATTAACAATGACAATGATATACATATTATTGCATATAGTACATGAAGCAATACCACCCGAGTTTCCAACACTACATTAATGACATTGACTATTATTATTATTACAAATACAAAGAACATACATACCTGAACAACAAGAGAATAAAATCCTGTGACTGAATCCTTGGTTGAGAACTAAATACTAATTTCTAACTAACTAACTCCTGTGCCCGAAGCACCATTTCTAATACGACTACATACTAAACATCAAGTCTCCCCCACAACCACTTTGTGGAGTCTCTCCCTTCTCTCTCCCTCTGCTCTCTATGACTAACTCTATCTTCACAGTCTAATTCTCATGGCTGTTTCATCCTTCGTCTCATTGCCATGGTCCCTGCCTGTCCTGATTAGCCCAACCGGTGCAGAAATACAGGACGTAAAGCCCAAATCACATACACACACACACACAGTCTAATTCTAAGGTCCTGTGTTTAACTCCTTCCAGTTAACTACACAGACCTTCTCTTCTCTGCTCTCTCTCACTCTCTCTGACTAACACTATCTTCACAGTCTAATTCTAAGGTCCTGTGTTCAACTCCTTCCAGTTATCTACACAGACCTTCTCTTCTCTGCTCTCTCTGGATCTCTATAACTAACTCTTCCTAACTTCCTCTTTAAACTAAAACCTCAGGGCTAGCCAGCAACTGGCCGTTGCCCTGGTAACCAAGAATGCAGCCAAGGCCCTCCTCTCAGTACCCAAATAAGTTTTAGGGTAGTGTATCAAGCTGTTGCCAAGGCAACCATTGCTGCTTCTGGCTCCCTCTGGCAACAACCAGTCCACTTACATAAATAAATACTAATGACTTATGACCTGGTGGTAGATATTATAAATATAATTGACACTATTTGGTAACTCAGGTGATACAGCATTTGACATTATTCTGAAACATACAATATAGACGCAAAATTGGGATCGTAGGCATGCATCTCCCAGCATCCTACGATAATAGTGTGAATGTAAACACAGACGAATTGGAGCAGGAATTTCTGCATCGTTTTCGTTTGCTACATACAAGAGAGGCAGTTTTGCAGTCTTTGACACAAACACGCTTGACAACAGGAATGTCAGTTTATAAATATTTCAAGCCATTGCTTGTTAAAGGGGCAGAGTCCTGAAGCTGATTATGAGTGATTTATTATAACTGAAATAATACTTATAGAATATAATACATTATAACTGACCATTATGCATAATACTATTTACTACAAAACCCACTGCCAAGTTTTTATCAAGTGACTATGCTCTCTCTGGCATCAGCTTTGTGCTCTCTCTGGCATCAATGCTTTTGACTGTGCTCTCTCTGGCATCAGTTTTGTGCTCTATCTGGCCTAAGTCTGGTGCTCTCTATGGCATAATTTTGGTACCCGAAACGAAATGTGATGCAAGAGTAATTAAACCCTTAACATTGCAATATTCTCAAAAAATCCAATGTCAATTAATGCTAGTCAAGCTTCTCATATTGGATAAGTATCCCCTCATATTTCCTATCAATTAGAAAAACTTGTCACATGCTTCTCAGAACTCATTGCATGTTTGATGAGGTAGTGTCCTGAAGCAACAATAGTAAATATTCAATATGACAGTACTGCTTAGTACTCTGTAACAACCTACTAGTGTCCTTCTCAAGACGACACTTCTAATTTTGCATTTAGCTGCGCTACCTGCGACAGTCAAATGATTGGGCTACCTGCAACAATCAAAAAATACTTTAAATACATGGCTGCGCTCCCTGCGACAGTATAAAATTGTGCTCCCTGCGACAATCAAAAAATATTTTAAATATATGGCCGCGCTCCCCGCGACAGTCCAAGATTGCGCTTCCTATGACAATAAAAAAAAAATCTATAATTAATAAATAAATAAAATATAGTGAGAAGTCATTCCCACTTGATTATTGAACAAATGCTGAGTGTTTCAGAAGTGCTGTGTTTTTTTCTGAGTTTACAGAAGTGCTGTATTCTTCAGAGTTTCAGAAGTACCATATTTTTCGGAGTTTCTAAGATAGACTCGAGATTTAATAGCCTCATATAACTTCTGTATTCTCACATTAATTACCAAACCATTGTGATAAAAGTCAAGTAAGTGGAATATGTATTTTTCTGGTAATGCCAACCTCAAAAAACAATCTTGAAGTTTTTTTTTTAGTTATTTTTTTTATAAATTATGTAAAACAAGTCCACAATGACAAAGTTCATAGCTAATGCTAATACAGACTTGACTTGATGTTGGATTCCTGGCATTTTGCCATATTAGTCCTTTCCTCCAGTACAGTCATCAGACCGGCCTTTGTCCACCATGTGTTGTAGTCTTTCATTCCTTCATTATGGGGTTTGTTTCTCGCTTCTGTGATGAGGTCCGGGTGGACCTGTTGACCGCCGGAAGTCAGGATGTGTCCCTTGCAGTGTCATGGAATAAGGGAACACCAGAACCAGTTCAAGTCTTTCTTCAGATCACATCATGATACATCAATTACAGACCACCTCGTACTCTGTTATTAGCTCTCTGCTATGATCTCTCTGCTATGAGCTCTTTCCCCCTTCTGATTCATGCTGTTTACTTCATCTTATTTATATGAACCAAAATGTAACTTATTGTAACTGTTCTGGGTTATTTGAGGGATTCAGCGTCGTAGTCAATTAAGTAAATACGACGCTGCACTCAATAGATTTCTTTTTCCTCTTCTCTGGTGCCCATTTACTGAACTATACTGCTTTGCACATTGCTTCGTGCTTTTTCACTGAATTAGACAATCTTGCACAGTCACAGTGTTTAAGCACTGAACTAAACTGTTCTGCACAGCCCTAGTGTTCTTTCAATGAACTAAACCCAACTAACTGCCTTGCCCAGTTAATTCATGACAGACAATCTTGCTAGTGACATGACTATGCCACACTAGGTTGCTCGGGATGTCACGATTAGGAGGTCGAAGCATCTGGCTGAGCACATATATGTTGTGGTCGGATGTATTTTAGGTGTGCGTTAGACTTCCAGCAGCCAATTCTCTGAATAGCATCATGAGGAATGCTCTGTTGGGCCATGTCAGTGGTTCGACCAATACGAAAAGAATGAATGTTGTAATGGTTGGTGGCGATGTTCAGATAGGTTAGGCATGCATGAAGGGTTTGTAAGAAAGCCTGTCGTGGCACTGGTCGGTTGTTATGTATGTACAGGGATGGACGGATGTTGAGGTATGCCTTCAGTGCTTGCACTGGACAGTCTGGACCACTGGTGGAGTTGATTAGTATGGTGGTTGGCGTTTGAGAATGGTGCTTAAAAGTTGTGAAGGTTATAGTGAAGGCATGTCCTTCCGGGAGCATTTCAATATTGGTCATTGTGAGGTTGTGCTGGGGTGTGTCAGTCAAGAGAACTTTACTGGTGCGTAGGCAGGCATAATACATCAATGTATACATGGATTTGTACATGTGTACCTCATATGGAGAAGGTGCGCAGGCTCTCAATACAGTGGTCAGGCCAATCAGGATGGTTTTGGTAATGGGACGGCGCTGATCAGGAGGAGCTGACTGTAAATTGCGAAGACCAGCAAGTAGCTTGACAGTGGGATATATTGTAGTAGGATCATGAAGCTGATTAATTTTGTGGAAATGGGACCACAGCTTGATTGTCACTGTGGATTATGATATGGAAATTGGACATGGGTTTGGCAAAAAGCTGCAATGCAAGGAGTATGGAATATAATTCAAGCACACATATATTGTAAGTTGTCCATGATTGCGGGAATTTGTCAAGATAATAATGTCTTTTATATGTGCCTCCATAACCCTGTGGGCAACTGTCTGTGTGAAGGTTTATTGATGGTGCATTGAAATTGTGTAGGAATGTAAGCCATAGCTGTAGGTCTTCTTTGATATTCTTGGTAAGGTGTATATGGTGGTACTGTTTTGTCACTCCAATGGTGCTGTTAATTAACCTTCGCAGGAAAGTATGCCCGGGTCGAACGACTGATGTCGTGAATTGGAGCGATCCTATTTTTTTTTTGCATTTCATGCAGTGTGCATGTTTTCCGTTGCAAAAATGTGAGCATCAGATCAGTATACTTGTAAACTTTTTCATGTGGAAGGGAAGCTGTGAATGATATAGTATCTAGTTGGATACCAAGGAATGACAATGATGTTGCAGGGCCCTCTGTTTTTGATTGGTTGATTGGAAAACCTAAAATGTGACAAACTTCTTGAAAGATGGTCATACTGAGGCTGCACTCTTCTGCATTGTCCCCAGGAACAGAAAATCATCTAAGTAGGCCTAATGTAATACATGTGGAACTCGGAATTTTTCTTGTAATATCCATTGCAGAGCAGTAGCTATGCGTTCGAATATTAAGCAACTAGAACCTGCTCCTTGTGAAGAAGTTGTATAGTAATAATATAGGCCTTTCCACTGGAAACCTAATAGATGGTAGTCATCTGGGTGTATTGGGACTAGAGTAAAAGCGGATGCAATGTCTGATTTGGCCATGTGCGCACCTTGCCCAAGTTGTTGAATTAAAGTTATAGCATCTAGGATGGACGAGTATTTGACATGTTTGTATTTCTCTTGTATGGCACTATTGACTGATGTTTTATCATAAGGGAAGCTGAGGTCATGTAGCATTCTCCAGCCTGAGTTGACCTTTTTTTGGTGGAGTGATAATGGGGATACAAAGATTTTGGCAAAGGGAGGATGCTTATAAGGTCTGGCTATATGTTGTTTCTGCAATTCCTTGGCCAGTTTTGTGTCGACAGCTTCAGGGTGTTGATTTGCTATCGCTGCATTGTTGCCAGCTTGAGAATATGTGGTCATATTGGTGGCATGTACGCGGAAACCATGCGTAAAACCATCAATGATGTAGTTTGCAAATTCTATATTATAGCCATGTAAATATTGTCTCAGTTTATCGACCAGTATTGGTATTGGCATCTTTAGGTTGGTTTTTATTGAAGTTCTGGTGGTCAGTTTTGGGAGTCGGTTGTTTTCGGTCACCAGATCTTGACTTGTCATTACTGCTACATCTGTATAATGGATGTCTGTCTTCACAAGTTGGGCAGGTGTGTTTGTAGCGACATTTGAAGGTCTTACAATATGGAGTTCTTGTATGGAATGCGATGCAATAGCCCGTGGGCACTCTGGACGGAAAGGGCTTTGTTGTTGGCTGCTTGTTGTTGTTGTTGTGGTTGCTGGTCCGAAAGGGCATGGTGGCCTGAAATAAAAGCCCCTGATGAACCGTGTCCCAGGTACAATGGGTGGTGGCCCTCTCTAGGCGAAACTGCTCATCATAAAATAGGTAGCTGGCACCTCTGTGAGGCATATCTTTGATATCTCGCATATATGTGCACATGGCTGGGCATACTGGGTACCTTTCTGTATAAACAGCCATGTACACAAGAAACGAATCCTCCCATTGCTGAATGGTGAGGTTTGACGGCTTGGGTTTAGTTAGCTTAAAGCCCAAATTATTTTGGGTCTCATTGCACAGTGCCAGTGTCACTGTTTCAGTGTATTGCGCAGACTGGTGGGGCAGGAGTTGTGTCAGCTGAATGTATTCATCTCTCCAAATCCTCTCTTTGAGTTAGGGAGTACATGTGCGGCTATGCCAATGCCTGCCATGATGACAGGCCTAGGAGTTGGTAAGAAACATTGCAACAGTTACCTGTATCGACTGTTGCAGCAGATTGATTTTGGCTGGCATGCTGTGATGCAGCTGTCGGTGTGTAGGTGGCATTGGATGCCACTGATGGAGCCAGTGAAGGGTGACCGGTGGCTGTAGCGATTGCAGGGTCTACTGTATCAAGTTCATGGTGTGTTTCATGTTATCCATGTCTCTACGCAGTATGGTGGTGTTATCGTGTTGTTCATGGCTTATGGTGGACGGCTGCTGGCAAGCTCTGTTGTGTCACGGTTGCTTGAGCTGCGCCTGGCATCGTGGTCTGGAGAGTCTCGGGCTGGACGCCTACATGAGGATCGCTGCTGTTCTGTTGCAGCACTGGCTAAGCTTTTGCGTTTCATTGTTTCTGAAAAAAGAAAAATGAATTTTAAATAATCATGCAAAAGGCAGAGATTACAGCGGGTTGATGTAGTTTTGATTAAAATTATAATATATGTTGGTAGAGAGGATAGATTGAAGTAATTTGATACTAAATACTGGTTTTAATAATTATAATATTATAATATAGAATGTGGTAATGATAATGTAATTACATGTGGTATAACATTTCGTATTGTAACAACAACTAACTATCTGATGTTATTGTTCAAATTATGTTGAAAATGCAAGATGTTTTATGTTTGTTTCTCTTCATATCCATGATGGCTCTGCAATCAAATACTTTGTCAACCGTAAACTGAAGTATATTTGGAACAATGACCTCCAGCAGTTTGTCAAATTGTGGTAGGTGTCTTTAACTCGGTATCTATGGTGAGTCAAGTCAGAGATCTCACTTTGATGATCATGGTACAGTGGAATTCTCCATTGCTGAAGTCATCTTAAGTGTAATATCATGGGGCTTTTAACTCTTTAACTTTATAACATTCTCGTAAACATTTTGGTCCGATGAAATGCAACTTAATATTGTGTGGTCATGGTGCTTGGGTGTGCTGACCCATAGTTTGAAACCGTTCAGAGGGTAGTTTTGTCACAAAAATTGTTGATCCGCCATAATGCTTTCATTTTCATAACACAATAGATAAAAACAATGAGAATAGGTTTACTCATGATTGTTTGCAATTTCTGATGTTACATTGATTATGTCGTGTGTGTGGAGAATGTGAAACGATTTACATTACAGTGTGTTGCTTTCTTTCAGTGGCTTAGAAGCGGATTACCAATGCTCATTTTATCATTTGTCAATTGGGCTTCCATTCTCTGAACAACAACGCCAGTAATTTCACTTCGTTTGAATAGTTACATGATAATATTTGATGTCATTACTTTGTCGGCTACTTTGTTGGCTAAATGTAACGGCAAATGATAATTGCTATATCATTTCAGGCTGCAACTGTATGGAGAAAATAACATAGTTGTTCATGTGACACCAATCATCAAGATTCTCTTTCTGCAAGTAAGTTATGAAGTATAAGTTATAAGCCCAAATGCTTTTTTCCGTCGGTGTTATGACGTCATGTGGTCAGGGAATTCCACCAGAAGTGTCTAGAGTTTGTGTACATGGGAAGGGGGTTTCGCGAGAGCGATATGACGTCACAGGAAGGGGAGGGATCCTCAAGTTGATCACAGCGCCGCCATTGTGCTTCAGCAAAGATTGGGAAACCCACAGGCATTCCCGGCGAGCGGCATCTATGACGTCAGGGCGAAGCGGTGCAAATTTGGAGTTCAACACTCAACAGATAGCGCACTTGCTGAATATATGGGGAATTCCTTCGATTGCGCATGCGCTAGATGCACGAGGGGGAGATTCCGACCCAGATGATGCTTGTTGACCTAATGCACATGCGCAGCAGGCAATGTCTAGCAGCAGGTGTCACAGCGCTGGAGACGACCGAGCGAGCAGAAAGCGACAAAATACACAAAAATCCACTGTTATTTGACGACAAGTGACAGCAGAAGGTTGCAGGACATTAACAGACGAACCAGAGCATCTTCTGGGAAGCCATGGATGCGAGAATAGCAGATAAGCGATGCGTAATGGTGACGCCAAATATGGGCATCGAGTCACACTGCTGGCAGTGTAGACTAGACTGGTGTTGCACACTGCTAATCGAGGCTGTCAAAAGTGCTATTTTGGCGAAAATATCATGGATAATGAGTAGAAGTGACAGGAACTCGTCTCAGACAGTGTTATATTGCGAAGGACATCACATACAGCGATAGTTAGCATTTACAGTGTTCATGCCAGGTAGTTCACCATCAATGGGACATAGACTTAACCTACTCTATCTCTGGTCAATAATAATGTCTTGATAAGCTGGATCTTTGTCTTTCACTAGTTTTAGGCACTGTAAGGCATTTTGTTTGACATTAGTACAACTGATATAAAAACCAAGGTGTATTGTCTACAGTCTAGACACTGTCATGATGTTGGCCTGTAGATCCAAGAGCTGGCAAAGTCCAGGAAAGTGAGAAGGTAATTCCGGGTGTTAATAGTCCGGAGTCTACACCATATTATATTGTGGTTATGAATTCAATAATAACTCCCAAGGTGTAGCTCAAAGATGTTGAGTGTAAGATCTTTATTGAAGGTAGACTGAACATACATGTGTATAGGTTTCAGCTCTCCTCCAGACTGACCAACCAGCCTGAGAGCTTCCTCTGATCATGAGGGTGATCAACCAATCAGAGGCATTGGATCCCTGGCTATCTACTCCACAGCAGCTTCCTGTGGTGATCACCTCTAAATAAGGTGATGGGCTGGTGGTGCAGAGAGCCAGGCATATTTATAGCCTTGATCAACTTGATTACTAACTGTAATACACTATCAATAATATGCGATGCATAACCTGGCTGCGTTTATAGAAGTCGTAAGAAATGTTTAACACTATCTATAATAAGAGGCTGTACATGTTAATGTGTAAGATAATAATATGTTTCAATATCCTACAGGTTACACCAGGCAGCCAGACAGCCCCTACAGACGATGCTGCTGATGGAGCCCTTGCAATTGATGCCATGGTTGACGATGTAGAGTGGTGTGTCGATGGCCGAGAGTTATTTGTGGATAATTCAGATATAGACGAGTACTCTCAGAACATATTCAAGGGGCACGTCGGCAAGAACTTCCAGAAGAAAGCATCCAATACCATTGACATACGACAGTTTTTTTTTCGTAACATGTCCACAACGTCGGAGCACCCGACCCAGAGAGGCGAAGTATGAATTTACCAAACTTCTGGGGTTTCTTCCGCAATTGGAAACAAAATGGAATGGGTTGACTGACTTAGCAGCCTGCTACAACACACCCACCAAGACCCTCATGCCACAACTTCAGCAGCTGTAATAACTGATAGGGAACCCATGATTCAATAACTATATCAATAAGACCAATATGTTTAACAAGTTACATTACAATATATAGTATCAGTATGGATATGATAGAATATAGTTAGATCACTTTATCTATATATCAGTTATTAAGACATATCACTCGTATTTTATAACCACTACTAGTTATATATATTGCTGTGATTATAATCTTCATGTTCTACTGTTATACTACTCTGATAGGCTATTCAGATATACATACTCCTGACATTATAGCGCTTTACTGCTATGTTATAACACTCAATATTATAATCTATGTTTACACTACTCTATTTAAGAACTATTTTGTATCTATGTATACCTTACCACATACACTTATACTGCAATAAATATATCTCCGTGTGTTATATCACTCCATTTCTGCTTTAACGGGAGTAATTCATTTTATTACTTCCTCAAGTATATATAGAGGAGTGTTATCCATGAGTATACAGATATCATCTTCAGTACTATTGCATAGCTCACGATGGAGATATTAAGGGATTACGCAGATGTATTGATCAATAAGATAAATACAAACGAGATATGTATAATACTACGTTGCAAAGGTTTACTTAAAGATTCTGATCTACTTGTTATCAGATCTAAAACAACACGATTCGATAAAACGAAAATGCTGTTAAAAACATTGTATGCAGGGAAGAGTTACAAAGGCACAGCTTTATTTTTTAAGCATTTGCAAAGAGAGTATGAGGATGTTGCTAGTACAATTCCAGAACTCATAGGCGGTAGCCGTACAAGTCTTGCCATTAACACATCGCTAACACTCAGCGTTATGTGCACAAACGGCGATGTAACCATCCAGCTGACCGATAATCAGGCAAGTTAATATTATACATACATACCAATATATTATAACTGAGTATAACGTGTATCTCTTAGTTATAACCGTATTCTCACTTGTTCAGGATGATGTCCTTAAGGAGGAGTTGACAGTATCATTACCCTTGCAGCAATTCGTGAACATGGTGTACTATATACCCACTTTATCGCTTGGTGATCGATGCAACTGTACATTTGAGGTGTTTTTTCTACCTAGTTAAAGAAGGATGTACCACAACAGTATGCAAGACTACTAATAATACTACTAAGGACAAAAATGTGTCCTTAACTGCTAAGGATTTGCAGACTATTGATATTTTGTTAGAACATGTTGAACATGCTGTACCAGAGATGGCTCTTCTAACACCTTACTTTTGCTACATATAGTTATATACTGTAATAAAATATTTATGATAACACAGCTGTCTGTTCATTTCATAACGTTTAATACAGTTGTGATACTACTACACATTACATATATATAGCATAAATCATTAAATAACGCAGTTGTGTACGCTACATATAGTTATATACTGTAATAAAAGATTTACGATAACACAGTTGTCTGTTTATTTCATAACGTTTAATACTACTACACATTACATATATAGTATATGTCATTTAAATAACACAGTTGTCTGCACAGTTCGTAACTAATGCTACACATTACAATATATACACAGTATAAATCATGTAATAAAAAACAGTTTGTAACATTACTACAGTTGCAATACTGCTACGCATTACAATATAATTATAAAGCGTACAAAATTATGCACATATCTGTCAGAGGACGTTAATATAAAATTATTCACATGTACATATCTGTCAGAGGATTTTAATAGGCGTTAAACAATAACACACACACACAGAGGATTTTAATATAAATTATGTAATATGATACGATAGCGTGCCCTCGAAGGTCCTGGGCCTCCACGCAGCGAGGGTGGAAACACTTGGGGTGAAGTCCTCGATCCCCAGTGGCTAAAACAGGGCAGTGCGCATTGCACAAGCTGCTCCAGCTTTACAGGAGGGTGTGTCCCTTACCATACAGGGGAAACAAAAAATGGATATGTCTTCAGAGAATAATCCAAACCAGCTCGCACGTCGCCCGGGTGAACAAGGTGCGCGTCCCTCAGCGGTAAACCAGGCTGAGTTCGAAAAATTGGCTACTGGTTCCTGACAGAGTTAACGTTCACGCACATCATCAGATGATGCAAATCAAAGTTCCAATTATGAATATGTATCTTCGACATGGCCTAAATTTATTGTGATTACTGGCTGTGTCGATGGGTTTTTCCGACTCTCAGCCATTACTATTTGCAGAACGTTAAAAGAAACCGTTGGTTTCGTGGAAAATACTAGAAGGCTAAAAAATTCATCCTTGCTGGTGCAGGTTGCCCACAGGGACCAGTCATTGAAATTTCTGGAGTTGAAGGCCTTTGCGGGTTCCCCTGTTAAGGTGGAGCCCCATCGGTTCTTCAACTCCTGCAAAGGAGTTATAACATTGCATGAGAGCAGTCTCTGCTCTGATGACAAACTGAGGGACTGGCTGAATGACTACAATGTCATCCACATTCAACCCAGCCCCCCAGATATTCACGACAGCTACTCACTCTGACCTTTGGTGGCACAGTTTTGCCTGACAAGGTCAGCATTGGGTTCGAGTGGTGTAAGGTACGTCCCTACATCCCGAACCCAAAACGATGTTATAACTGCCAAAGATTTGGCCATTTTAGCGGCTCCTGCCATACCAAAGCAACCTGCGCCAATTGTGGATCACGGGAACACACTCATTCCCAGCCTATCATTGTGGCTGTCCGAAGTGGCAGCTAGAGAAAGAGATCTTGAAACTTAAAACAACCAAGGATATCTCCTTTCCTCAAGCGCGCCCCATAGCCGAACAGGCTGCTGGTGCAAGCTATGCCTCAGTCCTTTCTAAGACGGCTTAACCTAGATCTCCTTCACCCAGATCATCGCCCCGGCAAAGGATTGACTTAGATTCTAATTTTAAATACTCGAAGGCAGGCCAAAGCTCTCAGAAAGTTATTTCAGAATCTCAGTCTTCACAGTCAGGCGATCACCTGGCAAGACTGCAGCAGCATGCTACAGACGTCGGAAAAGGACATCTCGTAGCAACATTAGTTCCCACTTCTCAACATAGTTTACCTTCTCAGGCGATGAGTTGGAAGAGATGCATCAACCAATGGAACAGGAGGCAAGAACTAACACCCTCCCAAGGCCTGAATGGGAGGGGGCAAGGGATAAAATATCAATTGTTCCCAAAAGACCCCCCCCCCCCCCTTAACAGAAAAGTACTTGAAAAATCTAGTGCACTGGGTATCATAAAACTGCCATCTCGGCATGGTGGGACCCCAAAAAGTGCATTATCACCAAAAGAGGCACCAAATTTGAAAAAGAAGTAAGTATTCATACAGAATCTTACTATGCACTATAGGGGGTGGGGGTCTACCTCAGAGGTAGCGCTCTGGGCTTCCAACCGCTGGGTCCTGGGTTCGATTCCCGGTTGAGCCTATGTTGGATGGCTGTTTCCTCCTTCATCTCATTGCCATGGTCTCTGCCTGTCCAATTTAGCCCAACTGGTGCAGAAATACAGGACGTAAAGCCCTAATTACACACACACACACACACATACTATGCACTATAGACTTCACTATGATGTTATTAAATTTGTTTAACTCATAGACAGTATCATTCAGTGGAACTGTCGTGGTTTCAGAGCCAACTTTGATGAAATAGGTTGCATGGTCCTAGACTTAAACCCTAGTGTTTCCTGCCTACAGGAAACATTTCTGAAACCCCCGAATAGTTTAAAACTGAGAAATTATCATATGTATAATACATATGGCAATGTTGCCCAGGATAGAGCCACTGGTGGCTCATCAATTCTAGTTAAAAATGGAATCATTCATACCCATATTGCAAAACAAACCTTCAGGCTACAGCAGTTCGTCTGAACCTGAATAAAACATTCACTATATGTTCCTTATATATTCCTCCACCCTTTAACCTTACAGCCAGTGATTTGCATAATCTTTATGATCAACTTCCTGAACCGCGTCTTATTCTAGGAGGTTTTAACAGCCATAACCAATTGTGGGGAAGCACTTCCCTCAACAACAAAGGAAAAACCATTGAAGATTTTCTTAATGAACACACCATTTGCTTGTTCAATGATGGTTCACCCACATATCTTCACCCAGGTCATGGAACATTTTCATCAATAGACCTTAGTATATGTGATCCAGCGTTATTTCTGGAATTTGAATGGAGAGTATTAGAGGACACTCACGGCAGTGATCACTTTCCCATTGTCCTACAAAACGTAGAAGGTACTAGAGAAGTGGGTCAACCCCGATGGAAGTTGCATAAAGCAGATTGGACCTCCTTCCAAAAGCACTGCTTAGAAACAATTACTATGTCACATTAAAGGAATTGTAATACTCTCGTTGAAGTTTTTACTGATGATATTACTGATATAGCCAATAAAACAATACCAATGACAAAAAATAATTCTAAACATAGTGCAAGAACCTGGTTTGATGAAAAAGTAAGAGAGGCTATTAAAAACCGTAAGAGAGCCCTCAGAATATTTAAATCACAGCCGACCATTAGCAATCTGAATAATTTTAAGTGCCTGAAAGCCAAAGCACGTCGAATTGTCAGACAAAAAAAAACGTAGTTGCTGTAGAGACTCTTGTGTTGTAGTGATTGATTCATTCAAAGGGGTTTGTTTCTCGCTTCCTTGATGAGGTCCGAGTGGACCTGTGGACCGCCGAAGGTCAGGCTGTGTTCCTTACAGTGTCATGGAATAAGGAAACACCAGAACCAGTTCAAGTCTTTCTTGCATCATATCATCATACATCCATTTCAGACCACCTCGTACTCTGCTATTAGCTCTTTGCTATGATCTCTCTGCTATGAGCTCTTTCCCCCTTCTGATTCATGCTGTTTACTTCATCTTACTTATATGAATCAAAATGTAACTAATTGTAACTATTCTGTGTCGTAGTCAATTTAGTAAATATTTTCTGAACAAGCCTGCTTTGCACATGCCTAGGGCTCTTTTACTGAACTAACACAATCTTTTACAGCCCTAGTGTTTTTGCACTAAACTAAACCCACTAACTGCATTGCCGAGTTACTTCATGATAGACAATCTTGCTAGTGACATGACTATGCCACATGCCCGCCGTTCTTTTTTGTGACAAATTGCCGATAGGCTAAATTTGGCATAAAGCTAGCTAGTTAATAGAAAGTGACATTATCTGAACTGGAAAAATTATAGTGTTAAGCAAAGCATACTACTTTAAAATACTAACACAATATAATAATTGGAAATCCTAATATACGGAATCGACAGTGTTAAGTACAATGATTCGTATTACATTGAATCAAAATAATGTTAAAATCATAAGGTATCATTATCATAAGTACTTATTAAATATCTGAAATACACATAAGTTGACTACATAACATCAATTAATCAAAGAGTGGTCACTATTCAATATCAATACATTATTACAATAAAGAAGTTCATTAATAATATGTACTATAAATGTCAACAAAGTAGCATTGTCCATACAATAATGTCACTTAAAAAATAATATTAAAAAAAATTAAAGTTTGACAAAACCACTGCGGAAATGTTTCTTCGCGGATAGCTTACCGTTATTCATAGAATCCTTTAGGTAATATTCCATTTGAATCCATGGTTAAACACGAGAATCCATGGTTAAACATGATAATCCATGGTTAAACACTGACATACACCGGTTGATTCCTCAGTAGATTGACTGACTACAGTAGATTGATATACACATGGAAGGTCTATGTCATTTACAAGTTCATGGTACACATGGGACACAGTGATAAATTATTATTCCATGGTAGTCATATTGTAAGCTTACCTGGCCAAGGTCTATGTCATACGAACTCACGGTTGATTGAGTTGTCATATGAATCCGAAGTGAATTGTCTGTGGTAGAAACACGTCGAGCGACAATGAGGAAGCCGCTTGATTGACTTCACGAATGATCGTTTCTGATTCCATGTTCATCCAGTCCTCGGACTTGCGGTTGCGCTGTCAAATCCATGGTAGAACTGTCTTGCAGTGTGGAATATGATGAATTCACGCTAGAATTCATGGTAGATAGATGTGGCAGCCCTGCATGTTCATCACAAACTGTTCGTTATTCATGAAGACGCCTTGGAATTTTCACGACGTCTGGTCATGAGATGATTCGTCATTGCGGAAGATCCGTTGGATGTAGATCCGCCTAAATCCTGGCAAATGGGGAGAAGAGTGCGATCGAACATACAAGCAGTACAGAATTATATGGTCAACTTTGTAAACAAACCTAGCGAAACTAAACTACAATAAACTCTCCGAATTAGCTCCAACGTCAATGAATTGATGTCATGCTAGGTATTATAGAATCATAATTAATATTCATAATTAATGTCATTATAATATATATATTTCAATAAATATGGCGAGTTACTTAAGTTTTCTTAATTATATTCGAAACCTCAGTATAATGCAGGCTGGAACAATAACTCAAGGTATTTTATCATAGAAATACTGGCAAACTTTTTAAACATTCATGATATTGCTGCTCCAGATGACTTGTCGCATCTGAAACAATCTATCTCATGTGCAATTAAAATTGGAACCAAAAAAAAAAAATTAATAATGTAATTGGTTATTAAAATTAAAGTTTAAGATTCAATGATGCCTTCCCAGCATTTCTATTGATAATAGGCGCTTTTGGAATTGTCACTGAGACCGATTCCCGGTCACTCTCATCATTAAAAGCCTAATCCTGCATATCCAAATTAAATTGTCGGAGATTATTAATTAATGGATCGTACGGATTTGAATTATTTTCCGTGATCATTTCGCTTGTTTCCCCTGTCAACTTGTACAGGCACAAACCATCTGTGGCAATCATAACACACTGATATTCGGACTTCATGATGTGAAGCAATTTCTTGCGTTTGATTAATGGTACATATATTAAAGAGGGCAATTCCCTGACAGGTAACAAATAGACTGATCCCAATTTGGTCTGATGATGGAATACAGTTTGTGATTATCGATCTTCAGGTTATCTCTGGTTATCTGACCTATAAATCTAATTCTAGATACCAAGGCATTGACTGTAACAATGTACAACAATATTCCATCTGTACTGTTATTTGATTCCAAGAATATATCCACTTGCTTGAGGATGCTTTCTTAATTCAGGCTGAGCAATTAATATCCGTGGTTCTCGAAAGCAATATCAGATTAGTCTTCCAAGATAGAAAATTAACATAGTCATTGTGAAGACTAATACCTGTGAGGTTCCTATCCTCACCATTGACCATGTTGACAATGTCACTTCGTCAATGAAATGTGCATTTGTTCCCTTAGGTAATGATGCAATCATCAATGACTGAAACATTCCTTGCTGAAATTTTCCTCGACAATATAAAAATATTGCGAACGCCAATGCTAAATATCCACATATAGCCCCTGCAAATGTGACTGCTTTAGGCCAATTGGGTGCATTGAACCAAGAAGTGAAACTGATATCTTTCCCTATCTCTTTCCATTTCTTCTTGAAATCCTCAGTCTTTTTTGTTATTAAAATTCCCAATTCCTTTAGTTTAATTCTGTTGATAATAGCAATGAGATTGAGAATTTGCATAGAATGACCTTGACAGTGAATGCACTAAAATTATGAAATTTGTGGAATACACATGATTTCGTAATAATCTTCAACAAATAAATAAATTGTCAACAAATTCAATCTCTGGACATAATTTAAGGCCAATGTTCTTCAAGTATATCGTGTGTATCTCTGCAGCACACCTTCAGTGACAGTGTTGTTGACATTTTGACAAATCGTCTGCTCCGGCTCTCTTTTCTTGAGAAAGATTTGGCGTGAAATGTTCAAAGGCCGAGACTGGTACGGACGCTCACGTCTTGGTCCAATGAATTTTACCCTCTACTGGGAGTCACCCAAGCGTGAAGGGGAAGAAACAGAGGGGTGTTTCAGACTTCCCAACCCCTGCGCATAAGACTCCGTTGTATTTTTGCAAATTCTCTGAATACTAGACCTGCCATTTTTCCTCCCAGCAGTAGACCACCTTTGTTTTGAATCATTTTGAACTATTATAACTATGAAGAAGAAAGTTTTACAAACCTCCATTTGTATGTTGTGGTTATTTGTTTTACCCTCATACTTTGAAGCACTTGAATTGCAACCCCTGCGCAAGAATTTATCACTTTGTTTTAAACGAAAAGTTCAGGACATACAGTCCCTAAAAAGGGCGTATCTTATGAAGTACTTTAACAATTAACTATTCCATATTCTTCTTTATTAAAAAGAAACAAAATGATAATAAACTGAATCAATATCTACAATGTTAATC
The DNA here is from genome assembly GCA_932294295.1 of Alitta virens. NCBI lineage: Eukaryota > Metazoa > Annelida > Polychaeta > Phyllodocida > Nereididae > Alitta > Alitta virens. Next base: position 17,537,247 of record OW028578.1, on the reverse strand, counting down.
ATCTCATCATTATGTCGGAATGGCAACATTGTGTATGATACCATAAAATATAGTACAATAGGATAAAATTTAATTGTAATAACTTTTTTAGAATTTTATATAACCCGATTCTGCAAAATTGGGGAATACAGGAAATTGCCCCAACTCGATTCTTCAAATTCCACTGGGCCTATTAAATTTTTCTTCTATTAAAATACTTTAAAACTGATAAAATGACTTTAAAAAAAAGTTTCAAAATGGTATTTTAATGAAATGACTTTATGACTTTAGATCTTTTTTTGCTAGACCTGCGAATGAAAAATGCTTACCCAGTTAGGGTAGGATGTCAGGGTGAATAATGCCAAAAAAGACCTCTGGCTAAATTTAAACTTTTAAATTGTGTTTGTTAAATTCCCCCTGCCTAAGTGCCACATAGATGTTTTGCTGTTAGGGGGAAATTAGGCAGAAAGAATTCTCCAAGCCCTAACGCTTGAAATTTTGTGGGAAATGAGGATTTGTAATTCTCAGAAATCAGCCAAGCGGAACCAGTGAAATACTTCTGGCACAGGTAGCCCCTGCCACTGATTATATATTGTTATGTAAGCACAAATTAGGGCCGTGCTCCTGTAGCAGTGTTGAGAATTACACTAGAGCTATATAGAATATTCAATTTGTAAATTGCTCAATAGATTAGTTATGTAAAACCACGAATTTGTTATGATAATAAGATGATGTTAACATCACTGTGGATGACACTGTCATTCTCAGTGGTATACATCCACAAAATTATAGAATGCTTTGGAAAATAATAGTAGATAGATGGATGTCAAACGATAAATTCTGCAAAGATCAATTATTTATACATTTTTTATCATTTGACCCAAAAGCATGTATATATGCCAAATAACATAATTATCATAAAATCTTTTAGATTGATTGATTGATTGATTGATTGATTGATAGATAGATGGCCAGATATATAGATAGATAGGACCTTTCAATACTCAGAACACATTAAATTTGTGTTTGTAATATATAAAAGTTAGGAATTTAATCACTTCGATATTAAAACCACTGTTGTGATTCCCAAGGGTGGTCTTAAATCTGGGGTAGGGTGTGGCTGGTGCCCCAAAGTTACCCGATTTTTACCTAGTAATACTTCACATGAGTTGTGCTCAAGGTAAACACAAACCTATTTCAATGAAACTGCACATGCATGACATTGTTCCTTTGGTCAAAAGGCAATACCAAAATAATAATAATAATAATTCAATGGTAGGTTGGATCTGATAGTATTTTTCAAATTTGTTGACACACCCTATTGTGGGGTGTCCGTGTTATTTAATCATGGCCTTAATATCCGTGTGGACTCCAAGTAGCCTTGGGGTAGTCCCCCAACAGTCTTACTGAAGTCTTATACATTGCAGTCCCTATCTATGAAATTGCTCAGTCGACCTGTAAGGCACGCTTTTAAGAATATTCACCAACCTAGCATAAAATATTCCACTTGTAACCCTCTCAAAATACCACCTAAGGGCATGTCACCTGTCACTGCCCCATTTACAATGGCATGCTTAACCCCTTTCCATCTCTTGCCCCACACAGATTGAAAAGGAGCCATTACCCTCACCCCCAAAAACCATTTGGCTCATAGTAAACTTTTGAGAACTATAAAAATAACATCCTTATCTGCCACACTGCAATGTTGCAAACCCTACACTTGTCAAATATAAAGTCGTAAACTGTTTGTCACTTTTGCTCTTTTATGACTGAGTGAAAGTTTGAAGGTGGTTTATTGGGTCTTGTATGACCAAGTTTGACTTAAACGTTTGCTTTGCTTTTCATGGGGTGGGGGGCCTAGCTCAGTGGTAGCGCTCTGGGCTTCCAACCGCTGGGTCCCGGGTTCGATTCCCGGTCAAGCCTAAGTTGGTTGGCTGTTTCATCCTTCGTCTCATTGCCATGGTCCCTGCCTGTCCTAATTAGCCCATCTGGTGCAGAAATACAGGACGTAAAGCCTTAATCACCCACCCACTCACCTTTGCTTTTCATGATTCTAATTTTGAATTTCTGGGTTTTTTTTTTGTGTAGTTGTATCAATTCTTTAGTAGGCAATATGGTGTTCAAATTTGAATCTAGTACATATATGTGCATCTTTGTATTACTGTTTTCCTTTAATTAAAGTTCAATTCTAAGGGTCATTTATGTGAAATATTTATATTAACGACCTGCCATAGTAGTATTAATTTCTTTTGAAAATTTGGTAATTCAGGCCACATGTGCAATATATGTAGAGCGCAATTGCATTGAATTTGTTTGCGTGGTCTCCAAGCCTTGTCTACTCATTATTACGTTGGCCTTCAGCAGCTGGTCATAAATGTCAAACGTGACCCCATATATGTCAATAGACTATATCTACATGTATATATTTAAAGCTGAGAGCTTAGACCAGCAAAGTCGAGACCTACTTAGATATATTAATTGTTTTCTGACTCAACGAAGAGCAGTCTAATTGCCAAAGTTTCCATTGACCTTATGAGGAACACAAAATATCAATATATAAGAAGACAAGAACTCAAATTACCTGTAGAATTATTATGGTATAGGTCCTGCTTTTACCAAAAGAAACCACTAAGATCAGCTGTCAGAGTTTAGCTAGACAAGTTTGAAGACAGAAAATGATGATGAGCATATCGGATGTGACTCAAAATCAGTGTTTTAAAATAAATGTGTATTTCAGATGACAACTTTGCTTGTTCACCTGTGATCTGTATATACAATATATGGTTGCCATGTTTTGTTGTAGGAAAAAGAAATATGGCCGTTCAGTTTTGTCAATCACATAGCAAGCAAATAATTATATAAGTATGCAAGCCAGGCAAGCAGTCAAGACAGCATGCAAGACTGAACACGCATGCAATTATAGGCAACTTATAATTACATAATATATTCATTGTCTGTCACCCTACAATGCAAATTACTGAAATTTGTAAATTAACCTATATATATACTGGCCATGTTTACAGTATAAAAATGTTTAAAAAAAACGTGAGAAACAAATTATGAAAGAAATATAGTATATAAACTAGAACTAGATATGTTCCAAGGAACAGATAGAAATGATTCACTGTAGTGTAGCGTAGTCATCTTTGTATATATAGAGAAGATGAGAAATAAAATACCTAACCCTAACACTAACCCTAACCATACAATAGCTATATTAATTGAAAAAAAAAATATTCAGTAATGTGAAAACGTTAAATGAAAAATTTATATGGAGGAATTCTGGTCATGTGGTACCGTTTTTGGAGCCACCCCCATCAGAAAGTTACTATGGGGGCTGGCTTTTGCTTGACATCTGGGCTGGGTTACCTGGGTTACCTGGGTTACCTGGCTACCTACCTAGCGAGATAAAGCACAGAATGAATTATATTTTGTATTTGGGTCCTACCAAATGTATGTGAATCATGACGTTTCTAAGTCTGGTTATTTTATTTATTTATAGGGTGTTGTTTTGGAATGTCAATTCCTAAATAAAGGAATTGATCCTTACACAAGAATCCCGAGCTTGTGGTCTTTGTATTCGGTCACATAATATAGAAGAAAGCTGGTTACTCAAAATAAACAAGGGACACTTATATAGTCAATATCTTTGAATTTTATTAGCATAATATCACATTATAAGACATTATCAAGATCATGTCTGCCAGTATTTTCAGTGAACAATTAAACAATGAACACAATCATTGATAGTTATTATAAAGTGTTCAGTTAAATTGCTAAATGTAAGTTCTACCATTGTTTAATTATTTACACCAAAATAATTAAATAAATAAATCATGCAATAATTATCAACACATCCAAAAAAAATGAAGTCCATAACATGTTATGAACGATCTTATGCATACATTGTAGGCCTAACATGAAGAGTCATTGAAGACTCATCTATCCAGTGCATGATAATATGTAGTATATATGCTGTTGTTGGTGTCAGGAACATCAGAGATCGAGCAGTACAACATCAGAACTCTCCAAACACATCCATCAAGATCATCCAGCTCATAAAATAGACATTAAGACCACAAAGATGCTTGCAGTTGAACCACAAATGGTTTGAACTTGGCGTAAAGGAGGCTATCTTTATCAGAAGAGAAAGACCATCACTACACATAGACAATGAACGCCACTATCTTCTGCAGTTTGGTCAAACCTACTTCGGTCGACGGGACAGGGAGGGGGGGGGGGGGGGCAACCACACCAACAACAGCAAGGTGTCAGAGTGAACAAGACCACAGCAGTGGTGGAAAGCTTTCTGTTAAAATTACCTGAACCAGCAGCTACTGCTACCTTTTTTGTTGTTACCTCAATTGACAGTGATCGCTTGCAGCTGCAATCACACACACAAAAGTAATAATAGTCTTAAATCTTTATGAGTATATTTTCTTGTTTCCTCAAATTATAGATAATATGGTTTTAAATATAGCATGTGCACACTTATCACACCTTTGGGTCATTTTCACCTCGGGCTTTGCAATAAAAGCATTGGATTATGTCACAGATCATACAGATGTGTTACAGACACCTTTCTTGATCTTTGGCCGACAAAATCCCAGCTGGCCAACAATATCAGTAAAATCAAATGTTAATCAGGTGTATCATTAAACGCACTAATTGTTTGTTTGCCAGCTGGGATAACAACCTGTGTGTTTTGCCTTTGCAGTTCTTTAAATGGGTCACTTTTGACTTCAGAGCTCGCTCCTTCAAGCACTTCCTTGACGATTGCATAATCTTTTTACTGCTTGTTCCTATTGTCGTACTGAGGGAACCCTGTGGATTTCACTGGAATCGAATGGGTGGAATAGAAAATATCAGCACATTTCTTAGGGGGAACTTACTTTTGTTGAGGTGTTTCTATGCATGTATAAAAAAACAATGAAGGAGGATTCTGTGCAAATATTATATTTTCTGGGGCTTCAGAGGTGGAGTAACTAGGAAATCTCTAATTTGTAAACTTTTCTGCAATTAGAGACACCATGCCAGCAGACAGAATTCTGACTTCTGTGACATGTGTCTCTCAGAACAAGCCTTGCAGCATGCACCCTCTCAATAATTCAGACACTGATATTGTCTGACATCATAAGATCAAAAATATCACAATGACCAATTGCTTATGCCCCTGACTAAATGTGGCAAAACTTTAAAAGACCTTATATGCATTTGAGCAACCTAGAGCCGCACCCTGTATACATGTGGATAATTTCTGAAAACAATATTTTGCTTTGTAGAGATACAGTTGCACTGTTCCAAGAACTGGTAAAAAACATGCCAGCAGTTCATGTCCCATTAATATGCTGAATAAGTTCAAGAATTATCATATGAACAGTGGTTATGTATATAAATCTTTCAATACAACAGAATTAGCAAACACTTTACCGCATAAACCCCTGAGATAAATTCATTGAAACCTTTAACTAACAGAAGGCACTGCAACTGAAGCTGACAAAATCATAATGGAGATGTCGTCTTCATCTAGCGATCATGCATTTTTCAACAAAAATGACATATTCTAACAGTAAGTGATGATGCCCAGGGATTTCTGGTGGTGCTTGTTCCCCATTATTTAAAAAAAAAGAAGGTATTATCTCACAAGCCATACTGGCAAAACTGCTAAATCATAAGCAGCTAAAAATGCTCAAATAATTCGTATAACTATTCCAATTAACAAAATACTCTACTTATTTATGTTTAAAGGCTGTAACAAAATTTTGAACATTGACCTCTCCAGAACAAAATCTATATTTCGGAAACAAACAAAGTGTGGATTTCACATCTGGCAAGACTTGAGAGAATCGCAGCTTTGGAAAAGCAATAATCAGAATGACTTTCATTGAAGTCAAATAGTACATTTAATTAAATAATTATACAACTGTTCTAAATCCTGACATAGCACTCCAAAGATTTCAGTGAAACCTGGACTAGCTGATGTTCATACCAGACAACAGATTTCATCAGCATTCCTGTATTGATTTACCTCAAAATGATGCAGTGCTAAACATGACCACACCTGGCCATTCGCATCAGGCACAGTAACAAACTTTCCAATTAATCACAGGTATGAAACAAATTTTATGCTCTACAAGTGTGTAATACCTTTGAAAATGACCCAAATTGAGATAGAGGGTTTAGTAAGAAAGCCATGATGTGTACTGCATACAATAATATCACAATTCATTTGAAACATCACATACTTTAAAATGCACTTATCTCATATCACCATTTAATAACTGCAGTTTCATAAGGAGGTTCAGTATTTCAAACTAACATTGGTTATTCCCTACACCAACATTAGCATACTGTTAAATACAAGTCCTATTAAACTATGACCAACATGGTCGCATTCTTCATGCTTAGGGTTATTACCAACGGACTATTTGGACACATCCAACAAACTAACATCAGTTCATTATACAGCAAAAGATAAGCAATAAACATGATAGGCAGTGTACAGAAGGCATATACATTATAATTGTCATCCACTATTAAAGCGATGTTTGATTGTGCAAGCTATAAATACTACTCTAAAGACACATAGACACCTCTGTGTAATTCAGAGACTTACATTGGAGTTCCATTTCTAGGTGTCGCATAGCAATTATGACCACTCGAGCCAATATCCTTTCTATATTGAAATTTTATTAAACAGCCAGACCAGCTTTCCCTATTTCTCAATAAACTGCAATTTGTAACTGGCAATTTGTAACTGGCAATTTAAAAGTGATTGTAACAGGTTTTCAAATATTTTATGATTTGCTTTTATCAATATTTAGAGCAAGAAATTATAATAACATGCGGTATTACATGTATAACATTTCAGAATATAACTCCCTGATCGTTAAAAAAAAAAATCCGATTAAAATTTAAAAAAAATCCCAAACCCTCAGTCATATTTTAAAAACCATACAATATTACATTGTCCAAGTTAATAAGGCCTGAATCATTTATTGTACACAGTTGTTTATAGTTAGGGTACATGTATAAAAATTGTTGTGGTGAAGTTTGGTTTTGCTTATAAAAATTGATGCCAATAAATACCAAAATAGGCCTATTGAAAGTAAACTATGATTAACAAGTCTGCCCTCAGGTACTTGCTAGCGCTGTATATGGGTTTTGCAATTCTTAGAAAATTTCAGCAGCATCACATTTCCAAAATGATCTTTACTAGATAATCTAGCACCAAATGGTGCTGAAATATAAAGTCACATGGTGGGCTCAGCTGTCCCAATTAATATCACAATACATACCAGAAAACAGCATCCGTTAATACAAGAAATACTAAGTAAAATGCTTACATGTAGCAAATCATGGTTAAATTTTTAAAAATCAATTCAAATTGCAACACTTATTGTTTGAATAATGCTAGTTTAAGTTCAAGGTTGTTCCATTAACTAACAAAGAAAGGCATAAAATATACAATCTAGATTTCGGTTTCATTCTTTACATGTAAATGCATCAGATCATTCTTCATAAATGCATTATTGTATCACAAAGCTGTATCATAAAACATCAGTAATTAAGCATCAGTTGAAGGTCCACACGTATTGACTTCATCCATAATAACTGTCGTAGAATTTTCTTCTGTTCTACGACTGTGTTGTTGGTCCAAACCAACTTGCCGATTGATGTTTCTGAAGGCAGTCGAATTGAGATGGCCCTCTACTGCATTGCGGACCTATTAGGAAAGATCAAAAAGGTCCATAAGAAAAAGATTACCAGCCGAATACCCTTCACATACATTTTTAATTTTAAGTCATTCTTCCGAGAATGACACCAAGAATAGAATATTTCTTGTTTTTTCTGCTTCAGAATTGAACATTGGTCAATAGGAAAATACAAGACAATGTGAGACAACTTTGTTGGCTTGAAAACACTCACCTCTTTCATAGCAACAATGCCAACCAATCGACCTGTGTTAGTCACATAACAATGGTGAAGGTTTAACAATGCGAAAATGGAATGAACCTGAAATACAATGAAAAATAAATCAATATCTTCATTAGCAAGCTTAACGCAATTTAGCTTTTAATGATCTTTGTTTCTTGATTTCTTATTGATGATGAATATTTGACATCACTCTTTATTCCAATATATTTGCTGAGAAGCTACATACTGTATTAGAATCACACACTATCATCTTTACAATACAAGCAGCTCATGTATAGAAAAAGATAATTTCACTTTCATTTCATTTAAGTGTCTTTCATTCAACATTGCACAAAAAAACTCACTCGATATAATGAGGTTCTCTCAACAAGTTGAAAAGGAGCAGGGTCAATTCGGCAGCCTTCAAAATGAACATTTTCTTTCAACAAGGACAGTTCCCAGTCAAGCAGCTGAAACATATGAAACAAAAATTATATAAATCCACGAGCAGTAAATATTTCTGCACAGTATGATTCTTTCCCCACAGCATGTGGCATGTCAATCAGAATTCTCTTGTCTTTTGTCTCCCTGCTACTCGTCTGTCAGATTATACAACCACATGCTAATAGTGGGGCAGATATGTGTCATAATACACCAAAAAACTTCAAATTGTTATAAAAGCATGAAACTTTCAGGACATTTAGAGAATCATATTTAGCTCAATTTTGGATATGGACCCCATCGGAAGTTGACCTACTTTAAAAATGGCAGCCATTTTCAAAATGGCGCCCATTCTTGTAATGTATAGTGGTATATGCCCACATACATGCTTGTGAAATGTTTATTAGCGTATAAAAGTTCGATTAAATGCTATTTCTTAATATATTATAGATAAATGACATACCTCAAACTGTTAATTTAATGAAATAATAATATATAATACCCAAAACAAACAAGTGGGTAATCGCTACAGATTATCATGACTTATAAAAGCTGCAAGGTGCAGTCATATCGTTAACATTGACAACATCAAACAAAATCTGCAAAATTTAAACATCAACACACAACAAAAAGCTTATCATGTACTAGGTTGCAAAAATTCAAGATTGTCCTATCACCCAGGACAGGATATTAAAATCTCTGGATAAGTGATAATAACTATATACGTTTTGCATTGATAATTATCTGCACAATAATGAATATCTTTGTTAAAATCTATGAACATTGTAACAAATTACCACGGAGTAACCAGAAACAACATAATTTAAAAAAAAACATACAAAGTTAAAAATGTACATTAAATTATCAGAACTTCTACCAATATATTAAATTCTGGAAAGCAAACACAGTTGTGGGCACTCATGAAAGTCAGCATTCCCCAACACATTTGCACAGAGCAGTGCACTTCAGTGCAGCCTTCTTGCATTTACATTTGCCCCTACATCCTTTCTGACATCCACAAGAAAGCAGTTCTCGGCAAGCTTCAGGAAGGGTGGTCCAAACAGGTGTCCAACTGTCTGGGTTGGTCCAACCCCATTCTACTAGATTGGGCAGAGACATCACAGGGTTGACAGTCTGACCCCAGATAAAAACTCCTTGATATGTGGCACGGAGTATGTGCTGCTGCAGTGCTGCATGCCATGGTGGTAAGTTATCAATCTGTCTGTTCTTCTGAGTGAACAGGATTTTTCTTTCATCATTTACAGCATCCTTCTTGTCCAACATTTCACCAAATGCATCTGTCACCTTGTCATAGGTGTTCCATACATCCCAAGCTGTTTTTTTGCCAATGCCTTTAAAATGTGAAACAGTGTCACATCCCCTCGACACTTTGATCGCTGTGGGCCGATGCTTTCAGCAATTTCATGAGCAGGAATGAATCGTTGGTTCTTCCCTGTTCCAAACCAAATCCACAGTTCTTCACGAGACATTCTGGTGCTTGACTTCAATGAGTTTTGGACATACTTATTCCACACAATATCAAGCCTTTGTGAATTGTTAAGCTGTGACTGAATATATGGCAGAAATATCTTCTCTGAATAATCAGAAAAGGTACGGCAAGACTTTGGGTTAAGCATATGGATGACAGCTGCTCCATCTAGAATAACCACATCAGCCTCTGGAGCAGTACTACAATTTTGGCCAAGGTTATCAAAACAGTCAAGAAGCCCTGATTTGTTGCCGCTGTACAGAGTACCATCAGATGAAAGGGATGGCGGATATGGATGATTTTCGTGGGCAAAGAAATTGTCCAAATCACCACTTCTAGTTTGGCAGGAAATGAAAAGACGTGAGAATAATGAACAGTCACTCTTCAGGGAACTTATGACTTTGTCTTTACTTGATGTATGTTTTGATGGTTGGTTGTTGAAGAGGGACAATTTGTTCTTGTGAATAGGGTCATCAATTTTCTTCGTCCTGGACATGAGTCTGTCAGCCACAAATGATTCATACTGTGCTTTGCCAATTTCAAACGCTTTCTTCACGCTAGTTACAACAGCAGAATCCATGACATCTCTGCTATCTAATTTCAGTAAGTCGTCAGTCTCTTCCAGAAATGGATTGCCATATTCCCCGATAGCTTCTGTCAGATTCTTCACTTTCTGGGCAAACTTGATTTGTACTGAGGTACTTTGCACATGATGCTCAGTATCCAGTTCAGCTCGTGCATGTGCAATGCCACTGGCTTCAAATTCCTGTATGACACGTGCAATTTCAGGCCCACATACGATCCACCGTGTGAGAGCTTTGGAGTCTTGTGTGATTCCTATTATGCCACCATCTCCCTTCACAACAGCATTAACCTGCTCGTGGGCTTGGTCAACTGAAATCGATGAAAAGGCTTTCTGTGACTTACTGATAACAAAGTTTCCCAACTGGAATTCTCTTGCAGCTGTTGGATGACTGACTACCAGATTGGCCATATCTCGGACATGCACTGCCATCCATCTTGCATAATGAATATGGTCAAAGGCAAAGAACCAAGGCATGACCTCTTGAAGGGTTCCAAGATACAGACCAAAGTCACCTTCTCTAATTGATCTAACAAAGAGAGCATTAGCTTCTCTAGCTCTGTTACAGTAACCCAGAAGTCAAAATGTGGACTTTCCTTCTTTCTCTGTTGCAACCACTGATCAATACTTTCTGAACAATCACTACTGGGGTAAGCTTCCTATAACAGAATTGACAGGCTGCATAGTGTGATTTGGTGTGCCCGTCTGGTCTTTACCACACGCCCTGCCTTCAAAAAGGAATTAGCTGTGCCATCTGTGGCAACTTCTCCTTTGATCAGTGATTCTACCCAGCCACTGCCTTCAAGCAAATCTCCCAGTAATCGCAGTATTGCCATCTCTGTGTGCAGACCTCCAAGTATAACCAAAAAATGGTTTTCACAATACAAATCGGGCAACATCCATTGTATTTGTTTGGCAATAGCATACAGAGGCTGATCGAAAGTCACTATGGGCGTCTGTCCTGGATTAAGGAAATCTACTGCTGATATGACAAGATATAGTGTGTGCCTGATCATTGCAAATGACTTGGAATCATCAGAGAACAATGGCAGAAGAGCACTGATAGTCGTGTGTGTAACTTGCTTCTGGCTTTGACTTGCATGATATGCTGCCCATGACACTGTATTTCTTCCTTCAGCACTTTCAGTAGCCATTTCTGTACTTCGAACATGTGCCAACCAACTGAAATAAAAAATATACTATGATCTACTGCAGGGTACAATACACATAAACTATTTTAAAATAATACCATTATAAGTTTATCTACAACTTGCCTTTCTTCTCTTGCCAAGGCATCAGCCAGGGGATTGCTGGTACATCTGTGGGGATCATGTGCTTCAGGGATGACACATTCTTTCTTAGGTATAAGAGGAGGAACATATGTGTAGAACTCTGGCAAAGATTTCAAATCTTTGGTTGAAGTATCTAGAAGTTCCTGGCGCTGTCTGGTTTGTCCTCTATTTTCATTGGAAGGGTACTGATAGAGCGAAATACCTGTGCCATGAAAGCTGCTTTCAGCTGTTGATGAAGATGGGTTGTGGTCAAGGTTATCCCCAGCAGCAACAGTGAAAATACCGTGGCGTAGATTCGGAGGGCATACAACACTATCTCGCTTGTGTAATTCACAGACAGCATTTCCAAGTGATGTAGATAAAGCTAGGACGCGGTCATAGGAGATTGACAGACCCAGATTGAACATGCTGTCAACTAACTCACGCTTACGTGTCTTCGAATGAAGGAGCAGCCCAAGATACACAGGAAGAGGAGTTTCTCTGGCTTTGTTGTGACGATGAGTTGTAGCTTGCTTGTCTACATTTCTAAGTTTCTTGTAGCAATTGAATTGAAGAAGCTGAGACAGTGTGAGAACAGTTTGTGTGTATTGATCTCTTTCAGCTGAACTTGGTCCGTTTAATGTCATGGAAACCATGGCCATCAAACTTTGGGGTACTGAGTCAGCTTGGCAACTGTCACTAAATGAACCTTGGAAGGAGCATTCCATTGTGAGCATGTCCCTTCTAAGAATTTTAGCAGCTCTGAGAAGAATCATCGCCTCATCATCACTATTGTTGCATACTTCCTCCAGAGCAATTCCAATATGTTCATCAAAGACGAGAAGAACATTTCTGCCAGATTTCTGGGCTCGCAGCGATGGGACTTGAGCTAGAATTCTATTCTTTAGATGAGTAACATTCACTGAATTGTCACTGACCCCAAATTCTGAAAGTCTGCTGCTGTATTTACTTGCAAGATCAGAAAGTTTGAAAATGGGCAAGGTATCAGATGTATGTTTGACATCATCTATATAGGCAATCAACTCTGCCAATGCCAACCCATGACACATAGAGTCCTTAGAGGTAGAATATACAGGTCGATCCAGTTTGGCTGCCCTGTTATACAAATTTACAAGACACTGAGTATGATACTTTGCTTCAGTGGCAATCAAGTCACCAGCACTTAGTTTACTAATCAGTTTCTCATCTTGCAGTGAATGTGCGGCTTGTCTCACCCTTGCATCTAATTGAAATGTGGAAGCATTGTGTAGTTTGCCTCCCTTTTCACAAAATATACAAAAACTTGTGACATCTTCCTCAGAGGCAGATTTCATTAGTCTTAAATATTTTGAATTGGGTAATTCTTCATTCGAAGGCAATTCTGCTTGTTTGGATTTTGCACGAGAGAGTTGGAAGTCATCAAATTGTTACCTGCATGTTTTATGCCAGGAAGCATTGTTCTTTATTAGAGTGTTCTTGATGCCAGTGCCATCATCTATTCTGGACAAATTAAGTCCCATTGGCATGAAGTTAATAGCTAAAAATTCTGTAAGCTGACGTTCTAGAGTTTCATAGCCAGCACCAACATCCTTTCGTTTTGAATTAAAGGGACACTGAAGCTGTTCATTCTTGTCAGTCTGGCAAAATATACATTTCTTCCAGTCCGTCTGCTCCAAGGAGGTACTTGGCACTGGATCTGTGGGATCAACTAATTTCATTCGCTTTGCCATCGCAAACTATGAAACTACAACCACCACCATGGGAAGCATGCATTTCAACTACATTTGCTACATCTCAATACTACAAGCTGAGCTTCATCATTCTCTTCATGCAGGACAAGGCAACTACATAGCTCTTGGTTACCTGGAAAAAAGGAAAATATTAGCTGAAAATTTTATGAGGCATTGAGTATGTGCATTGGTTTGGTCTTCCTTCATGTATCTGTCCACCCCTGTATATGGTCAAAATAAGGCAATAAAATTGATGAAAATATATATTTCTAATAGTATGACCTATTAAATATGTAATTTAATGTAAATCACAAAATATAGTGACTAGAAACAACAAGCTGTGCTCTATATACCGCATTTTTATAGCGTTTACTGCATTTTTGGTCGCCATTATGAAAAATGGCTGCCATTCTGAAACTAGGTCGAATTCAAGTGAGGTCCATATCCAAAAATGAGCCAAATATGATCCTGTAAAGGTCCTGAAAGTTTCATGCTTTTATAACAATTTGAAGTTTTTTTTAACGTATCTGCCCCACTAAACATGCTACAGGCAGATGAACTGATGAGATGATAAAACACATTTACCCAATGGGTGAGGTCTTGGCATACTTTCATTTATTTATTAAACTTGTCCAATACAAACTAATATCATAGATTAATGACAAGTACTCACATCCTCAGCTTCAACATCTTCCAGTCTTATGGGGAATCTAGCCAGCTCCTCATCAAATTTATCATCTATGGCTGGAAATTAAATTAGTAAAATACTGAAATACATGTATAATGAAGAATATTTACTTAGTTTCATACAGTTCAATGTGCAAAAAAGATTAATAGGACAAATGTGGTTAATAAATATACCACCGTTTCTTTGATTTAAAGGCCGTGGGTCTAGGGGTACCGATTACCCCTGGGTCGGCAATAAGTGCTGTATACCATATAAGGGAGTTGGGGTTCTAGAAACTTACTGAATACCTCTTTAGTCATTGGGTAATCAGCAATGGTCATTGCATTAGACTGACCAATAACCACTGGAGTATTGTGGCCTTGATGACTGCCATCACACCTGTCAACTGACGGGAGCCTAGCTGTAACATGGAGACTAGAGTCTACTATTGTCTCCATGGCTGTCAAAACATGTAACTAGTTTGTTGACAGACATGATATGTGACGCACCATGTAAAAAGGGGGCTAATGGGTGGATTTTTCAAAAATTAGTTTTTGATGGCAAGTAATTGTCTAACATGTGTAGTTTATGGAAATATAAAAAATTTCCAGATATCTCAATATTTAGTGGTCATTTGGGGTATTTGAAAATTTGATGTTTTCGCGCACATAACCACTGAGACGTAATGAGCAGCGACACAGGCACTTGTTAAACTATGCATTACGTTTTATGGCATATCTTCGTTATCTGTCGTTCAAAACTTACGTGATTTGGATATGTGATAATGAGGTAACTGTTCTATACTCAACTAAAATTGTGAGCTGCTACAATAATCACTTTTTGTAAAATTTAACATTAAAATTGGCGTCTTAAAAATCCGGTTTCCGACGTAAAAACAACCTCTGTATTTGGTTTTTTATCTCGGTTGCTCATTCACCAACAATTACCAAAATCTAGCATTGTGTTTGTCATGACATTTTCTAAATTTTTCTGGAATTTCATCATTATATGTGCAACATTTTTAACACAATTGAGCATCAAACATGGGCTACCAGCTGAGGTTAATATTCTTACTATAGAAGCCTACTAGTGCCACACACAACTTCTTTTTTTTTTTTAAGTTTTTTTTCTACATAGCATCTGAATGTTTTTAGATTTGTGTTTTTTGATACAATTTTTTTTAGATTTGCGTTTTTTGCTGCATAGAAATCAAATTTTTTTTAACTTGCGTTTTTTGATACATATTTCTTTGGATTTGTGTTGTTTGATACATAATTTTTTTAAATTTACGGTTTTGTTGCGTAACTTTTTTAATTTGCGGTTTTTGATACATAATTTTTTTCATATGCGTTTTTTTCTACATAATTCTTTTTGCCATTTTTTGGTACATCATAATTTTTTTTGGTGTTATTTCCCACATATTGTTTTTCAGTATGCATTCTTTGCTACATGATATTTTTTCATCTGTGTTTTTGGCTACATAATTTTTTTTTCCAGGGTGCATTTATGCAAAAATAAAATTTTATTTTGCAGTTTTTATCATTTGTGACTTTTGCTAAATAATTCGTTATTATGTGTTCTTTGCTACATGATTGTTCATTTTTTTTTTAATTTTTGCTACGTAACATTTTTTCACTTTGTTTTATCCAACATAATTTTTTTCAGCATGGGCATTTTTTTATACGCAATTTTTTTGAGTTTGTGTTTTTCATTACATAAATTATTCTAAATTATATATATATTTTTTACATTACATTTGAATCTTTTTTGCTATTATTCGCAAACATTTGCGAATAAACGCAAAACTATTCAACTCCTTCTAGAACCAATTGAGCAGAATAAAAAAATTATGTAACAAAAAAACACAAATTCGGAAAAAAAATTATGTGGCAAAAAACTTTAATATTTGCGAATAAACGCAAATATTTGCGAATAAATGCAATATTATTTAACTCCTTCTTGAACCATTTGAGTGAAAACGAAAAAAAAAAAAGTGGCCAAAAACGCCAAAAATAAAAGTTGTATGAGGCACTAAAAGGCTTCCATATATGAGAGTTAGAACATATAGAACTAAAAGGGGACAGCACTAATTTTGATCTAATGCTAAAATTATGACAAATATACCAAATGATAGCTCAAAGGCTCTACTTTAGGTATATAGCTAATGATGCTCTGAGTATTATTTTGGACAAATTGGGGGACATCATAAAAAGGTCAGTTTTTCTAGAAAACAAGCATGGTGACCCCTCTTTTTTATTGTCTCATATAGATTATTATAATAAGTTACAGTCGGGTACAATGTTATATTAAATTCATATGGCTGGACATTTTTTAATTGCAAGATTTGTAAAAAAAATTCCCTTAAAAAATTAGACTTTTTGAATTGGCTTGCATTTTCTTTGGATCCCCTGAAATTATTGTTCTCTTTTGAGTTTCTAATGAAAATGGTCTCAAAATGTTCCTGAAAGTCCACTGCATGCAATAACATCACCTGCTTTTATAGTTATAGCATTGCAATTAAATTATTAATTATTAGGCTGGATATGAGTCGGAATGAGTGGGGAAAAGCACAAGAATAGAAAACATCCAATAATTTGAAAATTAGCATGCTGACCCCCCCCCCAATTTGTTTCCATATTTTAGCTTTATTATCCCAGGCAGAGGTTTGAGGTAATGCAGACCAATTGTAGACTGCAGAACTTGATTGATTTCTTTATTTGTAGATCTAGTAACATTGCCAAGCTGTTCCTAACTTGACACTGTTGACTTTCTGTATATATACTCCATTAACAAGTTATACATGTAGTGTGTGTGCAGGTGGATTTGTCACACTTAATTTCTGAAGCAGAACTCCAACGCTATTGTATATACATTGATATAATTTGGTATCTTATTAGTCTGTATGGCCAAGTTGTGACTTTTGATAGTCTCATTGACATGTCTCAACTTTGTTTGAAGGATTTGGGAAAACATTTTTACAGATTATTTTGCTTTTCCAAAGCAGTACTCGAATACTACTGCACCTACATGCTTTGTTATTATATGTCTAAAATATTTTATTTGTGCCTTTTGGTGTCCTTATGGCCATAAATACTATAGAATATTGTGAAAAATTCATGTTTTCTAAAGCCTGTATCAACGGGGTCTCACCTACTAGTGTACCTAAACACATGTTATTTGTCTTCTAAAATGTCTATATCGTAATACTTTAAATTTCGAAGCTTCATTTTGACATATATTGCCCTTTCTTTTTTATAATTGTGGAAATTATGCAAAAATTGCTGAACTTGTGTTGTTTGCTACATTTCATAACCCCTGGTACTCTATGATACACTGATATCACAAACCTTTGGAGAATTAAGCGTACAGTGCCTTACAGAGGTATCCTGGACCATGCATGCTAGCAAATATGCCCCCCATTATAATTCTTCTCATGACATAAAAGACACATGCATTAATCACACAAGTTTTTTCAGATGAATATTTAATGATATCAATAAAAAGATGCAGAAAATCAAATTATTATACTATTATATACAGCTGTAACATTATGCAATCACATGCATGCTAAATCCCTTTAATCAGGCAATTTGATAAGATGCTATTGTTGAACCCAGAATTCTTTTTTTTTTTGTTCAGACATACCCTACTAGTCATATAGTGGTTATACTGGGGAACTTTCATTTGATATTTTCGGCACTTATCAGGTGAATGCAGGAATCTGATAGCAGCTGTTGATAACTTCTTCTTTCTGCCCCACCCAGGTTGATTAGCCACTGTACCTTTAGCTTTGAATTTGCGAAATAATGCATCCAACTGTGTCTTTTGAAATATTCAGTATCTTAGCTATTTTTGTATCATTTTCCTTGCTTGTGCAATGCCAAAATCTCTTCTCTGATGTTTTTGTGAGTATTCTCTTGTTTGAGCCATGTCTCCAGTTGACAATGACATGAATCTAATGATTTAAGGCAGTGATTAAAACTGGAACACCAGCACTCAATAACCCAATTAAAGCTGCTTGTTTTCAGTTTTTGTTATTCACTATTCGAACTGTTTGAACAACCCCAGATTTGCTAATCTGCGCTTTTATGAGTGATTGCATGTAGGGGTTGAATAATTTTAAGAAGACAGCTATAATTAAAAGTAGTATATCGTGATTCATCAGAAAAAAAAAACCTTGTCTCGTATTTGTTTAGTTGGTATATTTAAAGCAAAAAAAAAACAGCTAATATGCAAAAAAATCACACAAAATCAGGTCATGCCTGCCATTTGAGTGCACGGTCTGACTAAACTTTAGCCATTATTTTACTCCCTGGGTAATATACTTGAAATAAAAAAATCTAATATTGTAAAAAAAAAAAAGATAACAAGAAAGGTGTGGTGTCCTGTATATGCTGAGGTAAAATACCCCACCCTTAGGGAAAATGTACCATAGTGTGGACACCTAGCCTATATCATCTCATCATTACATCTACCCCTGCCAGTTGGTCATGTAAGCTGACTAAGCTTCAGTAGCATTGAGGCATTTAACAAAAAAAGGATAATGCATGCCTGTTATAATGAGTGAATGAAAAGATTAGAATAATTATGAAAATAAATCATCATTTTCCAATTTCTGACTGAACTGATATCTTTGAGGTCAATTTATGATTATTATGAATAAATATATTTAAGAAACACATGTGATAGGTCAAGTCAAGTGCAATCCCGGCAAAATTTTGAGACATTGTTTATGTCTGGGCCATTATTTCTTGATACATTTTGTATTGTTGCTATTTTTTGTTACATGGTAGACTATTTACAACAAAAAATGTCACAAAATAATATTTTGTCAATCATTGAGATCTTAACCAATCAAATTAAATTAAACTTTGCAATTTATCTCCCACTGAACACATTGGCCAATGAGCTTCTGAAATAGGTGGACAATGTTTCCAATGCCTGCATAGCCTGCAGTCAGATGATTAATTTAATGTGTTAAAATCTGCTGTAATACTAAATAACCATTAACAACCCTTTTATACAATTTTCATGTAAATTCAAAGATCACATTTAGATTGCCCCAGACGTAGTCCCTTTCCTTAGATACAGTCCCTATTAGGAAACACGGCTTGGCAACCGTCATTACGTCTGCCAAATAAAAAAAGCCTGATTGTATCCAGGTCAGCAGGTGCTTTCTAGGCCAGAACAGTCTTCAGGCTTAAGACTTGCCCAAATTTTTTTATAATTACGCACGCGTGGCTTGCTTGCATTTTCCCGCCAATTTCGCAGTTATGACGTCATCACCACCCGTAAGCCCCCTTTTCCCATGGCGCGCCACATATATTTTTTTTTTCATTGTGTAAAGATCACAATTCTAAAGAACATTATTATTTTTTTTTTAAAGAACTATCTATCTATCCATCTATCTTATCTAACTCTTATTTATCTCAATAAAATATGTGGCATTTTACATTGTTTATATAAATAATGAGTTTAGAAGAAAATGGTCACTCGAATTTGAAAGTCTGTAATAAGCAGCAATATGATATGAAAATTTGACTCTTGTGAATATTCAAAATATTACTGTAATATATCAGTTATTAATTAACCCTGTGACAATGTCACATAAATTGATGGTGTCCACTTCAAACATGAGATGCCTTTAAGACATGTTCTATCATGAAATCTATGGAGCAAATCACCTTTGAACCTGTGGCAGTGAGGTTATTGATTAAATTTGGTCATAAATCAGTGGTCTTAAAGCAAGGTTTAGCTATAGTTAGAAAGATTATACTTAAAAATTAGAAAATATTAGTTGAATAAAAAATTAAGAAAAATCTCACAAGGAAGGTCATTGCCATCAGGTGCCATTGCTGTCAAAAACACAAGCACATCAAGAAAATGAATTAGTGAAATAACGACACACAATTTGCACAAATAATTGCAACTGTAAATACATCAACAGACAAGTTGCAATTAATGCAAAATACACTTACGTGGGTTCTTCATCACAAATCCAACCTTCTTCCTGAAACTGCCCGTGTCACTGACAGATCGCTGAATAAAACAAACAAATGCCATCCATGATTTACCAATGTTCACATATCAGTTATTATCACTGACAAAGATTTCTGAAGTTACCATGTGATTCTCTTACATAGCTGATGCACTGTGATATTGTAATTAATTTTGAATAGTCCATCTTGCCAATTATACATACTTAGATAATTTTTTTCTTCTTAAACAGTATGTAAAAATAGACTAGAAAGCCCTCGGGTTGGAGATTCAGCATTTGCAGTTGCACCAGCATTTTCAAAAAAAAAGCATTAAACATAATTTTCAAAACATTTTCATAATAGATATATTTTAGATAGATATTTAGATAGATTTATAGATAGATGAGTGGCAAATATAATTTCTGAGAAAAATTTACAATCAATATAACATAACACATAACACAAGCTTTATTGTCACATTGAACATAAATGTGATTTTTTTTGTATCTGACACATTGAGGCGAAAAGACTTTAACTCTTCAGCTTAGTTATTGACTGTGGCACAAATGTCTTTTTAAAGCGCAGTCCTGATATTTGGCAGCCTATACGTGTGGCCAAGGGATGGCTTTCCTTACTGATAATTTTAGCAACTAATGATTGCATGCTTCTCTTGTAAGTAGAGTCCAATGATTGCAGCTGGCACCACCTACTTAAAAGTCTTTTGCAAATTTTATGTGGCCAGTTGAGATAATTTCGTAATGCTTTAGTCAGCAAGCCATAGAATGCACAACATCCAAACATTAACAATGATCGAATCATAGTGTTATAGAACATAACAATTATTTAATTTTTCACATTTTTCTTTTGCATTGCTCGAACACAATATAAGCGTTTTATGCCTTTTTTTTTACTTATTTCCTACAGGTTCAGCAAAGCTGAATTTCTGGTCAATCCACACACAAAGATATTTATACACAGAAACTGTATCTAGTGTTATCCCATGACTGAGTAATGTTTTTTGCCTGATACTGGTGTTTTTCCCTGGGTGATATTGATCTAAGAGGGATGATATCAAAAGGCTTGGAGGGACAATACGGCTATTCGAGGGATGATACGAGATTTACCCAATCAGAGACAAGAACTGCAGGGACGATAAGGATTTAAAATTTTTAACCAATGAGCAACAAATAAGCAGGGATGATATTGTTTTCCACCAATCAGCAGCAATTTCAGGGACACACCTCCAAATTGAATTGACCGATGAAATCAAATTATTCTGCATTGTTTGTTTTCAAAACAATGACAAATTTGGATATTCTGCATGTCATGAACATCACCAGTTCAGACAGAATTTTGTGTCTTAATTAATATCAAGCTGGTTTTTAGTTTCCTAAGATTTGGGTAATAACTAATTTTGAAACATTTCTGGTCTCGGAAATATGTTAAACATCATATTTGGCACATCAGCTGTCAGTTGTTGACATGTTGCAAAGTCACCACTTAATGATATCCAGCCCATGTGAATAAACCATGCAATTGCAGGCATCGGTTTATGTAAAATATCATCCCAGTTCTTGAAATATCACCAGATATTGATGAACAGGGGTCCCAGAACCTCAACGTAGGTCAAATCCTGCCATTTCAGCTTCGACAGCCAAAGTAAACAGCAAAGTAAACGTGCTCAGAAGTGGCGTTTTTGTGACGTCATTGATGACGTCATAAGCCAGTGAGCACTGCTAAATATAGACCCAGCAGTGGTCTGCAGGCTGACATTTTCAGCTACATGGTGGTGCATAGTATTTGGCCTTAGAGAGCTGATTCAATTTGAAAACTTCATGTAGGCCTACAGGCTGCCATTGTGAATAGGTTATCACAGTGGCAAGAGGCTGTATCTCCCGCTATAACTGTGTCATCAGCATACTTTATGATATTGATACTGAATCAGCAAATATGACCATTTCAGTTGTAACAAATTGTATATTAACCAATGTATATTTGTAGCTGTTGTATTCTTTCTGTTGCTGTATGGGGTTGTTTAATTAACAATAATGGCTCTGATTGCAACAACCTCAGTGTCATGTCGGACAACCACAAATTGCACTGATGTTATGGTCGAGTGCACATCAAGTGCACCTGTTGGCTGGGACCTGCCTCAGCGGTAAATGCGATTGGCAGGTAGGCTCTACCGTTCCCACATGGCTGATTGGCCCAGCACTGAATTTTCTGATTGGCTGTGCTATTTTTAGACTGGGATGTACCTTCCGGTCCAGGGGCATACCATAACAAAGCCTAGCATGCGCACACAAGCTACCTGGAGGATAGCACTGGTACCGCATCTCATACAATGTAGTGAGACTGGTCGCTAGCAATTCTTACATGGGTTATGAATGGCTGAGTCTAAGCCATGCTATGATTGGTCATTGCATCGTACTCTCTAATAGGTTGATTTGGACGAATGTCAGTCATAACGGCTACACGCGAAAACGGCTACAACCCAAAACGGCTACAAAATTTAATGGCATCCCCAAAACGGCTACAACCAAAAATCCCAAATTAAGAGATGACCAAAACGGCTACAGGCGATGTCCAAAACGGCTACAAGCCATGTCCAAAACGGCTACAGCCATAAATTCGAAGTCCAAAACGGCTACACTTCCATACACCAAAACAGCTACAGATTTTTTTTCGTACGAGCGTAAGACTTGATCTTGATCTTAATTGTGACATATTAAATGTGTTATAAAATGTGTTTTGGTCTTTGTTGTGTTTCTCTTGATATTACAGTACCTATAGTTACACATTGGTGGCAGCATCATCTACCATATATGGGTCAAAATTCTGTATTATTTCAGGTTTATCAAATTTTGACCCATACAGTAACAGTACCTATAGTTACACATTGGTGGCAGGACCAATGATCTGTTGCCATTTGGGCTGTTGCCGTTTTGGTCTGTTGCCGTTTTGGTGGTTGTAGCCGTTTGGTGTCAAGGCCGGTCAGCGTAAAAAGCTACTGTTGCCGTTTTGGTTAAGGCTTGAAAAACACTGTTGCCGTTTTGGTTATGTCCCCAAAATTGGTGTAGCCGTTTTGGTTATCGTCGTGTAGCCGTTTTGGTTGAAGCCGTTTTGGTTGTAGCCGTTATGGTTGTAGCCGTTTTCGCGTGTAGCCGTTATGACCGCCACCCGATTTGGACACGCCCCCAAAGAAGTAGCCAATCAAACACCAGAAAACAATCAGCCAATCAGCAAAATGTCAGGATCCTGACATAAAATCACGTGATAATGGCGGCCAAGACCGACTCCTATGCACTCGTGCGGAGGAGGGGACCAACTTACCGGGAGGAATTCCTCCTGCAAGATGGCAGCCCCTACCTGTGTTCTGCGTCAGCTAGACGCAGTGGCCAGCAAAGTGCACCTGTACTATGAACCTCCACCCTTTGCCAGGGGGTGGATGACCTACAAGCAGAAGAACCATAACACTGGCTGTTCCATCATGCTGTGTGCTTCAGCTAATGTCTCAATTATTTACATTTAACAGCTAATTTCTTAATTTAAAGCTGAAACGGTTTTAGTTAGTGAATTTCGACACTATTTCCTTCCATTAAAATCAGCTAATAACCTTCTGCAAAGGAGATCCTTTTACGATTTTCTCATCTACTCTGGTTCATTCCGTTTTAGTGATTATGACAATAGAACTCCATTCAAACATTGAACCAATTGTGATGATTCAGCTAACTGCAAGCAGTTATTGCTGAATCAGAAACTTAAATTAGCAATAGTTGAGATATATAATAACTCGTACAATCCCCAATGACCTTGTTACTGATGATAATTTTACATTTACATTATCTAAGAAACAATACCTGGAGACGCGATATAGCAGGGTTCTTATCTGCGGCCATGTCTTTCATTTCCACGTCCTCGGAATGTTGGATTTTTGGTGTGGCAATACGAGTCTTACGCTTCTCTTTTTCATCAACCTTTTGGACAGCAAACCTCATTTTCTTCTTGACACCCTGGACAGTAAACAAAAGTCACCTTCACACATGAGTACACCATCAATAGTAGACCATTTCAAGACAACCATCCAAAATGTTTTTTTAAAAGAAGCACTTCCAATCATACAAACACATTTCAGAGACATGTATCATATATTATCTATGGGGGACTCCTAGGTCAACAGGGGATGCTGCATACAGGTCCTGGCAACCTTTGTGACATCATCAATTCCCTGAATGACCTGATTGTAAGGACCAGCACTTAGCTCCCCTCATTGGCTAGAAAGTCCCCCTCAGAGAGTGACATGAAACTGAATGAGACCAATTTACTCGGCATAAAACTTCGAGTAAAAAACTAGAGCCATACGATCTGCAACACAGGCAGCTAGAGGAGGGTTGTTTACATGTTGACTGGCGGATCCAGGGGGGAGGTGACCAATGGCCATAGAGCCATGGCCCATCAAGGTTGCCCGATACCCATGAACTTTTGAGATGGAATCATCTTGAAATAGATTTAAATTGTCTGTATTGAATGGCACATAAAGCAAAAAAAATAAATTGGGCGTAGTGCCCAGGATCAACAGGGCTTATAAAGTCAGGTTTTCTTCTTAAATAGACCATTTTCTAGTGACAAACCGTCCAGTTTTCATGGGGACGAATCGTACAGTTACGAATCGACCTGCAACCTAATTCACAGTTAATATTTCAGATTCAGCCTTTTTGCATTGATTATGCAGTTGAAAATGCTGCATTATGCAGTTACATGGCTGGAAATAAGCGCCGACTCCTAGGGCTCTACACCGGTTCGGTAATTATCGGTCATACCGGTAACGAACACATGATAAAAGAACCCGTATACCACGCGTTATTTTCGATATTATGTCGGTATACTTTAGAATATGTTCTTCTGCCCCTAAGATGCAAAATATTAACCAATTTCCTTTCACAACGTAGCTACGCTTGTCGTGATAAACATTGAACCGCCATTTTGATTACTTTGTGTGATGAGCTGTAATTGGTCAAAATTTACAATCCTTAAAATTAACAGCCAATCAGTGATTAGCTTACTTTGAGCAATTGCCTAGCATAAACATCCGGCATACAGCTGGGAATATAACAAATTTACGATGAATGTGTATTGACGATACGCATCATGTATCGATGATGCATATCGTATCGTTTGGATCAAACGATGAAGCCCTACTTACTCGGAAGGCCTGAGAGGCAACTCTAACGTGAGTGTATTATGTGGACCAGCGCTAAAACAACAAGCGCCCATCGTCCGTGTGCTTGTTAGACAAATACAGCACACCCCTATTTCGGCCACATATTGAAAAATGCAGACCATGCAGACAATGCAGACCAAAAGAAGTATTTCACTGATAATTACTTGACACACACCTGAAATTGCAATACGTAAAATATGTACACCTTGACATAAAAATAGTCATTAATAGCAATCCTGAAGTCCCTTCTAAGGTAGACTGATGCTGTGATTATGTGGACACTGTCCACTGGACAGTTCAGCATTGTAATTGCACTTGGTTCCCTCATCCATGTGAATAGCAATGCTTAGTTTGCTCGATATTCCTACAAAATAGCATTCAGCTTCAAGTTTATGAAAATGCAGACCAAGATTTCAGAGGGTGTACAATCGAAGTTTTACCAGATCTGGAAGTGTATGTAGGACAACTTTATTAGACCAAGTGTTAGGTTAGTACATGTACATTAGAAGAGAAAACCAGGTCTGACAAAAGGCAGACCAAGTTTTTATGAAAATGCAGACCAGATCTTTGAAATTGCAGATCAGATTTGGAGAGTGCAGACCAGGTTTTATGTTAGTATTAAAGTGTAGACCAGGTCTAAGAAAATGCAGACTAAGTTTGGAAAATGCAGACTAAGTTTGGAAAATGCAGACCAAGTTTAGGAGAATGCAGACCAGGTCTGAGAAAGTGCAGACCAAGTTTAGGAAAATAAAGACCGGCCCAGAAAAAGTGCAGACCAAGTGTTATGTTAGTACATGTATTAAAAAGTGCAGACCAAGTTTTATGAAAATGCATATCAGATCTTTGAAAGTGCAGACCAGGTTTTACGTTAGTATTGGAAAGTACAGACCAGATTTAAGAACGTGCAGACCAAGTTTTATGTTAGTTTTAGATAGTGCAGACCAGGTTTAGAAAAATTCAGACCAGTTATAAGAAAGTGCAGACCAAATTTATGTCAGTAGTAGAAAGTGCAGACCAGGTATGAGAAAGAGAAGGTCAATTTTGTTTCCATCAATATTATTAGAAATTCTAAGAATTATTTTATGTAGAGCAAGTAAAAATTATTAATTAAATGAGCTTTAATTACATGCTTTAATAATACTTCATTGCATTCTGTTGTATTATTTCAGAAATCAGTCTTCATTACAATAAATTATCTTTAGTTCATTAAATTAAGTGCATATTATGTGTGTGGTCTGCATGATGCCCTAAGATGAGTTACAGGGGTTTTGGTCCGCATTATACCCCCCCCCCCCCCCTCCCCCGATGAACAATCATGGATTCTTGGTTGGCCAGCTTAGACCAACAAACGAGTGCCCCTTCTGTGTTGGTTAACTGCTGGTCCGCATGGTCCGCATTATAGACCGACCCTGCAAACACTCGCTTACCACGACGCATAACTTCATCAAAATTTGATCAATTTTCACAAAGTATATATTGCATAAAAGCCAAAACGTCATAGAATTCCTTTCAGAAGAGAAACAGTATCTACTTGCTCTCGAAACTGCAAAATTCGCCGTTTTATGTGGCCATAGACACAACGCTATCCACGACGACTGGACCACATAACTTCGTCAAAAGTTGATCAATTTTCACAAAGTACATTTGTATACATGAAATTAAAATGAGAATGTCACAGAATTCCTTACTGAACAAAAACAGTATCCACTCCCTCTGGAAACTGCAAAATTTGCTGTAAACCACTTGCCTGACAACACCGTATTCCGCTCTAGCGTTGACCTAGATAGCCATCTAGATGTGTCACTGCGCATGCGCGAATACATTAAAATCAGGAAGAGGCCCCTGGTGGGTTTCAAAAATGAACGATCAATCAAAGCTAAGAAACTACAAGAATTCCCGGCCTGGGGCCTCACGCCCGAAACATGCACAAAGCCATACAACGCACTTCGGTTATTTCCGTAAGAGTTCGCCATCTGCTTCATTGGAGAGGCACAGCGTGAATGACACATCTTTTTACTGGCGATTTGCACCCACTTCCACTAAACGAAATGCTACCACAAAGTACACAGCTCTAAAGGAAGAGGTTGCGTGGCTGCTGACGAAACGGCAAGTGTATAAGAGTCATTTCTCTGGCCTGAATCGCGTCATGCACGCAGGGTGTTTTCGTGCTCATTGATTTAACATACGTTTTCAAATTTGCCACCCCCCCCCCCCAAACCTAGTTGTAAACAGTAGATGGTGTCGCGCAATTTTGGTATCGAGTCACTTCGTAGACACACCAAATCGTCAACACGCCAAATCGTCGAAACGCCAAAACAACGACAACCAATTCGTTGACAACCAACCCATCGACAGGAGGTGGACAAACTCGTTGACAAATTATTTCTATGGACGACCATCTCATTGACAGAAAAACATGGCTATACCAACTCGTTGACGTTTTTATTTAGTTCACACAAATTAGACAGATGTCGCAACAGTATACTCGTACCAGTGCTGCCACCTTACAACATTACTTTCATACTGCATGTTTAACTATTTTATATTTTTGAGGTCGAAACAAACAACACAAAAACTAGAGCACATAGAAATGTGCAAATGGCGCGCAGTATGTGTTTGATACTGCTCCAAGCAAGCTAATCACTGATTGGCTGTTATATTTTGGGACTACTCATTTCGACCAATCACAGCGCATAACACAAAGTAATCTAAATGGCGGTTGTCACTGATAATCACGATGATCTTAGCTACGTTTTGAAAGGAAATAGATGTGCAACACATGTTTGACGTCCGTACCATTTGACAGCTGACAGTGACATTATCAAAGCGAACGTTCGCTAAC
Organism: Alitta virens; assembly: GCA_932294295.1. Classification (NCBI taxonomy): domain Eukaryota; kingdom Metazoa; phylum Annelida; class Polychaeta; order Phyllodocida; family Nereididae; genus Alitta; species Alitta virens. The sequence continues at coordinate 17,509,129 of OW028578.1, read as the reverse complement.
CACGATGACCGGAGCGGAAAGTCATAGAATACCTTTCTGAACAAATACGGTATCCACTCCCTCTGAAAATGGCAAAAAGAGGCCCCCGGTGGGTTTTCAAAATTGAACGACCAATAAAAGGTATAAGACACTGCAAGAATTCCCCGCCTTGGGCCTCTCGCCCGAACATGCACGAAGCTGTACAACGCACTTTGGTCATTTCTGTCGGAGTTCGCCATCTTGTGACCGGAAACAGCCGAGGGACTCGCGGAGGCAACAAACAACGATTTCAAGAAATGTATGGAACACATAAAACAAAACATGAGTGGAAAACACTCCAAAGGCAGTACACTAAAGACGGACAACATGGCAGGGCGCTACGACGTGTAGAAGTATGCTATAGGCCTATACACACTTGAACGTATACCCGAACTGGCCTCATTGGATTAACATGTAAGTTCGAATTTGGCCCACGGAAAATGGCAAACCGGAAGCATTACGCGCAAACGTCTCCTTCAAGCAATGAAAGGCAGTGTATTTTTATAAAAAATATATCAATAAGGTGATCAATTGCAAGTTTGAAAAAATAAAACCGTTGCTTTTTCCTGCCTATCGCTCTCCACAATCCCTGTTGTGCACTACCAGTCACGCCCTCTGGAGTTTACCGACTAGTCGACGAAATGGTATATGCCCAAATTTGCTGTCAACGAATTTGCATTAAATTGTCAACGAGTTGGTCATGACCTGTCAACGAGTTGGTTACAGTGATTTTAAATTTGTCAACAACTTTGCCACTCACAAATTTACAAGAGTTGGTTTGTCAACGAATTTGTACCTGACCCTCAAAAGTGTCAACAACTGGGCATAACGACGATTTTGCGTGTCTACGAAATGACCTGTATTCGCAATTTTGCGCGAATACAGACTTTTTACGAGATTTTATATGGAATCTCGCAAAATTGCAAGAAAAATATACCAGCTAAAAATAGCCTAAAATACAGAACACGTTCCTAGCAGATCCAGTAAAATTATATTCAACAAGTTAAACCGGAAAAAATTAATAAACAGGAAGCAGTGGCAAAAAACGTGGTGTATGAAAAGTGTTGCAACGCTAAAATGTTCTGCATGAGGCCAATCAGCCACTGAAATCATTTCCAGAAGGTTGAGCTTCGTTATTATTAGTTTGGGATCACCAGGTTAATTCCAAAATACGAGGAAAACAATAATCTAACAAATTTACCAATCGATTTTGGATCTATTTCATTGTAAGCTTGGGAGTCAGTGATCTTTCGTAGTTGCCGCCATTTTGGCGTTTGACGCATGCTGCCAGTGATGGACATAGAATTTATAAGAAATCTCGCAATTTTTGCAAGAAAATAATGTTTTACTGCAGTTTTGACGGAATCCTGCAAATGTGCGAGAAAATCTTATTATCTCGCAAAGAAGGAGTATTCAGCAAAATTGCGAGTCACCATCTACTGGTAAAAGCGGATACAACGTGACATCTACCATTTTTTCCGGTCACTGTTACAAACAAAGACGGCATTCCAAGCCTGCCTTCGAATTTTTGTCAACTACGAACTAAAATGCACATGGGATGCGCAGAGCTCTGCTCAGAGCAGCAGGGACATTGTAATGCCTAGTGGGGTGGAAATTATGTGTACATTGTACAATATTGTGTCATGGGAAAAGAAATAATATGATTATGCAATGTGCATGAGAGGCCGCAGGAGTTGTAGAATAGTACTAAAATGATACTTTGAAGTTTTATGCCATTTTGGTGCCAAAGGCATTTTCTGTGACGTCATCAATAAAAGTTTTGGCTTATTTTTTGTCAGCGCGGATCATGACCAGCTGATGACAGCGCATTGATTTCTAACCTAAGCGCCACGGCCAATCACGGAGTTTGCTAGATTTCGTTACCTAGCAAATGACCTAGTAATTAAATAAGCTCTGCTCTGATTGGTCAAACGTTCATTTAGTTGGCTAGCTTTATGGAAAATCACGGCAATGGACGTAGCTCCCATGGAACATTCAAAACCATAGTTCTACTGCTTTTCTTGTCTTGAATCTCATAGAACTGATGATTAACAGTGTTCTAACGTGAGTTTCTTCAAATTTGTTGGGTAGATCTGTATCATCTTAAGTTAAGAACGATTTTTGTGTAAGTAGGTCATTATTATTTTGTGCGCATCATGGCCGCGCAGATTAATTAGGACAACATAGTTCGATCCGGTCATCTGAGAATAGCATGACAGTAGATTTTGTTTTTGGCCAATCTCTAGTCATAAAAGCCCTACGGGCGGCCCCTACGGGGCCGCTCCTGCGGCCTATTATTCTTGGTGTTACTTTGAGAGATCAACCACTGGGATCCAAATAGTGTTTTTCCGCCACTTTTGCCAGCGGGCTGCATTTAGGGGCAAGAACCGCATATGTAAGCTTGCCAAGGCAAACAACATGGTAGGCGAAAAATGCTCATTTGTACGATAATGAAGTGATATAAGATAATAAAATACCGATTATTAAGATCATTTCATGAATACTATGAACTTGTTAACATTGAAGAAAAAAACAAGAACCGAAAATTACTGCGAATTTACAATTTTGTGCGGACCTGTTGACAGTGTTGTTTACTTTTTCAGTTCTGTCTACCTCGTGCCGAATTGAAAAGCTGTCAGAAAAAGCTCACCAAAGCTGATTTTTTAGCTTTTTTCTGCAATTATCCTTTCTTTTGACAACTAGAGCCGATTATTTTCGCGCAATTGAACTACAGGTCTCCTGAGCCCTACTGTGGACTGCTGAGCCTAATCCCTGATAAGTTATATCATTTGAGAAATTCCGAACCAAATCAGTTTTTCTGAATTTCTCTCCTCTGACAATATCCTGAAGGATGATAAATCCTTATGAAAAAAAATACTGGATAGGAGTTAATTGCCAGTAAAAAAATGTAAACAAATGGGCGGCTATCATGGCAGTGAAAAGCCACATGTACCAATGTGTAACGTGGAGGCCGTCTTGGCTAATAATTCAACACAAAAGCCATGCTGGCGTTGCCGAGTGTACACCGTGAACTGAATCCTTTGCCACTATTAGGATGAGTTATCATTATGTTTAGTCATTAAAACGTTTGCTGAAAGATCTGAAGTGACCAAGGCAGAGTGCGGGCTTCCCCCACTTGGGAATTCCCTTAATGACGTCATACGCAAGTCTTGCGAGATCACGACACCAGGCACAAATCGAAGGATGCAAGGAATCCAAGAGAATGCATGTGTTTAGGTCATTGAAGCAACGAAACAGGCCGAAAAGCAATAACAGGCTGTAATTAAACGTAATCTTCGTGCATAGTAAGGGGCATAGCGAAATACGGATGCTAACTTATGTTTTCATCGGCTATACGCATGAGTGATATTGGCGACATCACCCAGTAGGCGACATCATCTCGCGAGACCATAGTGATAACAAAAGCTCTCCCCCCTCTGGAGACAGCTAATAGAAACAATTTTGTACATCAAATACATTACTTCTTTAAGGTAATAAAACTAATATATACCGATGGCAGCTCATCATCTGAAGTGAGGCTGGCCTGTTCATCGCTTTCATCATTTTTGGCTGAAATTACAAACATTATAAAACAATTTAATCTGCCCGTTTTAACATAGCATGAATTTATAATTTATAATCATCTATTGGTTTCCAGAATTTATCCATGTTTAGTCAATCACTCTGTCACTTTTTCATCTGTGATTCAGTCAGTAAGTCAACTGGTCAGCCAGCCATTACTTGTTCAGTCATTCAATAGTCCATCAGTCTGATTCAGTCAGATCCTCACTGAATCATTCACTGATTCGATGAAACAATTAAAAAAATAAAAAGTATATACCTCCATTCTGTTTGAAATAAGCTTTACTTGGTGAGACAAAAGGGTCAATCGCTGTGAGAGCTTCGGGGTTCAGAGAGAGTTGCTTGAAGACCGTCCTCTCCAGTTCAAACCGTTGAATGGACCCAAGTAGGATCATCGAGTCTAGTCACACAAAGAAAAATTATTGAAAAGGAAATGAGCTACTCCAATGTTGATTTTTTATTAGCTGCTTTCTGATATCAATACTTATTTTTCTAGGCAGTAAAATGTTTTGGACATTATTGCGACTGACTTACCTTCAGAGTCAACCAAAGGATATGCTCGGTAGGATGAACTTTTCAGGAGACGGAAAATGTCATAATAAGTTGTTTCTAATGGAATGAAGCACACTTCACGAATCATAAAATCTTCTACGCATACTCCATATGCACTGAAATTGAAAAAAGGTCATCAATGCCATTCATGATTCCGGTAGGATCTCTTTAACAATGCAATGTAGAATTAGAACAATGCAGTCCATTACAGCAAGTTCTTGCCCCTTATGAGAGAAACTCAGGAGAAGAAGAGCAGATGATGGAAAGGGCTTGATTGTTGTCAACTTAGTATAAAATGTATTTAATGCTCCGCAGAGGCATAAGTCTGAACAAGATTCCAAAACTAGCCGCAAGGCCTCGCAGTCAGTGATTAATACAAGACAACATTAATAACGTCTCATTGACTTACTTAACAGCTTTGGCACTTGTGATGTCTGGCAGGTAAGGCAACTTCTTCAGTCGTATCACACTGTCATAAATGGAGACTTCTAATTTGTAAGCTACAGCGTTTGCCACCAATACTGCTATCTGTAAATCCAGGATCAACCATAATTTCAATATTGTTCAGAAACAATAGTAGAGACTTATGAAAACATTACATTTATTTCTTTCCATCAGCACAATATAACTAAGAAGTTCTTGTTGAAAATAGTCACACCCATGTACAAGCTGTAACATCAAACTCATAAAACCAGTACAAAATATACTTGCTATTACTTTGCAGTTTTATTTCAAAGGTAAAATGCTCTTACAAAATCTACGATTTAGTTTAGACACTTTAATGGTCCCTAACACAATGTATTTACAGAGTTGGGTTTGAAACCAGGGATTCGGTTGAACTATATCTTGCAGGGATGGACTGGGATGAAATAGTGGCCCTGGAAATTTGAGTAACAGCGGCCCAGATGTATCTCTGGGTACTTTATTTTATATTTTTATTTTTTTTATTATTATTTTTTTTTTTACACCATCGGCCCACCGGGAAATCTCCCGGCCTCCCGGCGGCCCAGTCCGCCCCTGATATCTTGCAAGAATTAACTCATACAAAATGAAGAAATAAATCAATTTACTTACAATGCATGGCAGAGCGTAAAAAATCTGTCCGGTCATCTCAAATGCTATCATTGCAGTGGACACAGTGTGAGTGACCGCCCCTGACATGGCCGCTGCCCCCACCACTGCATAACCCCCTGGGACAATCAGTTTACCACCAATACCCATTGGGAACCAGACAGCCATGCACTCGCCCATCAACCTGCCAAATGAAGCACCTGAAATGCACAGAAGGATTAATCAGATTAGAACAGATTCACTAAATTTGCACAAAATGGAACACAACATATTGTCTATTGAGGACTCTTAAGGTTCTTATCAGCCACTAATGAACAGCCACTAGGTGGAGTTGCAGTTAGACTCTTGCAGATTATTCTTATTAATCACTCAGGGCTGTTCCATTTAAAAAAAGGGGGGGGTGGACCTGAAGATTTTTCAGATATCGGAAGGGGGGGGGGGGAAGTCTGTCAAAAACCAGATATCGGGGGGGGGGGGGGGGGGAGTCTAAAAAATATTCAGGTCCACCTCCCCCCCCCCCCCTTTTTTAAATGAAACAGCCCTTAGTGGAATATGTGATTACGGCATTTTTCATCTGCATTATAATATTATGATGGTGGAATAATTACTTATATTACTCGACTTTCTATCCTAATTAAGAGAACTTAGATTATTTGACTGTACATTGTCATCGCTGCAAGTACAAATTCAGGAACTGGCAAGATCACCATTAGTAAATAAATCGGCAGTCATCTTTGGATATTCTCACAGCGAGGTTTGAAAAAGTCAAGCTACAATGGTTACGACAAAGCCTGTTAAGCATCCTGTGATCCATCACAACATAATCTCTATCACATTTATTCTGGAGTAAACTCACCCATGGCAAAAGCTGGAGCAAACACACCACTAGGAAACGGAATAGTTATGGCTAATGCTGTAAGTATCATCTGAAACAATTAGACATTTCGATGTCAGTTAAAGTGTCATTTAGTAATTCTCTACAAAAAAGTGCATTACAAAGCAATCAGCTACAGTGTAAGAATGAACTTCTGCATTGCAATGTATGCAACCACACAGTCCAAAACAATTGGTTGTGATTAACAGAGAGAAATTTTGTATGGTGCTTCACAATTGTATAATATTAATGAAATAATTACCCTGACGAAGCCAAAAAGAGCTAGAGACACAAAAATGCTCCCAGATCCTCCTTTCCATAAGTTCAGAGTGGCTTGGTTCACCCCATTGTCCATTTTATAATTAGACCAAGTCGTATTACTGAATAAGTCCTTAATTGCTCTCATGTTTGTAGCCTGAAAAAGAAATATGTTGAATGACTGGTAATAATCATCACACTTAGTTCAATAGAAGGAAAGTCTGTAAGACCACTAAATGAGAGCAACATGGACACAAATACCAATTTATCAAATGCAGGGACAGAAATTTGATGTGCACAAACTACCAATTAATGGATTACCAAGATACATAGTTCTCAATTAGAGAAAAGATAAAATGAGACTCACCTCTCCAGCCATGTATTGTCCCAGGCCAATTGGGCACAATATTCCCATGATAATGAGGACTATCACAGTAGGGAATATAAAACGACTGAAAATATACGATTACGGTTAACATTGTAGGACAAGCTCCTGACATTGGTATCTACAATTAGGAAATGTGTACCTGAATTTCAAAGCAATAGTTCACTTTTAATGTAAATTCGGGCACCTGAATGTAATTTGCCAAATATAGGTGGTTAACTACATCTTGCTTCCCAACAAAGAGTTTAGTTTGAATTGTGTGGTAAATAATCTTTGATATTGTACAGCGACCAGACTGGATAGAGCGACCGCATGGGAGCCGCACCAAATAATTTTGCAACTAAAGTCTCTGTAACACGACCAGTTAGGATGACCATTCTTTATACCACTGACAGAAGCAAACAGCCCCAAATCTTAGAGGCGACCATGCCTGACCACTGGGACAACGGCCATTTGAGGGTCAAATGAAATTAGTGACATGTATATACAAATAATCCTGACACTACAGACAAGACTGTTAATTCATACTGAACATGCCTGAATGCACTGCATAACTTTTACATCACACAAACCAATTATTAACTTTTTTGAATGCTTACTTATTTTGCAGGAAACCTGAGAGCTTCTTCTGTTTCCTCATGAACAGAACAACCCGTCTGTGGAAATGAACAAAAAGAGCCCCTGCACAGCCACACAAGATTCTATGAAAAAAATAAAAAACAATTAGTGATCGAATAAACAAATGAATAGTATGAGGAAAACAACAAAGTTGACTTTGAACTACCACCTCATCTTAAGACCAGACATAAATAAACTTTTCTCTATTAGATTACCAGTGCGTTAAAATCTATTTTGCGCTATAAGCTTTAGTGAACAGAAAAAAAAAACATAGGCTGCGCTGCAACAAAACCCTCAGGGAATCCCGCATAGCACCCAGGCATCATTAAAATTGTTTAGCATCCATCTAAGAGGCAGGAGGGTGGGCGAAACACTTTCCTTTCCAGAGCAGAACTCCCAATACTAATGCACTCACCCTAGCGAAATTTCATACACACAGTAATACTCTATATGGCCTAGTGGTACCTTTTGACAAGATATTAAAAATTACATCATAAATAATTACTCTGAAACATGCAGCATTTCAAATTGCTATGTCTGCCAAAATTGAGAAGCAATACACTCACGATCTTGCACTGATAGAGCCTAATTTATGATATTTTATTCATTGGGTGGCCTTGTGGCAACGGCATTATTTGCCAAAACAGGGTCTCCCGACTATATTTTTTATGACAATTGATGTACCAAATTAATGTCAAATAAATTTATTGTCTGTCTGTCTGTCTGACAGTTACAGTAATACACTATATGGCCTAGTGGTGTCTTTTGATAGTCACATTGACATATGTCAGCCATGTTTTACAAAACTTGGAAAATAATGAAAACAAAACTTTCTTAAAGCAAGCGCTTTAGTGGTAAGATGGTGTGACTAAGTAGGTCAGCCAATGCAAGCGGCACACCCTTTCAAAAGACTCAACAGTTACTGCAGGCCACGCTGCTGTGCTAAATATAGATAAATTTTGTAAACAATGGCGCTGATTTAGCGCTCCAAAGATTGTCGCGACCAATCAGACTGATCTGTATAAACCAGGTAATTAAGCCTATTCTAGCAAGGCCGCATAGGTTAGCTATGCGAAGCATGCTTGTGTATATCCATTTCCTGCCATTTAATTAGTTTGTTTCAGAGGTTGTATGCACAGTAAGGAGTCTTCAGTTCATTGGAATTATCAATACAATAACATGTCCCTCAATTCTGCAATTATACTATACAACATAATATATAACAGTGTTAAAGAAGTCTTGGGTATAATTCCATACAAAACTAGAATGCACAAGGGATGCGCAGAGCTCTGCCCAGGGCAGCAGGGACAGTGTAATGCCTAGTGGGGTCAACATGGCGGCATTTCCCACAGCTGTTGCCGAGGACATCCTAAACTATTCCCAAAAATCAGAAATGAACCAAAATACTCACTAGATACTTAGTTAATGGTCATAGGGAAAATGTCAACAAACGGCCGTTTCTCACCTGGCTGATAATCTCCGTATTTTCCCCTCAACACTTGAAACGTACTTATGCATGACTGATTTGTGTATTTATCACTAAATGTCCGCATTTTTAATGCATTCCTATGCCACACCATTAGCTGTGGACAGCATGGCAACCTCGCAGTGTGGGCTTCCCCCACGGGGGGATTCCCTTGATGACATCATCTCGCGAGACCGTATTGATAACAAAAGCTCTCCCCTCCCCTCTGGGGGGCAGAGATAAGATTTGTATTTAACAGTATTTATATTGATTGATATTTAAAGTTTAAATACAAACTAGAATGCACATGGGATGTGCTGAGCTCTGCCCATTGCAGCCGGGAAACTGTTATCCGTAGTGGGGTCAAATTTGCTGAATATAATAGGTGACAGCTGAATACCACTGTAGGTACTAGGTCAGAAGGTAAACATAGGATACATGTATATAAGTATATTGCCACAGTGAGGTGTAATAGATTGTACAAAAGTGTGACTAAGTGTCCCCTGTGGGCCATTCCCCTCTGAAAGCTTCTGAAATAAAGCATAGGCCTCTAGGATCAACTGGGGATCAAAATAACAGCGTTTCCTGTCATTTATGCGGGTTGTATACTTGGCCAAGTACCATATTCACAACGATCAACTGAGGAGATCCAAACAGCTACTACATCGCAAAAACGACCTCTATCGAACAAAACTAAGTTGGAATGAATCCAATAACACAGAAATGTAGCGTTAGAATGACTTATCAATAAAGGCAACTTGTGGAAAAACAGCAACCTTGCTGACTGTGAGGTTCCCCCACTGCGGGAATTCCCCTGATGACACTATACGTGAGCCTTGCGCGATTGCGAGACTCGGCAGAAATTGAACAATCTGTGACAACGCACACCTTCGCAGAAAATGCCTGAGTGTAGGATAATTCACAACACACCCAAAAGCAATAGAGTTGCAAGAGACTTGGCATGGAAATTGAAGGAGGCAAGATAACGCAGGCCATCACAGAAAAGGCGAGTGTGGGCTTCCCTTCATGACATCATACGGACGTCTCGCGATTGCGAGACTAGGCACGAAGTGAAGGAGCCAACGCGTCACAAAGAATGCCCGTGTATAGGAGACTGAAGCTACGAAACACACCAGAAAGCAATACTAGGCTGTAAAATAACAAGATCTACCTAAAAAATATGGCATGTAGCGAAAGACGGCTGCTAACTTGTTTTTATCGGCTATATGCATGAGTGATTTTGGTGACATCATCTCGCGAGACCGTAGTGATAACAAAATCTCTCCCCCTCCGGGGGCAGAGCTAATAAAGACAAATCTTAAGGGGCGTTCACACTATCACGGATAAGATCTACATATGACCATGGACGTGAAAAATGGGCTATCCGTGCTCACTCGTGGCTCGGTTAATCCGTCGACCGCTCGGCAAACATCCTTTGACGCTCAGCGAACCACTCTGCGAACGTCCTTCCACCGCTCGGCGAACATCCGTTGCCAGGCATCCATGAGGCATCCATGAGGCATCCATGAGGCATCCATGAGGCATCCATGAGGCATCCATGAGGCACTCGTAGATCACCCGTGCGAGTGGTTCAAGAGTGAATGAAGAGAGGGCTACAGATGGGCACGATGCCAAGGCAGACGGTCAGCAGATGTCCAACAAGTGTCTCCCGAGCGTTCCACGAGTGCATGGCGAGTATATAGGGATGGACTGCGTACCTGCAAGTGAGCACAAGCCGCTACAGATGGGTACGTAGAACGTACATAGAACGTACATAGAACGTACGTAGAACGTACGTAGAACGTACGTAGAATGTACATAGAATGCTAGCCAAGTTGTTAGATTGCCACAGGTCTCCAGTCCAGGTCCTCAGGCAAACTCATCAAAGTTCTCAATTCAGCATAACATAAAATGAATGAAAGTCAAGGCAAGTCATGTATGTGGTATCTGACTGGTCACTTGCTCAAATCCAAGATGCCAGGGTTTCTCAATTTATTGATATTTATAGTAGTTTCGTCTCCCCCCAAAACTGTCCCTGCACATCATTGACCAACAGGCCACATCCAATGATATCTCACAATTCCAAATTAGTTAACCAATGGAATTACATTTTACATCAACAAACTCTATTTCTGCTCTTACTCGGAGCTTTTCTCCTCCCTCCTAAATTGGAGATTAAACATTAAAATTCAAACAGTCATTTGCATTCTTGAATGGCACCTGAGTGGCTTTGGTTTCTACATGAGAGGGTTCAACTCCCAGGAGGGCTGAACTCCCATTCCTCCAGTGTCTTTTGACTCGAATGTACCCTTTATTCCTTGGAGCTAAATTGTGGCACCGCTCTTTGACTACCCAAGCCAAGCCACCCAAGTGCCTATTGTGATACAATTCCATTGTACTTCTAGAGCACACCTGAAATACATTATACATTTGAAATAGTTGGGAGAATTTTACCATTTATACAATCTGCACATAAGTTAAACTTAGCAAAATATAATTTACATATAAGTTTAAGATTTACCAAAATCATACAGCCACATTAGACTAATATTATTGCATTAATATGAAATCATAGACAAGATGAAATATCTTTACCACAAAATAATTAAAATTTGTTGAAAACATTATTACAGGACAGAGACAAAAAGCCTAGTGCTTTTTACGAAGTGAATTCCGAGCAATTCCCGTAAATAATGTAAACAATTCACTCGTAGAACATCCGCCAAATTTTTTAACATGTTTAAAAAAATTTGCCCTCCCCACGGATGTCACGGATGATTTAGCGCTACCAGGATGATTTAGCGCTACTTACGTATCAACAACAATAGGCAAGAGTTAAAAAAAAATGTAATCCGCATTCACTGGCCATGCCCATCAGTGACAGTGTGAGTTTAAAGGTTTAATTTGTATGGGATTATACTTAACACACCAATATTTACACCTTTATAAGTCAAAATATTTTTCACACCCTGATTACTTTTAGCTGGCAACTGAAGGAACTATACATATCAATTGCCATTCCCTGCAACTGTTGAACTGGATTGTTTGGTTGCTGATTTGCATCAAATCCATGGTATTTAAATTAGTTATAGTGTGTGTGTGTGTGTGATTAGGGCTTTACGTCCTGTATTTCTGCACCAGTTGGGCTAATTAGGACAGGCAGAGACCATGGCAATGAGACGAAGGATGAAACAGCCATCCAACTTAGGCTCGACCGGGAATCGAACCCGGGACCCAGCGGTTGGAAGCCTCTGAGCTAGGCCCCCGCCCTTTAAATTAGTTATAGATTATTATGCAACTTATTATTATGAAATTGGTAATACTATACAAAAACTTTCAACTGGGTTGCTGACAGTAAAATTAAGAGACTTGGTGAGAGAGATCAGTCTTGCACAAAAATATTTTATGGCTGCATGCCAATCATGCCCATCAGCTGTCACCTGCAGTTGGGGTGTAGCTTTTTCCCATGTATTCTGTGATTCAGCCTTTTTTATAAGTGAGGTTTCATGTCCCTATTAAATATGTCAAGTTTTAGAATATTGGTGAAGATCTGGGATTTACAGGATAGTCGATTGCATGTGGAGAAACCAAATAGACATGAGTGTACTTGGTGAAAGTCATTTCACAATAATACTGCAAATATGCTTAACAATTTTCATGATTTATCAGTCATGTTGTTCAGTGCAGTTACTAGATCTGTATCTTGAGGTACAAAGTCCACAGAAAATGTCAATGCTACTACTACAGTAAAAGTGTTCTATTCTGTATTATGAGGTATGAAAGTAGTTGCAGCACCTGAACTTCCTTCCCTTCCAAGTTCACAGAAAATATCACTGTTACCACCACAGTACAAAGTGTGTTCTAATACTACTGATAACAGACATTAGACAAGATGATAATCTGGAGAGCTGCTGGAAAGAATGGGAATGATATCAAAGGGCTACCGCACTCAACAGGCAAAGCAAGGGTTGATATTGTGTAACAACACAAGCCATGGTTGTGGTTCAATACATATCAACAAACCCTAAAATATCACAACCATCTATTGCAGAGCTGTGTTCAAAATATTTTTCTGCAACCTGTACCCCAGTTAACATGGTCTTTGATACCCACAGTGAAGAATCATTTAAGACTAGAACACACCAGGAAAAAGAACCATCACAGCACAAAAAATCAGATTGGTCACTTTACAGTTGTCTAGCCCAATTGCCAGAATTCTGGTTCAACTTCCTGAGTCTTGGTGAGAATCAGGTATGAATCAGTTGTAAAACAGGCCAACAAGCTCTCATATGAACATGGAGTCGTTGCTGGAGGATTTGAATCATCAGAATCTGTATCGCATAAATTACTCCTGCATCTAGTCTATAACATGAAGAGGCAGATGCACATATATAGCACTACACACAGATGAGGCTGCCAATCATGGACGGAAGCATACCATTGTCTGCAGTCACCACTGATGCCCTAGTCTTGCTCACCCACATAACCACATTACAGAAGATGAGGTATGGATGGATGAATTTATGCTCTGGGGCACTTCTACTGCACCTAACCCAGGCCTGTCATATCATAGTGAGTTAGAATAGGAGATTGCAAGTGATTTGTTATCGGCAACAATTTGAATAAACTTAGAGCAGTACCTGCAGTTTTAACCTGTGGTTGTAAAGTGGTGCAATATCACCAGATGCACTAGTAACAAGCATATCATGATGTGTTCCTGTGGTTGTTTTATTTGTGAATGAATGTCAGAACCCATGACAGTCATAGGATGAGGATAACTCTGACCCTGAGTAAGTCTTTATCAATTTGATGCTTTCTCTCGTACAATCCGTTAACTTGTTTAAATATTCATTTTCCATTAAGTTTAGGTGCAAAATGTGTCAATCAAATAATAAGTTTATTTGCAAAGTGTTTCTAAGTTGATAAGGGAATTATATTAAGCTTATAAGAGTCATATTTCTGGAATATGTTCTCAGTAACCATATTGTAATATTTTTGGTGTAAATTTCCGAAATTGCAACTTGTAAAGTTTAGTGGATAATTTCATGTAAGATTCAAATTGTATCATCTTAATAATTTGTACAGATGATGACCTGGTATGGTATAAGTTTTTGAAAAAGTTTTATGGTCATACCAATGAAAACAGATCTTTTATATAAAATTGTTTTCGGACACTCGAGTTTTACAAAGCAAATCACAAATTATTTTCAATACAATGAATAAGCGATAGCTTTCATGACAATAAAACTGATATATGCATTCAGAGTGCCATTCCGCACATTTCGATGTATAACTCAACTCTCTAGCAAAATTTTATCAGGAATAACAAGCACTTGTATGAATTTATTTTGACGTCGTATGTTTTTACAAAATCCATTATAAGTGCCGTCACGTCATTTCAGAAATACTGAAAATATTCGTTGAGAGAGCGTGGCCAAAATGACGAGTTTGTGAATACAGAAAAATATTTGTCAGCTCTTGCCCAATCAGCGATCTGCATTTGGCATTGACAGAGGATAAAGAGTAATATTACGTGAAATTTTGTTGGGAAAGTGCATTACTGCCAGAGTTCTGCTCCAGAGGCACAATTAAACAATTGTTACGTTTTTTTTCCAGATTTTTTTCATTTTCATAAAGACAGCATGAAATAAAGGTAAAAATTTATTTTGAAAAGAAGAAATACTATAATTTAGATATGTTATTAACAAAATTTTACTCATGTAGGGTAAATACTGTCTTTGATATGGAGGTATGACAAGAAAAGCTCTCTTTAAAAAAGAGACATGTATCAGAATTGGTAACATAGTCTAGACATGCAAAAAAAAAAAAAAACTTTTTTGTACAGACTAAAGGGTATAAGTTGCAGGTAACAGATACTGACAAGGTATCATGTCAAAATATTACAATCAATTAGTATAGTTCATATAAATTTATGTCTTTGTCTTTATTGCTGAACGTGCTATAAAATGTAAATTTATGTCTTTGTCTTTATTGCTGAACGTGCTATAAAATGTACTTTTCCATAGATCCTCGCCACTCTTACCTAGCTACCCACAACTGTCTGCAAATCGACCACTTGCACCGTCTATAGTATTAGTAATTATAAAAAGAGACTTTTGCTTGTTAGTCATACTATGAAACAAAGTGGGTGGGTGATTAGGGCTTTACGTCCTGTATTTCTGCACCAGTTGGGCTAATTAGGACAGGCAGAGACCATGGCAATGAGACGAAGGATGAAACAGCCATCCAACTTAGGCTCGACCGGGAATCGAACCCGGGACCCAGCGGTTGGAAGCCCAATGAAAAAAAGTAAAATATATATATATATATATATATATATATATATATATTTCAAACTTACCTGCTATTAAGTTAGAATTTTTTTAATATACCTAAACACTTTTAGTATTCTGTAATTTGCAGAAAAATGTGACATGTTTTGCAAATATAATAGAATAATTCAAATATAATCATGTTTCATTTTGTTTACATTAACATACATAATTGACAGGTTCAGTGAGTGTAGCATTTTTGAACTGCATATCTGGAGTTTAAAACAGTTCGAGAAATAATTTCATTTCAACATTGGCCTATTTGTAATTACTTGTGTACAGTTTCAAATGCAATCAGCTATCAGAAACATAAAGAGCAATTGACAAATCCAATTTGTTTAATTACACTGTTTCACTTATGAAAGAGTGAGAACAGTGAGCGTGTGTGGCCAGTTTCATTCATTTCATAGTCAGAATGTGGGTGTGTCACTCAACTGGCCAATCATAGCCAGATGCCTGCAATGGAGTGACCACTGCCACACTGACATACAACAGCAGCATCACAAGCACAAATTCAGGATGGATTTTTTTTAACAGCCAAAGCACGATAGTTACCATTTAAATCACATTAGTTTTCATAGGAATGAAATAATGTAAGTAAATATTAAGCTTTTGTTGAGTTGCTAGGCCTTTTACATGATGGGCCTCCAACAGATATTTGTTGAAAACCTTCACCTCCAAGACCAAAATGAACCATGCCAATTTCCGGGAAATCAGACTAACATGGATGAGTCCACTGATGTTTGAGGGGGGAATTGTTAAGATTTAATAAATACCTTGGTACAATAAAACCGGGCACTTTTGACATATGGTCCTCAATTCAAAGTTGCTTCATTTTATTCAGTGATGTCACTGGCAATCTTCACAAGGCTGAGAAGATTATTTGTAACACCAATCTTAGTATCTTTATCTCTATGAGTTCTGCTAATTATAGGATATGTTATGGATGGAGATTCTGATACAAAAAAGTAAATGTTTTCCGTTTTTCCTTTTTTTTAATGATTCTCAGGTATTTACAGCCTTGAGACCCCAAAAGGCACCACTACATTATTTTATTTATTTATGGCCAAATTTTAAGCATGTAGGTGCAGTAGTGTCAGAGTTCTGCTCCAGAAACAAAAAAAAAGTTTTCTATTTTTTAAAAATTTTGTAAAACATAGCCGCCATATATATGTCAATGTCACAATGTGACTATCAAAAGGCACCACTAGGCCATATAGAGTATTACTGTACAAAATTTTGTTTGGGTAAGTGCATTAGTGTTCTGCTCTGGAAACGAAAGTGTTACGCCCGCCCGTCGGACATTGATGATGACAATAACCCTCCTCGAACTTTGTTCCCTAACGGTTAAAAACTAAATTTCACAAATGAATCTATTTAAAATTATAAACATAGGCTGCTGCAGATTTTCCATTTTCCCCTCATCATCTCTCTTTTATACACAGAATATGATAATTATGTAATCAAATTTTAAAACACACATATCTACACTTTAATTCTCCAAAGTTTTATGGACATCATAGCAAATATAGAATACCAGGGTTGAGGGAATGATGCAAACACAATTTTCAGCTTTATTTTTCACATTTTCCATTACTATGAAACACATGTGAAATAAATGTCAATATGAACTTTTGAAAGGGAAAGGGAAAGAACTATGATTTAGACATTTTTACAGCTAAATAACATGTATGTACGTACAATAATAGTTGAGAATTGGAGGTCTGAAAAAATATGATTATTTTTTTCACCCCATTACCATAATTCTATATTATTTACTGCTGTAAACCCCACAAAAGGCACAACTACACTATTTTAGCTCCGGAAAAAAAAACTATTTCATTTCTTCCTAATTACATACTAGACCTGACGGCTCTCATGATGGAGGAATAGATAAGTTGAATGTATCTCTTCAATTAAAGAAGAGTGAGTGGCTGAGAAGTTGAAAGAGCCTCACTGACCCATATTTCTTACCATGGCTGAGATAGAATCCCATCAAATGCAACAATTCACTGGCATTGCTCAACATTACCATTTGTCCGATTGGTCCGGGGCAAGTAAAAAGTCTCCAGGGACAAGCAGAATACTTCAGGCACTTGTCCGAATGGACAAGTGAAATCTAAATGACTAAATTGTATTGTAGTCATTCAAATCCAATTTAACACTAGCAAATGGAAATTGGACATTAGCTTGACAGATCATAGGTGTGAATATGACTGAGTTGATCGAACTTCACTGCAAGTGTCAATGGTTAATTGCAAGTTAACATGAGTCCAGTTCCAGGATAAAATACATTGTACTCAATCAAAGTTGGTTAGGTTTTGAATGCCAGTTATCTTAAAGGAAGTCAAGGATATTAGTATATTTCTAGTACACACGTATTGGTACCTTATTGAAGACATTCTTGATGCACTTGTAAATTGAGAGCAGAAAACACAACCGTGTTCAATTGTTATAGTTGCAAGATACGCATCCATCAGAAAAAAACTGCCCCAAGATAACTATTATTTATCATTTCCGAAACTGGAAGATAACTTAATATGCTTAAATTATAATTTCTTGATGGTCACACGAAAATTCAAACTTGAATTCCTTATCCAGGAAGATAGGCCTTGGCCTTTGTAAAATAGATAGATTGAACTCCCTACCACGGGGGTGTATCCTGACATGAGGCCTATTGAATGTACCGGCAATATGCATTGTCTGGATCAGGACAAGTAAGATTCTCCGGGGGACAAGTTAAATTCCAAAGTTACTTGTCCGATGGACAGTTTATATTGAGCCCTTCGTGACTGGATCTCCAACACATTTTGAACAGTTGCTGGAAACAGGTATTCATTAAAAACAATTCTCTCTTGTTGTTACCAGAGGCCTGTGACTGCAATTCTGACTTAATTGACACCTCTGAGGAGTGACCTATTCAGCTACACTCTGCACTATCCCAATGGCCATTAACACCTGTCAAGCCAAAACTAACACATCGGGCGCTGAAACGGGCGGATTTCTGTAATTTTCTCCCGAATTGACCCTTTTCGGCAAAATCCGCCCAATAACTGACCTGTAGGACACTATACAGTATCATTATATACAGATCGTGGACCTTTACATTGCATTTCTGAACCAGTTGATCCACTACAACTGAACTGCTGAACTCCATTATTATCGCTCAACCACCACCATGTCCGTACATAGACGGAGGCACTGCCGTTCCTGTAGCTGAGACATGTCAATGAGTCAAATACCAAATTACATCAATGTACATACAATAGTGTTGGAGTTATGCTCTGAAAACGAAGTGTGCTGCCCACCAGCCCGGATCATGGACAACTTTTGACCAAGGTAACTACAATACCTTTAGCAAATGTTTTTGCCGTGGGTAAAACAGTGTCATCCCCTACAATTAGGTCTTTCAAAATAAGAAAACACTCACCCTAGAATTGCAAAAGCTAAGAGTTCTATGGGATCAAATGGAAACTCTTGTCGGAAAGCAGTTGGAAAGAATGGCGTCAATGTCTCTGAAACAAAAATTAATTTTTTATTCAATTAAAATTTCTATTAAATGGTACCCAAAGAGATAGCTGTCATTATTTCTACGTTATCAAATTAACTGTTAATATGCAATATTCTAAAAACGCTAAATCTGATTCAACTTTAAAAGATCAAATGTTTTACCTTCATCCCTAAATATGATGGCAAGACCTCTGAATATGAACGCTCCACAAACAGAAGCATAAAATGCTCTCCAGTAATTACGAACAGCAAAGTATGTGGCTGTTACTTCTATACTGAAGAGAACACCTGAAAAAATACGATGTATGCCAAAAAGATTATCAGAGCATTAAGTAGTAGTTCTCGAAAGCTCAAAAGGCCAGAGGAAACAGATAAAATAATGTTCGGCACACATTAGTATTTGCGCATTTCTATTTACAACCATGCTGTCTGTCAGTCCATGCGCATGTTTGTCTCAGTCTCCCTGCCCCTCTGTCTTCCATTTCGTCAGTATGTTAACAGTTTCAATTGTATTTGTCTTATAAAGAATGATTAAAAACAGTAACTTGTTTCTTGTTGTCTTCCTCATTTTTTTCAGTCTTCCATATTTTGAGATCTTCAATTTCATTGCAAAGCTGCTACCTTAAATTACTTATAAACGTTTCTATGACATATTCAAAAGAGCACGCCAAAGACTATACCAGGACACTTGGCAACTTTTGGACTTATGACATGAGTACCGTAGTTCAGTCCTACTTGGTGTTGGACACAGACATACTTGGAAATTTTAATCCAAAATGCATCAATCTGACTTAAAATAAACTCCCCTTGCATTATCCAATGATTGCTTCAGATAAATAAACGATGAGCCATTAAGCAATTTTATGACAATATTTAAATGTATATTACCTCCAATGGGAGCGGCAAAAGTACAAGCGACTCCAACAGCACATGCTGCAGCCAACATTTCTGTAAATCTCGATTCATTCTGAAGCAAACAGATTATTTAACTTTCCGAGTAAAACATGAATTAGTGTTAACCATGATTTTACTAAAAATCAGACAATTACCTCATAAATGCCCCTGAATCTTCTGAATCCTTTTCCAATAAATGTTGCTGCTAAACTAGCCACATGTACGAAAGGGCCCTGATCAAACAAAGAGCTGAGATATACAATTCCACTGAGACCAGGAATCGGCAACACTAATGTGCCAGATTGTCAGCACCACATTTTTGAAAATTCTAATTTTTGTTTTATTTTCAAATGCACCAACCTCCTTCCCTATGGGTAACCCACTACCAAGGGCAGTTGACAGACCGACCACTTTGGCAATAAATGTGCGAGTATTCAAGTACTCCTTTAGCACTACACCTCTGAGAATAGTCTTCATCTCTGGTATACCCGAACCTGCAACGGGATAAATTTATCAAATGAAAAGAATAAGCCCATACAAATGTGATACACATAAGTCAAAAGAATGATTATTGACATAGACCTATTACTTACCAATGGCATTTGGTCCAACTAAATGAGTGAATCCCACAGAAAAACAGACCATGACTGTTGGGAAAGTGATCCATACTAAGAATTGAAGGCCTTTGTTAAATGCAACCTCTTCATAAATATAACGAGATGCTGAAAACGAAACAAAGATCAATAAGACTACTACCCCTGACGGCTCTCAGAACAGAGAAAGTGAGGAGGCTGTAAAAACAGATATACTCAGAAAAGCTGAGCAATTAAAAGAGCTGGTAAGGGGTGCATTTGATTCGGCGAACAGGCATGGTAGACCGGAGCACGCGTCATGTGATAGGTGTACCTTGGTCGGCGTGGTGCATTTTTTTTGTCCGATGTGAAATTATTAACCCAGCAAATGCTGTAAAGATCTTGTAAGATGAATACCTACTTTTTCTATGGTTTTATTAGTTACTAATGAAAAGTTTTATGTTGCTAACTGCATGGGCACTGCACTCAGCCTTTTTTAATATTACCAAATAATTAACTAATAAATTTGTTCATAAGGCCAATTTTGCACATTTGACGCCATGTTGCACCACATGGCCCGGCCAATTTCGGTCGGCCAAGTGGGTGAAGCCTGTCTATTGCGTACGCACATGAACCAAGTCGAACAAATTGGACCTTGGAAACCATGTCACACCGGTCTATCCAAACAAATGCTCCCAAGGACTATCATAGACTTTATTTCCACTTCCTAATCCAATTACACTGCATTTATAATATGTATATTTGAATTTCGCTACATTTCAATTTCTGAATTTGCCAACTGTAAAAATGCACAAATATTTTGCATTTCAATTGATCACCTTGTGGGATCCAAATCGCCGCGTTTCCCGCCACTTTTGCCAGCAGTGGAATATTGGGTTAAGAAACGCAAATCACGTGGCGAAAACAAGAAATGTTAATGAATATGAGCAACATTTTCCAGTTCGGGACAACACTTTGACACTACAGAGCAGATGCTAAATTAACCTTTCTCATACTACAACAATTAATGTAATGTAAACCGAATTTTGCTTTAAAGCCTCATTTATCAGAAAACACAGAATTTCAGGTTGGTGAAAACTGCTCAGCTTCCCCCCCCCCCCTCCACATTGACTACATTGATCAGTAGAGAGTGGTTAGATTAATGGTCTCAGTTAAAAATAATTGCTTCTTTTGGCACATTCAAATAGTTGCAACACTGTCAAGGATCTTGAAATAGCAATCAAAAACTCTTCAGTTCTCAAATTCCAATTTTCATAAATGGAGCTGGTCATACACCAAGAGTTATATATTATCATAATGACATTGATTATGATTAATCAATACCAAACATGCACAGTGCACACCCACCTTCAATACATTTTTCTATGGTATAATCCATGAGAAAGCTGATGAAAGCCATGGAAACTCCTAACAAAGTAAGAAAAAGCCAATCTTCCCCTCCGACAAATTCTATCACTTTGTCCCAATAATAGCTGATTTGTTCTGAAAGTAAAATCACTCAATGTTCAATCAAAAGCATGTTTATTTTATAAATATCATTAACATCCTTTGTTACAAAAATAGCAGGACATTCCTACGCAAATACAAATACTTACAAAGAATGATTAAATACACAAATTCCTGAAACCTAATATAGATCACATCCAATTCAAAACTTAACACAGAATACAATAAATTCATTACTTTAATTCATATCAGTTTTCTATGTCATCTACTTCAACAAAATAATTAGGGTCTTAAGAGCCACTGACAGAGAAAATCAAGCAGGAAATATTTGATAAGTTGAATTCGCTCCAATTTTCAGAGTGTGTAGTTTTATGGTACCCAAGACTAATACTAAAACATGGCTCAGGCGCAAGTAGTTGCCATGATAGCCACTTAATAAATATTTTGGGCTGCTTCACCCAGTCCTATCCTTTAGCATTGTTTTTATAAAAAAATATGGTCAAGTTTGAAGTTTATGGAAATCCTTCCCCAGACATTCTAGTCATATCCCTATTTAAAGTAACAATTCTATTACCTATTTATGCAAAATAATTTGGTGGCACTCATTAAACAAAGGTACCAGGGCCATAAATCTTTTTATTATACCTCTTCAATGTCTCATGAGCTGTGATTGGCATAAACAGCATCACATGACATTGCTTGGAAAGTACTAGTGCCCCCGGGGCACTATTCATTGAGAATAGTGACCGGCGTCGTCAATTCGAAACTTTGAGGTGATTGTGCCTAAAGGAGAGGCTGCAGATATCAAAGTTAATCAGTCCCCCATTAAGAACCAAAGATAAGCTGTTATTACATGTTTTCAGATCGAAAATAGACCAAATATTAAGCGAGATACGAATAGGAGAAGGCATAGAAGCAGGTTCTCCAGCATCATGGCGAATTTCATGATGACCGTTGACCGTTTCAAAACTCTTAAAAGTGATCCTATGTAACAAGAGATGCAGTCCATCGTTTAGAAGAGCTCATACACTTTAATTGTGTGTTTTCGGATCGAAAATAGGCCAATCATTAAGTGAGATAGAGGCAGGAGAAAGCAGGTAGGTTGGCGTTGGCAGAAAGCAATGAATGTGGATCTCCCACAAACGTCCGCGCCACGCTAATTTGTCTTCATAAATTTGCGGCATACAGGTACATAAATAAATAACTAAATTCTACTTTAATGTGTGGACAGGCAATGACAGTGAAAAGGTAAATTTAGCTGTCACCGCTGAGCTACGGATTAATAGATAAATAAGGTTGCAGGTTTTCACGGAATTAGGACCTCACCAAATTAAATATAATTTTATAACTTTTAAAATGACCTATAAGGTTTTAATTAAGTAAATTTATCATAAATTTGGGTTTGACAAACATCTGAAAACTGAAAAGAGCTTGTGTAAAGCAAAAATGCTTAGTAAACCATCCTAGTGGTGCCTTGTGATAGCCACACTGACACCGGCAATGTTTTACAAAATTTGGAAAAATATTATTTCCTGAGTGTTTATATAGTGTGTGCGAGAACTGAAACAATTGCCACTTGGCCTACATAGCCTGTTACACAATGCTATTTAGAGTCCAAGATGTCCTTTTTTTTTTACTCTTGAATTTCTTCATTTGTTCATTATATTCTGTTAAGTGTAAAACTAGAGCCTTACGGCGCTGAATCCAGAAGGTGGTGATATTGTACATGTAGTGGGTAGAGTGTTAGTGCTAGAGTACTACCAGATGGGGCTATAGACATCGTTTGATCCTTTATGATTCAATAATATCACGATAAATTGGTAACAATAAATATAAGTAATTGAGAGTTAATCACTCAATGCAATGTGTGAATGAGTGCAACGTTCTCAGCTTAATGTATTTTTGCAGCTAAGAGCAATTATCAGATAGGTTCAGTCTTGTCATTAAAATTATATTAAAATTGCATTAAAATGATTAAATTACATTCACTCTTGTCACACCTACAGTGGCACGCTCTCAACAAAGCTCAAGTGCAATTAAAACATTTATACAAGTCACATGGTAAATTATCCCAATTTTAATCATCTGGTCTGTCATTTTAATTGAAAGACTTTTAGTAATTGCATTTCTGGACAGGTCTGGACAGTCCTGAAAAGGTGGGATACACAAGAACTGCGTTTATTTTTATTGGATCGAATTTGCGGTGTTTCCCGCCATTTTTGCGGCTGATCTTATTTACCATTAGTTTCTGTTCAGTAGGCCTAGTTCTTAAATTCGCCACCAGGTTGCATATAAGGCCAAGAGCAGAAATTGTATAACGTCATACAATCTCTGGCCAAGAGCCACAAAAACTGCGAAATGCTTATTTTTGCACAAATGCCTAACGTAGAAGACTAAGTTGGAATAAGTCAATAACACACTAAAGTGCCTTCAGAATCACTTTCCTGGCACGAAAAAGCCTTGAAAAGTTCAAAACAACGCCCAAAAGTCAACCGAAAGTTGTCCGCGAAATGTAAACAAACCTGCAGAAGCTGGGCTGGCAAGCGAGCAAGTGCTGGTAGGTGAAATGACGAACGCACTGAGCCCCGAACACATTAATTTTAAGCATTTTTTAAGAAAACTACGAACCAAAGAATGTTGCTCAATACATTTTAAAGTATACTGAGCCCTATGTGACACTGTTCAGCTTGATATCCACTGAGGCTATTCATTTGAAAATTTTCCTGAATGTTCCACTCTCTCACATCTCATCCTCTGACAATATTCTGAAGGCTTGATTTCGCAACCTTCTGTATAATAATAATACAGTGTTCCTGTGGGTTATTACAAAGTCTGATAAAGTTTTAGTTTATTTTTGTAAAAAGTAAGGCCCGTATTAAGTCTTACTTTTGTCCACTAAGTCTTACATTGACTTATTTTGATGCAAATATACTTGGATCCACATCCACATTGTAATATTCAGACAATTTGGTAAATGTGAATGAATAGAAATTATGAACTTTCCTTAAATACACAAGAACTGCGTTTATTTTTATTGCTTAATAGCCAATGAATACCCTGACTGTTTTTTGGACGATGAAATTGAAAATACTGGTGTATATTACTATATTAGTGGTCTTATTTTTCATGTGCACATGACATTATAATGTCTTACAAAAATATCTTTCTTCTTATGAAGGTAAACCTGCAGGAACCCTGTATTCAGTTTGCTTGAAGTATCAACACAATAGCATGTTCCCTTAACTAATCTACAACTAAGATTATCATTTATGTCCAAAATAGTCATATATGTGCTATGGCAATGATCCTAAGGAATATATACATGAAATTCAGCAACAATGGTATGCCACATAAAGATGTTGGGTATAATTTCATACAAAATGATCCTTTAAGGTTTGTATTTACTTGTATTTAAACAAAGACTAAATACAAATAAATACAAATCTCACAGGTATATTTTGTACGAAATGATACTCAACATACCAGTTTTAATGCCTTTATATTAAGTCAAAATATTTTTTGTCGGCTGTTAACATTTGGTTGGCAACTGAAGGAACTATACATTATCAGTTGCCATATTCCCTTCAAACAGTAACTGAATTGTAGAGTTGCTGATTTGCATTAAATCTATGACATTTAAATTAGTATTTAAAACCAAACACTTTACAGGTAGGTGTATGTGAAGAAAACAATATATAGACCATTATGCAACTAATTATTATGAGATTGCTAATTATAAACAAAACTGTTGAATGGGTTGAGCATGGCAATACTATGATCAAATATTTAATAACTGTATGCACATTAATTCTACAACATTTATGGCGGTCAATGCTAAGTATGGGATGCTAAGGAATATGAAGGAAGCAACACAATTTTTAGCATTTTTTCCAGATTTTCCATTATTATGAAAAAAAAAGAAAAAGGATGAAACAACATGGGAAAATTTAAAGCCATAATAACATCCAAGGAGCCTGAGGTGCTGATAAACCTAGGAAAATTTCTTTTACAAGCTGATGTTTAAACAATGCCTTCATCCGTCTCCAAAAATTGCCCAGTCATATAAATCTTTGAACTTTAAAACTGCCTCCATGAACTGCCATGATGAAAACTCTTTGTGATTTTGTTTTCTAGAAGTGAAGTCAGATAATCTCTGTAAATATATACATGTATACTTCCTATTAATTAATATATATTTAGCTCTATTTTGAAGTAAAATCATTCTGTAAATAGTTATATTGTACACATTATATAAGGAATGTATTTGGTTGAACATGTTAATATGTATTATATATGTAAAATATAACTGCGTTTATGATACAAGCTGTATGTATAAAAGATTCTGATTGGATTTTATAAGGAGAGGATAAACAGCTAAACTAATGTTAACTTCTATGTAAATACTTTAATTTGGTGGCTGGAACCATCTGTAACTATAGTCTTTGTTGTATTCCCTTATTTTGATTATTTTCTGATTGCTTTTATTTATTTTTATCTTTTGTACTTGTGACATATATGTCTTTTCTGACATCTTCTGTCAATAAAAATTTCAAAATGAAGCTTAAAAGTGAAAGTACTATAATCTAGATATATCATTGGCAAAATGTTACTGATGTAAGGATCATAGCGTTATTGATATGAGGGTTTGAAAGAATACCAAATTTTCATATTTAACCAAAAAGGTGTCTACACTATTTTAGACATATTATTATTAAGTTTTGTATGCATGTAGGTGCAGTAGTGTGTGAGTCCTGCTTTGGAAAGGGAAATTTTTATGTTTTTTTTTTCATTTTTCTCTAAATATTTAAAACACAGCTGAGATACGTCAATGTGACTATCAAAATGCACAGCTAAGCTATATAGAGTAATAACATATACAATTTTGTTAGGGTAAGTGCATTAATGGTAGAGTTCTGGTCTGAAACCACAATTTAACACAATGTTTAGCATATTTTCTGATTTTCCATTATTTTGTAATTAGAATGAAATGAATATCAAAATACAGTTTAAAAGTGAAAATACTATAATTTAGATATGTTACTGATACAATTTCATTCATGTGAGGTAAATAGTGTCTTTTGTATGTAAGTTTGAAAAAGTATGAATTTACCTATTTTTTTTAAGTTTTAAGCATGTAAGTGCAGTAGTGTCAGAGTTCTGCTCTGGAAACGAAAAAAAAAAATTTTTTTCAACTTTTTCCACATTTTGTAAACATAGCCATGTCAATGTGACTATCAAAAGGCACCACTAGGCCATATAGCGTATTACTGTACAAAATTTCGTAAGGGTAAATGCATTAGTGTCAGAGTTCTGATCTGGAATCGAAAGTGTTACGCCCGCCTGCCGGTTGGACGGACATTGATGATAACAAAAACCCTTTCCGCACTTCGTTCGCTGAGGGTTAAAAGTAATGGGCCTTAATTTTATTTGGTGGAGGTATAACAAAACAATTATTGCCTGGTCACTTCAGGCCCTAGTACATTTTATTTGACCCTCGGGAGTGATAGTTGCCACTATTTCCCTCGGCTGACATCTCGGGAAATAGAGCCAACTATCACTCCTTCGGGTCAAATAAAATGTACTAGTCCTCGCACCAGTCAATACTTGTGTATAATAGAATTTACCATTGTAAATACGGGAAATTTACTATGCTATCTCGAGTGTCTTGTATAAAATGGGCCTAGTTTATTATAGGCCGCAGGAGCGGCCCCGTAGGGGCCGCCCGTAGGGCTTTTATGTTTAGGGATTGGCCAAAAACAAAATCTACTGTCATGCTATTCTCAGATGACCGGATCGGAACTATGTTGTCCCCTAGATATTCTGCGCGGCCATGATGCGCAAAAACTTTCAATGAACTACTTACACAAAAATCGTTCTTTACTTAGGATTTTCCTGACAAACTTGAAGAAACTCACGTTAGAACTCCGTTAATGACATTTCTAGGTGATTCCAAGACTGGACAAGCAGTAGAACTATGGTTTTGAATGTTTCATGGGACATGATGGGAGCCATGTCCATTGCCATGTCCATTGCCATGAGGCTTGACAAACTAAACGAACGTTCGACCAATCAGAGTAGAGCTTATTTCTTTGCAAGGCCATTTTGCAAGGCAACGAGCTCTAACAGACTCTGTGATTGGCTGTGGCACTTAGGCCTTAGAAATTAATGCATAAGGCCTCATTGTTCATCAGTAAGACTACGCAAGCAACGAGCAGAAGGGAATGAAATAAAGCTTAATTGCAGAAGGAAATATGAACTAACAGTAATGCAAACAACACCAACCTGCAGTCCATTGATAAGATATCAATAAAGAAAGAGGAGGCCGTTATTTTCGGGAAAAGCCCTAAAATAGCACCAGGCTATAAATAGATGTGGGCGTGGCCTAATGCAAGCACGTACTTTTGTTTACAAATGAATAGATCTGTGTGTTGACAACTCTGTTTTGACAGCTTGGTGATAACCCGATTTTGATAGCTGATTAGTCAAATAGGTGCAGTTCGATTTCTTCAGAAAATGTTACCAACAGAAACAGCTTTTTAATCTAGTGGATAACATCAATGACTTCAATACAACATTCAACACCAGTTGAATAAATCACTTCAGTGAAATTGACCGCGACAGTGATGCCAATGAAATATCATGGGGTTTTAAACATACAACAGAATATCTAACTAAGTTATTCTTTGTCAATGATAAATATGCATTTTTCTGGATTTTGTTTAGACACTGAAATTTAATGTCACTAATTTTCATGCTATTTCCAATAAATGGCATGTGGTATGTCAGTCGCTAACCATGTAGACCAAAATTGCAAAATTTCAGTCTTATTATACACTTTTCTGGTGTGACATGACAGTCGCTATCCAAACTAGTACCACAAATTAATTAATCAACCTTGCAAACATTATTTATTTATGTGGACTATATAACTATAACATTCACTTAAAGATAATATATTCAGGTTTATCATATATATATATATATATATATATATATAAATATATTGTCTTTAGGTATATTTAATATCTATCTATATAGATACACAATTCATTGCATCAACAATGCAATTTAATTTAATTTTGTTATATCTATAGAAGAACCCTTCAGGGGCAGATCCAAAATTGTTTGCAGTGTTCCCTCTAATTTCTTATGCACAGTGATGTATTAGGCCAAGAAGGGGAGGGGGGCTAAGAACCCCCTAGTTCAGTTACTGGACTAAGAACCCCCATTAAACCCCCCCCCCCCCCCCACCCTACCTTTGAATCTGCAGCTCTTAAAAAAAGGGTATAAAAATATATGCCATGGTACATGTACATGACTATGATGACACAGGACTATCCCTGCGGCCCCTCATGCACATTGCATTATCATATTATTTAGTGATACATTTTATTTCGTAACTTCACCATTTTTCATCTGATTTTCAAAATTTATAAGTTCACGTATACCTGAAAAATTTCACTCTAGCTATCAAATATATTTTTAATCAGAAAGATGAATTATGGCCATGGCGCTCCGTTTTCATCAATACGCAAAATCCCGTCGCTACTGTATACAGAAACCAGAGCCTTACGGCGCTGAATCCAGAAGGTGATGATATTGTACATGTAGTGGATTGGTAGATTGATTGTGCTGGAGTAGCCCAATGGTCAAAATAAAATATTAATACGTATGTTGACATTTTGGGTGTTGAAGTTTTTGCGTGTAGCCGTTTCGTCTGCCACCCTTGCACCCCTGGTGGTGGCAAGTAGTACTATGTTAGTCTGGCGTTTCCCAAGCTTAACAGACCTCCTACACTCACTACAGCTCAAAAACAGCCTCTTAACAGTAAAACTAAGTTAAAATGAGTGAATAACACACTAACGTGACTTCAGAATCACTTTTCTGGCATGTCAAAGCCTTGAAAAGTTCAAAACATCGCACAAAAATCAACCGGAAGTTGTCGGCGAAATGTAAACAATGCTCCAGGAGCTGGGCTGGCGAGTGAGCAAGTGTCTGTAGGTGAAATGAAGAACACTCTGGACCCCGAACACACTCATTTTATGCATTTTTTAGCAGACTACTCATATCCTTCCTGAGTAACTAGCTGAAGGATGTTGTGCAATGCATTTTAAAGTATACTGAGCCCTATGAGCTAATCATTTGAACATTTTTTGCTCACTCAGCTCTGATCAACCCCTCAATCTGACAATATCCAGAATTTGCTCCGCAAACCTTCTGGAGAAAAGTAGATATTTTGGGCTTTCTTTTGCTATATTTTGTTGAATTTTAGTCAACGTAAAATGATCTACACCCCTTTTTGTTGTACTATGCATTTTACAATTTTAACTACCAGGATACTAACTATTCAATGTGGTTCAAATGGATAGAGTCAGTGAATAAAGCTAAATCATTAAGTAAGGTATCAAATGAAAGCAATCAAATTTTCTTGCAGATGAATATGGTTATTGAGTTGTGTCAATTAATTAAGCGTGTTGAAATTTACAAACGGATATCAACCATAGAAATTTTGACTCAAAAAAATTGAAAAAAATCCTCTATCGCTTATGATGACTATTCTATTTTATGGGTGCCATCAAATTTTATGATGGAAATGTGTTGACCAAGGGTCAGTGCAACTGCTACATACAACGGTTTGTTCTGGTACAGATCTCCATAAGAAAAATTCAACTTTGAAAACTTCTTGATTTTTGGTCATTCATATTCTGTTCGCATGATGTCTGCTTCATGTCTCCATCATCTGTTGTTTGTCTATCTGTTCTGCCTCACTCTGAATAGTTGCCATGGCGATGACTTCACCATTTCAAATCATTTTAGCAAGCAGACAGTCAACAAACTGAAGCATTGTCGGCCTCAAAAGACTTTCTGAAGCTTCTCCCTTGACAAAATTGTATTCAGATTGAAGGAATATAAAAGTTAATAGGGTTTCTTGTGCCAGGCAAAGCTAATTTGTTTATTTTATGGATTTAATGAAGAGTTATCTAGTTCTACTGATGATGTTCACTGAGTCTAAATGCTGCCCTGTGATTGGCCAGGCTGTTTTCTGTATAAGGGATAATTTTTTTTATGAGGTTCACAACAATGAACCTCATAGTGTGAACCTCATGGTTTTTCTGTGAGGTTCACACTTTATTGCGGGATATCACTATATTTTACGATTTGATAACTTACTGCGTATTTTAGAATGTCGACTCGTGTCATAAAATGATATTTTTCGTTTCTCTTGTTCCTTCTTTCTGCGACTTTTAATTTTTTCTGCTTGTCTTTTTGCAAAGTCTCCCAAATCCCTTCGGTATTGACCATACATCTGGAAAAAGAAGAAGTCACATTAACAGAGAAATTGACACTGCCATTGCTTTCTTATCCTTGAACAGAACAAGATATATATGGCCTCCGGTAATGGTTAAATGGTTTACACCAGACAAACACACAATACACATAAATTTTCTGACATACAATACTAATTATCCTAAGTGTCAGAAAACAACTAATTACCAAGCGAAAATTCATGACAATACATTATGAAAAAACGTTTTGAAAATGATCACGGTACATTTTAACACAAACTATTCATTACTCAAATCACCGGAAAAAAAAAAATCTGGCTATGTCATTATTAGGACTTATATTGTAATAAGCAGGTCCATAGATGTACATCGTTTTTTGAAGGAAATTATAAGGAAGGAAACATTTCAGCTTGTTAACAGTCCCTTGGAATATTACTTCTCCAGAACTCACGGTTTACTCACCAAAGTCTGTTCATTTTTCCAGTAGGATGATGCACTCTGCTGCTGACTACGACTGTTTCCTCCAGCAGCTAACATGTGCAGCTCATTCCGCCAGTCCGGTTGGGTGTCCCCTGGTGTACCGGGATCATCTCCACCCTCTGGTTGTTCCGCTTTGGCCATCTTTTCCGTTTTCTGTCGGCTGTTACCTGGCATTTTGAAGAAATATTCTTTTCAGGAGGTGCTGATACTGCAACACATTGGAGTCAGCCGTTACATGCAGTAGTTGCTGATGGAACACTGTTGCACACCTGCCATCTGTGGTTCCTGTGAAAAGTATATACAGTTGAGTGCAAAAGTTTGCATACTAGCAAGCTACTAAGTCTTTTTGAATAATTAGCCAGATTGACTAGGCCCTTTGGACAAAAAAACAATAGCATATCTATTTATAACAGGTATAGATTTACTAATTATAACAAAAATTATGATCATGCTACATTCTAGTGATTTAATCCCATTGTTAACAAAATTGCTGTGTAAAAAAGTTTGCATCCCACCAACAATGTCTAGACATTTGATAACTGTTTTGTGTATTTCCCACTCTTAATAGCTCTCATTTCAGTTTATTAATGGCATTTAAGTCTTGCCAATTTGTGGTTTGCACTGTAGGATTAAGCAATAAAAATTAAGATCCTGAAATAATCTACACTGATATTCTAATCTTTCTTAAGTGAATACCCAGAGCAGCAGCAATGGGTTCTGGCAGGGAGCTGTCTGAGGACTTGAATAAGAGAATTATTAAGAGGCACCAGTCAGGGGATGGCTATAAAATCCTAGCCAAAATGCTGCATGTGCCTTGGCAAAGTAATTCATACAGAGATGGAAAAAACGTGGCCATACCAATTCGCTGAAACTTAGTGGTAGACCTTGCAAGATTTCTGAGAAACAGCCAGAAAAATTGGCAGAGACATGAAGAAGGATCCAAGGCAAACTGCAGTTGACATAAAAAAGGATCTGCAATCCAGAGGCATAAACGTACATGTTGCTAGTTAAACGTACATTGTACAGAGCTGGCATACATGGGAGGCGTGCTCGGAGAAAGCCACTTCTAAGTAAAAAAACTAGAGCCTATAGGCGCTGAATCCAGAAGGGGGTGTTCCTGTTGAATTAATTCCTGATAGTACCCACTGGACCCTCCCTTTAATTGCAAATGGCTAAATATGAAATAACTCAGTAAAGGCAAAATTTGAAAATTTTTTACCTAATCATTTTTATATTTTATTGTATTTCATATTAATATATAAGGTGAATTTGCTCATGCATGTCAGGATGAGTTGATTGCCCATAGAAAACTAGTACACACATAATGTGAAAGGCATCTGCATTTGACAGGTCCCTCTTTGAAAGGTTAAGGCCGGACATTGTTCGATCCTTAAAGATTAAATATTATCGCGATAAATTTCTAACGATACATGATATTTATCACTGTGAATGAGAACTACAGTCTGAGTTCTCTTGCACACTCTGGATACTGTGTTCCAATGAGAGAGGAAGAAAAGGAACCGGTTGTTTTTGTTGAGAGAATAGAAAGAAAAACATTTAACATGATAATAGTAATTGGAGTGCCCAATTATCAAGAGACTTCATTGAATTCAATTAAGTGAAACCTGGGATACCCAAGTGTCAGTCAGTTTGCAATCATATGATTTGAATATATTGTCTTGTTTGATTTCTTTTGCTTACTAATTTGTATTGTTCATTTTTCTATCCTTATTTTTTCTTTCTTTTTTTTTCTTCATTTTCTTTGTTTTCCTTAAAATGTATTTGTCCTTGTACTAATCTTAATATAAACTATTTCTTTTTATGACAATTTTTTTGTTACAGAAATATATTACATTTTATTGATGAAGGCATATAGGAGTTTTTTGGCCTATATATATTTGTGAATTGTAAGAATTGTAAGAATGATATGTTATATAATGGCTAATAAATTAATCTGAATCAACACTTCATGTAATTTGGATTGACACATAGTTATCCCAGCTTAGCTTTTAAAAACTAATGGTTCCCTGGCCGGGTAAAAACAATGGCTGCTCCCTGGCTGCGAGTCAACCCAGTGGGCGCCTGGGGTGCACTGATTGAGTATTTCTCATGTCAGAATGGTGGGCGGCACAAATACAATCTACTACAGCTCAAAAACGGCCTCTAACAGAGAAAACTAAGTTGGAATAAGTTAATAACACACTGATGTGATGTCTGAATCACTTTTCTGGCATGAAAAAAGCCTTGAAAAGTTCAAAACATCGCTGTAAAGTCCACCGGAAATTTGCAGCAAAATGTAAACAAATCTCCAGGCTGGGCTGGCCAGCAAGCAAGATTTAGTGCCGTAGATTTTATAGCTTATTTCAGCCTTTACCCTAATTCTTTTGAACTTTCGAGCCGATTATTTGCGAACAATTGCTCTACGAATCTCCTGAGCCATGCTCTGTGCTACTCAACTTAATCCCTGGCAAGTTATATCATTTAAAAAATTCTCAACCAAATCAACTTTTCTGAATTTCTCTCCTCTGACAATAAAAAACACAAACTGGCACATTTGCAGTATGCAAAAGAACATCTCGAGATGTTCTGGGTAAACATTTTCTGTTCTTACGAAACTAAAGCGAAGCTTTTTTGGGCACAATCAACAGCGTTATGTGTGGGGGGCAAAAACTTCATCAAAAATTGATCAATCTTCACAAATTATACATTGAATGAAAGGCAGAACATCATAGAATTCATTTCTGAACAGACACTGTCAAAACTGCAAAATTCTACTGAAAACATACCTTTAACTTGCCTGACAACACCAACGTGAGCGTCGACCTACAAAGCCGTGTAGACGTGTCACTGCGCATCCGCAAATATTTTGCTTCCGCAAATACATTAAAGTAAGAAAAGAGGCCCCCGGTGGGTTTTCAAAATTAAAACAACCAATCAACGCTAAGACACTGCAAGAATTCCCCGCAGGGGGCCTCTTGCCCGAACATGCACAAAGCCATACAACAAGCTTTGGTCATTTCCGTTGGAGTTCGCCATCTTGTTCATTGGAGAGGCACAGCGTGAAAAATGCATCTTTTCACCGGCGATTTGTACCAACTTCTACTGTACGAACTGCCACCAAAAAGTATACAGCTATGAAGCAAGTCGTCGACTGCCTGCTGACAAAACGCTAAGTCTGTAGAGTCATTTTTGTGGCGTGAATTGCGGCACCCAGACACTATTGTTTCGTGCCCATTGACTTAACTTACGTTTTCAAATTTGCCGCCGACCTAGTTGTAAAAGCGGATACTATGCCTTGTCACGCTGGCTTCTGCGGACTGATACAAACAAAGGGGCAGCATTAGCTTTGAAATATGGTGGATGATCACTCATGTTTTGGGGCTGTGTATCATCTGCAGGTACTGGAATTCTTCGAAAAGTGGAAGGGTAAATGAATGCTCAACAATATCAGGAAATTTTGGAGGATAGCCTTCTACCATCTGTGAAATTGTTGAAGATGAAGTGGGGATGGGTATTGCAACAAGACAATGACCAGAAACACATGGCAAAATCAACCAAAAAGTGTTTTGAAGATAAAAAGTATTGCCATGGCCCTCGCAGTCCCTGGACTTGAAAATTATTGACATTTATGGGTAGACTTGGGTAGACTTGAAAAAAGCAGTGCATGACAGATGAACCAAAAATTTACAAGAACTTGAGCGTTTGTGCCCAGAGGAATGGTCAAAAATTACAAAGGAACGAATCCAGAAGCTTGTGAAAAGAGGTTGGGAAGAA
Source organism: Alitta virens (assembly GCA_932294295.1). Classification (NCBI taxonomy): domain Eukaryota; kingdom Metazoa; phylum Annelida; class Polychaeta; order Phyllodocida; family Nereididae; genus Alitta; species Alitta virens. Next base: position 17,473,990 of record OW028578.1, on the reverse strand, counting down.
GTTATTGAAGCCAAAGGTGGAAACACACATTTTTAAGGACTAAATTACTGCAGAAATTGGGGGTGGGATCCATACTTTTGTACTGCTGTCTATTCATTAATTATTTCCTGACTTCCCAAATTATTAAATTATGATGTTTCTAACACTTGTGTGAGATATATGATGTCATCCTTATTTAAATATGTTACTATTATTTTGTTGGACAAATAAACCTGTGATTTTTGTTCATTTATGTGCTCCTTTGGATGGGGGATGCAATCTTTTGCTATATATATATAAAGAAGTAACAGGAAATTATTAATTTCATAAAGTAAACGAGATAGATCGCATACAGGTGCATTTGACAAAGGAGTTAGCACGGCAATTCAGTAATTTGACTATAATTTAGATACTTTCTTAATCTATTGAAAACACTAAAAATTTTGAAGTCAATCAGTCAACTAATAAACTACCAGTCCTACAACCCTATGGGGTTAGTTGGGCACGCTATTACTATTATATGATTACTATTACTATTATTACGAATATGATCAATATATGAATATATCAAGTAAAATGTCTTGTAATTATCAAAAATTATCAATTCTATTCAACCAGTCTATCTATCTACACGGTTACCATTGCATTCACCTTGTCAATCCTAAACGTCCTTGCTACTTGATCACATTAACTTGGGAAAACACACTGCTAACCAGCTGTTTACATATCATGCAATCATGTCAAATTCACACTGTACATAGGGAACATAATCACCAGTCCAAAAGCAGATAATTTGCTCATCCTTACATGCATTTATGAACACTCCAATTAATAGTATTCAATACATTTACCAGACTTTGATCAAATAACTCCATGTAATCCACAAAGTAGAACAAAACAGGCAGTTCAATCCAGCCACTTAAACACTTATTTGTGGGAGAATCGCCAGAGCATGTCAATGCATTGGACTTTCCTGACTTTTTCACACTCAATTGTACATTCCTTGCACCCATGCAACGAGCACCTATCTTATACATTACTAATTCAACATATATACAGCACTTCTACAATCAGGTGATTACAGCAACCGCAAACACACTAAATAGGAATAGATCAATTCAGCAACAGTACTATTTAGCCATGGAAACTAAATACAAGAACCCACGTGTTAGGAGATTTGCTAGACAAGAACATTTTAAGGATTATTTGAATATATTTAGTGTACTTAAAATGAAGTGACAAATCTTTCATATGTTTGCATCATAAAACCAGGACTCAGGGCAGGCTGTAGCCAGGCTGAGGCAGAGGAGGCGGTCGCCTCCTCTGATTTTGGGCCAAAATTAACCAATTTTTTGGCAAAATTGGCAATACATTTGTGTTTGATGGACTTTTTTGTTAATATATCATTTGTAACTTGCCCTTGTACATGAAATAAAGGGAAACTATTGAGTGTACATTAAGCTGCTCCAAAAAATCTGAAGGTTTTTCCATTCCACTTGCCATTTTATACAAAATGTTAACAAATTAGGTCAATATCTCCATTCTAAGCCTTGCCACCAGGCAGTTTGATATACGGTATGATAATCATTGAATTTGTATGGGCTTTGATGCCATCATACAGTGGGGTTAAAAGTTTATAACTGTTTTATTGAACACTAGTGCAGAGCTCTAACTAAATATAATGTGAAACAATATCATAATTAGCATAAAGTCAAGCCTCATCTCACATTTGACTTATTAATTCTTACTAAGAAAAATGTGGACGTTTGCAGAAATCTGGAATAGCGTGTCAACAGTTTGTGCACCATGAACTGACAGTTTATTCTTACCAGGAAATGTAACAATGCACTGAAATTAACTTGTGACATATTGCTCTTACATGCATAGTATCTTCAATGTATATATTTGAAATAGTCTGAGCTTGGTTACCATTTTAATATGGCATAAATTAATTACATAAATTCATACATTAGATTAAAATACCTTAACAACAAATTAATTTATTTTATTTTTTCTTGACTTTAGAAATTTGAGTTGTGGAATAATGTTCCTACAGGCATATTATCCTCGTTGTATATATTTGAAATAGTTTGAGCTGAGCTTGGTTTTTAATGTAATATCACTGGTCTACCATATGAATATGCATTTGAAATGTGACATTTAAAAAAATTTATAACACTGTCATAAGGCAAATCTGAATTTAGCCTAAATATTGATTTTATTCGTTTTTAGTGTTGTATAATATGTGCACACTGAGAAAATCATAAATTTAGTTTTCTTAACCTTGTTTTACTGTTATATAGGCCTATTAGCCAAATTTGAAGTTTTATTGCACTACTGACAGACCAGCTTTTGAAAGAGTCATATATTCAGCCCTGTGAATATCTTTTACTATACTTCAATAATTATCATGAAAACTGGCTCCAACAACTCTGCAGAGTTTCTGATTCTGAGCCATGGACAGTTTATTCAAACCAGGCTGCTGCTGCTCAGTAAGGGGAACTTAAGTCACATGACTGTGGTGTCCTTCTAGGTCAGTGTGACTTACTTTCACCGGCAAGAGATAAAAACGTGTTTCGTGATACAAACAAGCCTCTGTTGATCAATGATGGCATGTGAAGACATAGAAAGTATGCAAAACCACCAAATATGTGTATCAGTGGCCCTATTGTTGTTCCCCCAATGCTCAGCAGAGCAGAGCAGCAGCCATAACGGTCACTGGCTAATTTCCACGAGGGCAAAACCAAATGAAGGCAAATAAAATGGATACTGTGCACTTCATTCATCAGAATATGACCAAATAGCACTGAGGGTTATTTGGTCATATGTCTTCCCATGCCATCATTGATCTATCTATGCATGTATGAATTACATGGTGTTGTCACAACTGTTTTATATGGGATACACCCCCTTTAAACTTCTATAATTTAGACATATAGCCAAATTTCATGCATGTAGATATAATAGTAGTTGAGATAGGGAGGTTTGGGAAAATAATAATTTTTCATTTTTCCTCATTACTATAATTACATATTATTTATGGCCATAAAACCCCCAAAAGGCACAACTACACTATTTTAGACATATCATGACAAGCCTGTAAATGACATAGTGTCAGAGTTCCTGATTTTGTAACATATAGCTGAGACATGACAATAAGACTATCAAAAGGCACAACTAGGCCATAAAGACTAAATAAATATTATTATTTATTATTATTATTTTATTACATATTTGAGCATATATATTCGAAGAGAGCGCCGGCTGTTTTGCTCTGGCTCTGCGGAATATCAGAAATCCTACATACTCCACAACAATGAGTGTGAATTACTCTATTGTCGAATGATAATGTATCATCTGTGACTAAGGAGAACACATGCACACAGACTATCATTGCGGAATCTGTGTGCTACAGAGCTGGAAACTTCACTCATTATGTGACACTCAGGTCAGACACGATGTCCCGCCAACAGGAACCGCCGCTCACTGCGCATGCGCGGGAAGTGCCAGGATGTCAACAAACTGAATGTAAACAGCGAAGAGACTCTAGAGAAGAGGGTTGTCCATTCTGACTCGGATGAAGATGGAATTGCAAGAGAACACCATCAGGAGATCATAATTAATGAGGCATTATGCTACATCACCTGCAAAATGATTGTAATGCCAAAGATTGATCTTGTCAAGTTAGTTGCCGACTTCTATGACTTTGACTACATAAACAATGCTGTGACAATGCTTTATCGATTTGTGCCAGATTCTGTGGATGTTGGCAGGAAAAAGACCAGAAAAGGTGATCAACGAAAACTCCATGCTGCTGGAGATTTGTATGTTTTGCATTCATGTCAATGCAGTTGTGTGTGTTTGCCTAAGTTTGCGGCAGTGGACCTGTCCAACATGCCTGCTGTTGACATAGATAGGGTTGATGCTGCCAGCCTGGCAACTCAACTGAGCAGAGTGCGTCATGCCATCCAGTCAAATGCAGGTGGGGCAGGAGGGAATGAAGCTGACACGATGCAGAAAGATGAGGTGAATGAACACTAGATGATATGCGACAGCGCATGGTGCAGTTTCATGAATGTCTGAACACTTTGTGCAGGGACATAAAGTCTCTGAAGCCATCTACATCATACAGTGATGTAGTGAAGAAACAGTTACGACACCAGAGGGAAAGCAACCACAAGGGCAGAAATGGTGCTTCCCATGACCCTCCTTCAATGAACAACTCAGGCCCTGCAACTGTTCATGAGCTTGATGGCTATGGTGCTATAGGTGAACGTGATTTAGAAGAATACACCATGTTTGGAAAGCATGGCAGACCTAAGCCAAGACAACCAATGGTCAAGGTGCGTGGCACAAGGGAAGGACAGTGTCCGTCGAGAGCGGTAGATTCCCAACGTAGACAACAGCTAGGATGATATACCAGTATATTTGCAACATGATTTCAAGACTAGAGCCTATCGGCGCTGAATCCAGAAGGTGGTGTTACTGTTGTAGAAATGACTAATTACTGATAGTAATATGAAACTAGAATGCACATGGGATGTGCGGAGCTCTGCCATTGCAGCAGGGATACTGCTATCCGTAGAGGGGTCTAAATTGCTGAACACAATAGTTGAGAGCTGAATACAAGAGGTGGAATAAAGTATAGGCAGAGGGCAGCAGTGGGGATCCAAACCACGACATTTCCCGCCATTTATGTGGGTTGCATACTGGGCCAAGAACCAGTTTCGCGACGAGCAAGTGAGGATATGCACACAGCTAGCTCCTAGATCTCAAAAACGAGCTGTATTGGACAAAACTAAGTTGGAATGAGTCAATAACACAGAAATGTAGTGTAAGAATGACTTATCTGGAGAGGCGGGGGCCTTGAAGTGATCAATAAGGGTAACATGTGGAAAAACGGCAACCTTGCTGACTGTGTGCTTCCCCCGTTGCGGAGATTCCCTTGATGACGTCATACGGACGTCTCGTGGTATGGCGAGACTAGGCACGAATTTAAGGAGCGAAGGCGTCGCAAAGAATGGCTGTTTGACTGAAGCTACGAAACATGCAGAAAGCAATAGCAGGCTGTAAAATACGAAAAAGTGAGGACTGGGGGCTACCCCCATTGGGGGATTCCCGCCATGACGTCATACACTGCTCTCGCGCTATGGCGAGACTACGCAGCAGTGGAAAGGCCACAGGCTGGCAGAAAATGCGTGTTTTGTAGGATCACTAGGATGATGGAGCCACGAAACACGCTGACAAGCAAAAGCAGCCTGTGAAAGGGAATATGTAGCGTTAAACCACCGATGTAGCGTAAGACGGCATGTAGGTTTTGTTATCACACGACGTACATTTTTGTGGGTAGGCGACGTCATCTCGCGAGATCGATGTACTAACAAAACCTCTGCCCACTCCGTGGGGCAGAGCTAATAACTCAGTGAAGGCAAGAATTGAAAATACAAATTTAGGTTTAAATTTTTTTTAAATATGATAATAGTAAATAAATCTGAATCAACACTTGAAGTAATTTGGATTGACACAGTTATCCCAGCCTAGCTTTTGAAAAACACTCTGCTCCCTGGCCGGGAGTCAACCCAGCTTAGCCTGGGGTGTGCCCAGTAGGCATCTTCACACTGATTGAGCATTTCTCATACTACAGCTCAAAAACGGCCTCAAACAGTGAAAACTAAGTTGGAATACATCAATAACACACTAACGTGACTTTAGAATCACCTTTCTTGCATGACAAAGCCTTGAAAAGTTCAAACCATTGCTCTAAAGTCAACCGGAAGTTGTCAGCGAAATGTAAACAAACAAACTGAGGTGGGTTGCATACAAGGCCAAGAGCCACAAAAACAGCGAAATGCCGCGAAAATAGCCCTAATTTAGCATTTTTTTGCAAACTACTGATGTCACATCAGAACAGGTTCTGTAGGATCTACAGGAGGCTGGTATCAATACCGACAACCTAAAATGTGAAAAACTTCAGACTCGACATACTGGTTATGCTTCCTTTCGTGTACATGGGCGATGTGTTGATCCTGATGTTCTTCTACAGCCTGAGACCTGGGATAAAGACATCTTTGTGAAATGGTATTGCGTCAAGAAAGCTGAGTCTAATGCTACCAGTTAGATATTTTAATGAACATGCGCATCGCTACACTAAACTGCAAAGGTTTTATGTGCACTAAACATGGTCTTTTGGACTTTATGGAAAGAAATAGCATGCATCTGTATAGCTGCAGGGTCATTCCGTGTCAAATCATCCAGGGGGTGCCAGGTGACCCCCCCAGAATGCCCTGAAAAAATTCATATGTGCTTATCTACCCATAGTATGAAAAACTGCCAAATATTAGGTCTACATCTCAATTAGTTTTCGTTTTACAGCCCTTTGAAATTTAATTAATATTTTTAGTTTTTTCGCCAATGCATTTTCGGGCAACTTTGGCAGCTTATAGCTGCACTATAAATTCTAGTGTAAAGCTAAAAGTTGCTGCACTGACTATATCCATGCCTAGGAATTTGAAAATGGTCTCAAATCAAGTGTATCTCCAGTTTATTTTGCATGGTTGAGCTACAAAATCAGTCGAAAAACTAATATAGCAAAAAACGAGGCTTTATTTAATAAGCCATAGCTCCAAGACTAATCATGATATGGTGCTGGTTTATTTTTTTAAAGTTCCTATGATATTTCTCTGTATAAAAAAGCATTAATTTTGATTAAATCTTTAGTAGATCACCTCTAATAAATAAAATTGTATGTGGATTTTTTTCAATTTTGCATAAAATCGCTATATTTTGCATCATTGTTTGACCATGTCACCAGTTATTCACCTCTTTCAAATTTTTACTATGTATTCTTACACATCTGAACATAATCTAGAAAAAAATTCAAGATGGTTTTCAGCTTACTTTTTTAGTTATAATTGTTTTAGAAAGTGTCGTTCAGCATGTTCTTTCGAAACATTCGTCATATGAAAGTATTGCATTTCTTCCATATTTAAATAAAGACATTTTGGCATATGAGCAGAATTATTTGAAATTTATAAAAGTTGTTTCATTCAGGCTTAAATAAAATAGTAAGAGACACCCAAAATGTTGCTTTTACAAGTTTACAAGATTACATAGCTTTCTAAGAACACAATTTACACAAATATCTGCATACATAGTTAGCTTCAATTAAAGAATACTAAAATCAAGCATACATAGTGATGATGCAGTAGCCTAATAGACAACTGAGACAAATAATATCAAATATACATGTACAAAAAATAGCACAATCACAGTTGATAAAGTGCCACAATGAATTTTTTTAGAAATGTCTGGTATTTCATATCAAAACCATAACAGCTCTCGGCAACATTTACATTGAAATATCAATAAACAACATCACATAAACACCAGATTATTTATTCAGTTTGAAGAAAATGCTGATATTTAGTTTTGATTTTGTTGAGGTCACTGACTTAAAACATAATGGCGAGCACTGCTGCCTTGCACAGTAGGTGCACTTATCAGACAAAGACTATGCTGGGAAGGAATCCAGCATTCATCTTTTCGTGATCTTGCAGGCCATGAAAAGAAATCATTATATTTTTCATAAATGATACTAAAACGTCTGAATGCTCCTCAGATCTATCTTTTATGCTGCCAACATACCACTCGGCATCATACATACATGCTACGTATTTACCTGGCTGGTAATCTTCACTATCACCAGATTCCATTTGAACTGCTGTAGCTTCACTTTCATTATCACTGCCAACAGTTACAATTGTGTACATATCACCCAATGACAACCTTCTGATGTACAATTTGTTGCTAGAGTGAGGAACAAAGCTGTGGTGTGACCTAATACCTGCCACTGTTTTGCATTTGTCAAAGCTCTCCAGGAGTTGAAATTTTGCACAATTCTGCTGAACTGAAACCTGATTGACAAGAAAAAATTCAATCCCCTGAATATGGTCTTTTACCCATTTGTACATATCAGTGACACTCAAAATTTGATTATCTATAGGTGCCTGAAGGCTGGTACGGGCCACCAGCTTCTTTACTGTCCCCTCAACCCCATCACATGGGCTTTTGCCATGACTAGTGGCAAAAAAATGCCATTCAGCGGATAACTGATGATCTCTATAGTGACAACATAGATTGACCAGACTTTTAATTCACCGTTAGGTGAGACAAACTTACATCAGCAGAATTGTGCAAATATTTTTACTCAATATTTTCCCCCCTAAAATTGTATTGTATGAGCTAAACATTGAAAATATGAACAGTTCATTGTGCAAAAAAAGCATTATGTATTCCCATGAATTAAGAATTATTGCTGTAGTCATCTATTGTTTCTTCATTCCAACACAGCTGTTTTTATGTGATTGCGGAAATAGAGCTTAAACCTGTCGAACGACACCTTCTAAAAAAATTATAACTAAAAAAGAAAGCTGAACACCATCCTGAATTTTTTTATAGATTATGTTCAGATGTGTAAGAATACATGGTAAAAATTTGAAAGAGGTGAATAACTGGTGACATGGTCAAACAGTGATGCAAACTATGGCGATTTTTTGCAAAATCGAAAAAACCCACATACAATTATATTTATTACAGGAGATCTACTAAAAATTTAAGCAAAATGAATGTTTTTTTATACAGAGAAATATCATAGGAAATTAAAAAAACAAAATCAGCACCATATCATGATTAGTCTTGGAGCTATGGCTTATTAAAGAAAGCCTCGTTTTTTATTATATTGGTTTTTCGACTGATTTTGTAGCCCAACCATGCAAAATAAACTGGAGATACATTTGATTTGAGACCATTTTCGAATTCCTTGGCAAGGATATAGTCAGTGCAGCAAATTTGAGCCTTACACTAGCATTTATAGTGCAGCTATAAGCTGCCAAAGTTGCCCGAATATGCATTGGAGAAAAAACTAAAAATATTAATTAAATTTCAAAGGGCTGTAAAACAAAAACCAATTGAGATATAGACCTAATATTTGGCAGTTTTTCATACTATGGGTAGACAAGCACATGTGAATTTTTTCAGGGTATTCTGGGGGGGTCACCTGGAAATTTTTCCAAAATCTGGATGATTTGACACGGAATGACCCTGCAATACAAGAGACTTGGCTTGCAAAACAAGAACTTCAGCACTTGAGCAGTTTGTCAGCGTCCTATTGTGCTTATGGCGCTGCGAAAATAGACTATGAAGATGGTCTAACCTCTGGCCGAAACTCAGGGGGTGTGGCATTCATATGAAATAATTCTGTACATGATCTCTTTCTTGTGAACCCGGTAGACCTGTGTGATCACTGGCTGGTTGGATTAGAACTTATCAGGAAAACCGACAATGCCAGATATTTAATTGTGAATGTATACTTGCCCTACAAGTGTGATGATAATAGAGATACATATATTGCCTGTGTAAGCAGATTACAACAGGTTGTTGAAGATGCTAACACCACTAACATAATGATTTGTGGAGATTTCAATTGCGACCCTTGTCGGAATGACTTTTTTGCTGAAACTCTAGTTTCTGTAATGATTCTGGATTATTATTATCCGATCAACTATGCTTACCCAACGATGCATTCACTTTTGTCAGTGACTGTTGGGATACTACCTCATGGATCGACCATTTTCTGTGCTCCCGTGACTTTCATGGCCTTATGAATAATTTAACTATTGACTACGGACTCACATGTTCTGACCACCATCGAATTATTGCTAATCTCAATCTTACTTTGTCCCCAGAATGTTCAGATTTCACCCACGAGAGTGTTTTTCACACATCGATTAACTGGGATACTCCAGGAATCAAAGAAGAATATTTTGCAAGGTCTGACATTTCTCTTGCCAATGTGAATCTCAAGGACGCTGTTTTTTGCTATGATCCTATGTGAAATAATGATATGCACAAGGGTCAGATTGATCATCTCTATATGGACATTGTAGATGCCTTGAAATATTCTTGTCTGACTCGAAGTGAAAGACGAGGCAGACCTATTCCAGGATGGAATGACTGTGTGAAGGATATATATAAAGCCTCTAGGGAGAGCTTCCTACTGTGGGTGAGTGCAGGTAAACCACGACAAGGACCAGTATTTAACATCATGAGACAGCGTAGGACACGCTTTAAATTTGCACTGAGACACTGTAAGAATTATGAAGCAACTTATAGGGCAAATGCACTAGCCAAGAAGCTCATGGATAAGAAGGACAAAGACTTTTGGAGATATGTAAGAAGTATTAACAATTCAAAGGTACCTCTTCCAGCCAGTATTAATGGTACCTGTGGCTCAAAAGCTATTGCAAACATGTGGCGTGATTGTTACAACTCCTTGTTTAACATGCAACATAGACTACCTCCTGTATCAAGTAGAATATGAATGTATGATAATGGAATGGTTGTAAATGTTGAAGAAGTTGAAAAGTGTATTAGTGAGATGCCAGGCAAGAAAGCAGCTGGACCAGATGATCTCTGTGTAGAACACTTTAAGTTTTGTTCTAAACGTGTTAATGTGTTACTTTCACTTTCGTTGACATCAATGCTCGTACATGGTCATTTGCCATCGTCCCTAATTGAATCACTGCTTTTTCCGATTGTCAAAAACAAATGTGCTAGCTTAACCAGTAAAGATAATTACAGACCTATAGCACTGTCGAATATAATTACACAATTTTTGGAAAGAATAATAGTCAACAGGATTGAAGATTTATTATGGATGTGTGACAATCAGTTTGCTTTTAAGAAGGGATCTGGTACTGACCAATGTATATATATATGTTAAAAGAGCTAGTTTATTCATATAATTTATGTGGAAGCACTGTTTTTTGTTTGTTTTTTAGATGCTTTGAAAGCTTTTGATCGAGTCAATCATATTAAATTGATGACTCAACTTATAAATAGAGGAGTTCCTGGTTATATTGTAAGGCTGCTAGCCCTTTGGTATTCCGAACAGACACTGAGGGTAAAATAGGGCAATGAGTTGTCAGCTCCCATATATGTTTCTAATGGTGTCAGACAGGGCGGAATACTCTCGCCTCTACTGTTTAATGTTTACATGAACGATTTAAGCTTGTTGCTTGAGAAAAATACAATTGGTCTGTCTTATGGCACTGATCGTGTCAATCATTTAATGTATGCTGATGATATTGTGTTGTTTTCACCTTCTGTAGATGGGCTACAGAGTTTAATTAACATTTGTTAAAGTTATGGTGATGAGGTTAACATCATGTTTAATAGTAAGAAGACTGTGGCCATGGCTGTTAATTCTGTCAGTACAAACTTGGTGCTAAACCCGGAACTTTATCTGGGTAATGTTAAGATTACTAATGATGAAGATGTTAAATACCTTGGTCACATAATTAGTAGATTTAAAAGATGATAAAGATATGCTTAAACAAATAAGATCTTTATACTGCAGAAGCATTATGCTTATGAGAAAGTTCTCTAGATGCTCTGACTATATTAAATGTACATTGTTCAAAGCATATTGTAGTAACATTTACTGTTGTAGTCTGTGGTTTAGATATACCCAGAATGTGTATCATAGGTTATGAGTTGCATACAACTCATGTAGAATATTATTGGGTTTGCCTATGAGGTGCAGTGCCTCACAGATGCTAGTCTATTCTGAGGTGCCTAGTTTTGGTGAAATAGTGAGGAAACAATGTTATAGTTTAAGATGCAGAATTTATAGATCAAGGGCTGATCCCTTGCGGGCATGTTGTCATTCTGCTGAGCTTAAGCAGTGCTCGCTCGCCTCACATTGGCGAACTCTGTTATATTTGTCCTCTTAGTTTATTTTATATTTCTCCTTTTGGTATATGATAAGTACTATATCGTCCAATCTCATCTAGTCTGTGGACTAAATCAAAATGTGTCATATCATACTAACTAGATTAAATAACAGCACAAGTTATTATATGTACTTCAAGTAGTTTAATAGTATATATATGGACTGTACATGTATGCATGAAAATGTAACGTGTGTTTGTCTGAAATAAACTTGAATTGAATTATAGTGCATAATCTGAATAAAATCCTAAATACCAAATTATATCAATGTACATGCAATAGTGCTAAAGTTCTGCTCCGGAAACTAAAGTGTAACACCTGCCCGCCTGCCCAGCACACAGACAAATTTAGATCAAAGTAACTACAAAACCTTCAGCAAATGTTCTTGCCGAGGGTAAAAAGAAGCAGTGATGTCTGTCTTGTCTGTGAGCCTGTGCCTTGCTTTACATAGTCCGTATAGATTTTACCCTATTATGGATTCATTACCTCAGGACCAAAGTTTTAGCCTTTTACCCCACCAAGGGGAAATTACCCAGAGGCAATCATGAAAGTGTTACAACATAATGGTAACACCCTGCACAGACTGCAATGCATAGCATATAACAACTAAATTCCAATTTAATCACTCAAACCATAATCATATGGTAATTACCCCACCCCACATAACATCCTCTTTCAAATTTGAAACCTTTTCTTACATATTTTACAGCGTTAATGTTTTTTCAATTGTTGATTAATACAAAATAAAAAGATTTAAGATATTACAATTATGGCTAAGAAGCATAGTGAAACAAGCGATACTAAATGGAATAGTTGACCAAGTTGAGGCAAGAATGAGACTTGTATAATGGTAATGTGAAATGATACTCACAAAGACTCTTAACAGTAACAGCAGTAGATATCCAGTGAGTCTCATCAGCAATGACACCTAGAAAGAGGCCTAGTAAGAGCAGTATTGATACCCAGAGAGAGGCGTTAAGATCTCATGCAAAAAAACAGTTCATCACAGCATTTAATGTTGCATCATGAATCACATCCTGAATGCTGTGCGAAAGTAACATTTACTTGAGGTGGTCCATGCAGCACGTCTGGGAGTGCCCACTGATGCGCAACCAGCTGAACAAAGGCTGTGACATCACTGTTGTTCTTCACAAAGCTCTAAGACATATTGCTCAATAGCAACAGTTATCTAAATTGCACTTATGACAAAAACACCACATATCAGATCCTCAAAAAACCAAGTAAGCTTAAAATGTATGTATGTGTAATGCCTCCCTGGGATGGAGCATACAAATGTTTTCATGATGCATGTTAGCAATCAATAGGTAGCATCTAATGACAGATGACATCAACCCCTCCCAACATAACTATATAGGCCGCAATAGCGGCCCCATAGGGGCCGCCCGTAGGGCTTTTATGTTTAGAGATTGGCCAAAAACAAAATCTACTGACGTACAATTCTCAAATGACCGGATCGGAACTATGTTGTCCTAATTAATCTGCGCGGCCATGATGCGCAAAATCCTATAATGACCTACTTACGCAAAAATGGTCTTAACTTAAGATATACCAACAAATTTGAAGAAACTCACGTTAAAACATGGTTTGTGTGATTCAAGACTGGAAAAGCAGTAGAACTATGGTTTGAATGTTCCATGTGAGCGATGTCCTTTACCGTGAATTTCCACGAAACTAGCCAACCAAATGAACGTTAGAAATCAATGCGCACCTAACTTGTATTAATGACGTCACAATGCCTTTGACGTTGTGTATTGAGATGGTCCCATGGCGAGCTGGCTCACAAACGATGTTGCGTCACAGCGATGTTGCGTCACAGCGTCATGCCTTACAATAGTAGGGGCCATCTCAAAAGTGTAAGTCCACCAATTTGGCCAGATTTTAGTCCGCCTATTTAAGAAGCTCATTGGCCAATGTCCTGAGTGGGAAGGGCCTTGCAGATTTTAATAAAATTTGATTGGCTAAAATGTCAATGATTGACAGATTTTGTAACTTTATTTTGTGACAATGGTCTACAATGTAACCAAAAAGTACAAACAATACACATTGTAACAAAAAATAATCACCCAGACATAAACAATGTCTGCACAATTTTTGGATTTTGGAGGAAATGCACTTGACTTGACCTATCACCATTTCTTATAATTATTAATAATCAGAGATTTATCTGAAATGTATCAGTTCAGTCAAAAAGTGGGAACTTGCAGAACTCCACTTCTAAAAATGATAGAAAGATGCAGTTTTCTGCTAACACTGACACTGTAGCTTTGAAATCACGTTTTGTGTATATATAACTTTGCATCTTCTTTTTGTTCCTATGTCCAATTCTACTGAACCTGAAGCTTACTCAGTTTATATGGCCAGCTGTCAGAGGCAGACATAATGATGAGATGATAAGACTTGAGAGTCCACTATATATTTTATGCTAAGTCTTTCCAACACAGTTTCAGTTTTTCAATTAAGTAGATCTACGTGATATTATATCCACATATGTATGAAAAATTGAAAATAGCATCAAAGTATAATTTAAGTAAATCACAACTCCTGCGGCCTCTTATGCACATTGCATTATCATATTACAAGTCACTACTTTAATCGACTTGCATAATAATTATGCACACCGGTTATCCAGACATAGACATAATATTATGTCGAGTATGTTTAACACACCTGAGCCAGTTGGTGGGAAAAGAGCTTCAAACAGTTCTTCTCTGACTGATAAGTACAACCTGTATTGATCAATATTTATGTAATAAGTCCTATCTGTTTGTAACCCAGTCAAGAAGTGAGCTTGTGTCATGGTCACTGTGACCTCACCAGATACTCATCCTGTGATGTCACACATGACAACATCACAGTGAAATCATGATGAGGTCATGTGGTGATCTCACTACTTTGAGTTCAGTGTGAGCTAACTGTGAGGTCAGCTGTATGACCCACCATAAATGGCGTTGCAAGCCCATTGATTACAAGCCAGCTAATAACAGAAACTATAAATAAAACTGCTGCTTTATTGTGATCCTTTCAAATCAACACCAGGAGCAGTGGCGTTCGTGGTGTAATGGCAAAGAATTTTGTCAAATAAAATTAGTCTTGAGGTGGTAAAGAAGAAGAAAATAAGTCTTAAAAGAACAGGGACTCAGTTAAGTTGTCATGAAATGATGAAGGTCTCTGATCATATGTATATTGTATAGCGCTCACTCCTGGCATAGACAGCTACATATTATTTTTACACCATTCTGCACTATTTATAATTCGTCACTAGCAGAGACGAATCGACCAATTTCGGGTGACGAATCGACCAACTTCGGTTGACGAACGGACCAGTTTTCATTGGTCGAATCGCGCAGTGACGAATCGACCTGCTACCGTCTATATACTAGTCTATACAGTATATTAGTATATATATATTACTATTCAAATGGTATTGATCTACAAATCACGGCTTGCAAATTTTAATGTAACGAATGACATACTTACTTATGCAACGAGAGTTGTCATAGTCAAATCGCTTTGTACGTTGTAGGTAACCCTTCACTTACTGTGTCGAACGGACAGATCCGCCTCCATATGTCCCGCAGCAAATATCGGATTCGGCATGTTTAAAAGCTGTAGAGCAGAAGTCTTCCATCAATGAATTTATCTACATACCATAGAAATAATATAGCATTAATTTATAAGGCTTGATTACAACGATTGACATTCTTTGATTTTTCCTTGAAAAATTGTATGCGGAACACGTAAACACGAAACTGCATTTTGTTGATTTTGGGAAATGAGCAATTTGTAACTGAAGGTTTGTTTATTCCGAATCCCGACATTGCTGGAGAGGTAAATTTCTGGCATTATCGTTTAAACTAAACAATATAACATAGGCCTACCGTAACGGAGGGTATTATTAGTACTATTACATCGCCAGGGCGGGTATATTTTGTTGGGAGTATCCAACCTCAGATTTCACTGGTTCCCGCGCCTGTGTCAAGCATAAGCTTAGATTTGAGGTTGGACAGATTCCTCAGTCTAAATTTGTGGGAAGTCTGTTATGCCCCTATTTAAGATCTAATGTTTGTTTTTCTCTGTAAAATTTTAGACAATTCTATCTGAAAAATGATAGAATTACTGTACATGTAGAATTTTCATAAATCATTAAATGTGTTCAAAATTTACATACATGACATTTTCATGATTGACAGGTGATTGTTGCTCATTTTCCGCCACCATGTTTGTTTTGTTGAAAATGCATTGTGGGTCAATATCGTAATTTATTTTTTTGTGAAAATGGCCTGTCACATACTAAAAGGTAACCTATCATTGTAGGCAAAAAAAATTTAATACAGGTTTTTCCAAGAAAAATTGTTTTACCAAATAATGAATGACTGAAAGGACTGACTATGACGTCATCGATTATGATGTCATTATTGACAATATTGTGATCTCATTAGAGCCAATGGCGTCATCACAGGCCAATTGTGATGTTATCAACCCAGAATGCCTTGCACAGTAAAATAAAAATGGTGGCAACAAGATGAGAGCTATTTTTTGTCAGAAACTGGTTAAACTAGCTGGAGGTAATTTATTGTACATAATTTTAAAATCTAACGCTTCAGTTTGTTTCATAATACACCAAAGAATATAAATCAGTATTTTATGAGGGCATCCATCCAGCATTTGTTCATAAATTGAGCTCCCACAAGTTTAAATGGGCTTATCTGCTCGTCTCTCAGCTTGAGCGCAAGAGACAAGAACATTGTCAAGGTATTTTCGACACTCACATTAAAATGTTAAGAAAATAATAAATTGTTAACATTTTAATGTGAGTGTCGAAAATACCCGCCCTGGCGATAATACCCTCTGTTACAGTATACACTTTATGAATACCAGTCAGAATTCTATGTAAATTACCATATAGGCCCTGTCATGTCTAGATGGCGTATCTATCCTCTGTAGAGGATGGACCGATTGCCCACTAAAAACTTTCGCAGTCAAAATATAATGATGACGTCACAATGCAGCACTATACGGACCTTCCCTGTCCAGTCGTTATGACTTTATAGTCCTAATTTTGAACAGACATGAAGGCAATAATCTGACAATTATTACTTGTCTGCCAAAAAGGATGACATCGCAGTTTAAGTGACGTAGTTTGTTTATGACGTCATTGCGGGCACCTCATTTCATTATTATAATCCTCCCAGAATGCATTATTCACGAAAATGACGCCGTCAGCAAGGGCGAATTTAACCACAACAAAGATTAAAACAACCTCAGGTTTATGACTGATGACAACTATTTCTCTTCAAAAAGTACAGACAAGTGTGTCCAGTTTTGTTAGAAAACGTAATTTCAACAGCTGTGCTTTGAAAATAGAACTGTTGCAAAAGTTTTTAAAGGCAAATTGGCTCATCTATGTCATGTCCTACAAGTATTCAATGAATGCCAGTCAAAACGGCTACACATGCAAAAATGGCTACAGCCAAAAACGGCTAAAATTTTTTGTGGTATTCCCGAAACGGCTACAACCAGAACGGCTACAATGAACAGATGACCAAAACGTCAACATTGCTACCAGGGCGGGTATTTTTGACACTTGCATTAAAATGTTAAGAAAAATAATAATAAATTGTTCACATTTTAATGTGAGTGTCGAAAATACCCCCCCCCCCCCCCCCTGGTGATAATACCCTCTGTTACGGTATGTCAAAACTGCTACAAGCTATGTCTACAAGATGCCCAAAACGGCTACAGCCATAAATTCTATGTCCAAAACGGCTACACGTTCATACACCAAAACTGCTACACTTCTATACACCAAAACGTCAAGGAAAGATCTGTGTATACATGCAAATAATAAAGCATGGGTAAATAGGGACATAAAAAATTTATTTAAAGAAAAGAGTATTTGCAACTGGCTTAAAGTTGATTCAAAAACAGCTAAATAATAAAATTTCTGAAGCCAAGAAAGCATATAAAGAGAAGGTGGAAAATCTTTTAAAATCTAATGACAGTAAAGAGGCATGGAAAGGTCTTAAACAACTTTGTGGTTTTCTAAATAAAAAAGTCGAAATGAAACCAGATAATGTTAAAGAGTATGTGAATGAACTAAACTCGTTCTATGCTAGATTCAATGTAAGGGACTTCAGCAATGAATGTGAGGATGTCTTGGGAGATATCAGAGGTGGGAATGATGATCAGGTTGTTATATCTTACGATGAGGTGTTGGCGTTGAAACGTGTCAAGATTGGCAAAGCTTGTGGTCCAGATAAAATTAGTTCTGAAGTGTTGAAAGCATGTGCCATTCAACTGTGTAAACCATTACAAGTATTATTTCAAGCTTAGCTTGACCAATGTGTAATACCTGCTCTGTAGAAGCTGTCACATATAATTCCAGTCCCTAGACTAAGTTCCCTAAAGTAAATAATGATCTTCGACCTGTAGCTCTAACATCAGTAATTATGAAAGGCTTTGAACATATTATCAAGAAACATCTTTGTCATATTATGTTGATGGCTATCGTGATCCATTACAGTTTGCTTATTGTGAAGGCAGGAATTAATTGTGCAGGATGCAACTCTGACTCTATTACAACATGTATATCTGTAGTCATTTAGAGGTTTCTAATTCACTTGTGAGAATATTGTATGTTGATTTCAGTAGTGCGTTCAACACCATTCAGACGCATGTGCTTTTGGAAAAATTGATAGGTATGCATGTAAATAGCAATCTTATTTTTTGGCTTCAAAGTTATCTATCGGACAGAAGTCAGTATGTATACTTTAAGGATAGTTGTTCAGATTAAAACCAACAGTGGTGCTCCTCAGGGATGTGTACTTTCCCCTTACGTTTCACTTTATTCCAAGTAAATTCGGTGGAGACGGTACAGGAAAGAAGTGAATGCGGCGTCCTTAATAATTGTCATAGTTTAACGTAATTTATAATCGCGCCGAATTGACCGCACCAAATTCACTATTTTTGACGGGTCGAAATAAGTGAAATTGGCGGCGCCAAATTTGACTTGCACCGAATTCACCAGTCACCATTTGTAACCACAGCCATCCACATATACCTATATTTGGTAACCACAAATACTTCACTACAACATAGTACAACTACAATGAATTAATAGCTGTGACAAATTTTAGATAGATGAATTTTATTGACATGAAGCAGGTCATTGCTGACACATTTCAGGCCATTTGTCATACAAAATCATAGAACAATTAACATACATCAAGTTATTATTCAAAACTCTGAAACACAACCAATGTTTTTTCATGATTCACCTGTCATTGCACACTGAGCGGCCTTTGCAAGCAGTGATGACGTCACAATCACATTAACATTTTCTACCCTTTAACTGCTTGTAGGCTGCATGTAGCTATATTTTTAATAATAATTTTAAATCCCTAAATGACTCTTCTAAATGTATTTTTTTAATCAATGAATATGTTACAGGAACAAAAATATCTAACAATAAAAGGGGTTTTCATTAAAAAAATAATACTGCGCAATATAGCTAAATTTTCGAGTACAAAATGTAGCTAATAACTAGAACCCCGCGGGTTGGGAAAATGATGAAACACATGATTGGAAGCCATAGTGACTGAGCCAGAAGTGCAAGACCTCGAGTTATGAGTGACCGCGAAAACAGAACTAAACTCATGACCAGATGAGGAGCTGCAGCCTTTTGAAGTTTTGGGGAGGCATTTTAGCCGATCCCGAAGACCGGCCAATCAGAACGCAGGTTACAAGCGAAAAGCATTGCAAATGACCTAGCCTGGTCAGCATAGGCATTTAAGGCAATCCCAAAGACCGGCCATTCAGAGTGCAGGTTACAAGCGAAGCATTGCAAACGACCGAGCATTACTGTAAGCTAGCTTCCCATTAGTCGAGCGTGCTCAGCCTTAGCCAACCTGGAAGCACAATCGATGGCCAAAGTGGACAAGCCCGAGCTTTGCTTATTATTGCATGCCCAGATGATGGACTTATTTACCTAAGTTGTTGGTATTTTGAGCGTTATGTTCAAACTCGACCCGCTCGAAACGATGCAATTTAACCCTGCTCACAGTGCTGGCGCAGGTGTTATTTCACATATGCCATTGCCAGCTCCAGCCAAGCCCATTTCAAATTTGCCGCCCTTCAGGCCCATTGACTTCAATGTTAAATAAAAGTGCTCACTATGTTGCTATTAGCCATCAAATCAATAAAAGCCGTCTGATTGTTTCTAAGTTGAGCCAATTCTAGTCAATTACACTCCATGTCACCTGCTTGTAGTCTTCTCAGACTAACTTTTGGTGTTTTGAAATTTGCTGCAGTGCCTGCAAACTGCCCCATAACTTCAATAGCTTTTGCCCCTTGGCTTAATGCTGACGCCCACTGACCCGATTGGAATATGTCTTAGCCGTGACCACGCCGACGAATTAAGAATACTTTTTAAATCAATAGATAAATATTGACTCGTTTGAATGAAGTTTTAAAATAATACATGTTACAGGAACATATATATAGATGAATTAGCTGAAAATACAAGACCTATTTCTAACGTGCAATATAGCCATGCAATATATGAAAATATTGCATGGCTCTCAGCCAATCACAAGCCAGAATTTCTGCTAGCAGTATAATATATTTGAGTAACTGTTAAATAACTGTAATATGTAATATAGTAATTAGTCTTAGTTGATATATTCATTGTCCGTCTGTGTATTACGAATGTGTGTATGTACATGCTTGCAAATACAAAATCATAGAACAATTAACTTTCTTTTGCAGGTGTTATGCGCAGTCAAACCAGTTCATGGTGCACCGCACATAATGTTGTGATTGTAATTCTGGTGTACTGTGCTGTCATCTCATACATCATTTATGATTTTTACTTCACGAGTACTGATCTACCGCACTTCTCAGGGGAAGATGGCCATTACAGTGAGAAAAATACGATTTTGCTCAATGCAGTTTCTAACCAACAAACTGACAGACAGACAACGAACAATAAGGGTGAAGTTCTAAACCGAGGGAATGAAAAGTCGGACATTGGAAGTATCAGTACGACAGCACCTACAATCGCTCAATCACCATTCGCTGGTTTCAGTGTTAATGACAAAGTTTATGACAATATTAAGAGTTATGGGGCAGTTGAAAATGGAAAAAGGTATGCTGTGTTTGGATGCACAACACCAACAAGAAATGACTACACATTCGCCTTTTATCTGCCACTCAGTGTACTTGCATGGGAAAGGGTGAACTATTCCTCTATTGTGATAATAGTCGGCAGCAAGCAAGAATGGATGGATAGCAAAGTTCTGAAGGTAGTGCTGGAGAATCTTGAATCTCTTGGTGCTGTGATGATTTTTATACATTCCAAGCCAGAACATTCAACTATGCTGAGTCAAGTAACAAGACTTTTTGTTCCAGTTTTAGTACCCTGGACTCAAGGTGACAATGAACCATATCTCACCACTGCAGACGCTGACATTTGGCCATTATCGGCAACACTATATGATCTCATGCCTGGGACTAAAATTGTGTCATCCAATTCTGAGTGTTGTGGAAATTTCAACCACAAAGGACAAACTTACAAAATGCTGCCTATGTGCTACATTGGTATGCACTTTTCTACCTGGTCTGAGGTTATGGGGTTTGAACTGGGACATAATTTTACAAGCTCCAAGTTGATTATAGACTATTTGGGAGATGAGTTTGGGGATATTGTTAAACAACAGGTCAACAAAGGTGAAAACAGTGGCTGGTATTTAGACCAGCATTTAGTAAGCATAAGAATTCAACAATGGGTTTTGAAGAATTCCCCAAATTTTATACAATATATTCGAAGAAACACTGGTGCAGACCGTGTTGATAGATCACACTGGCAGCCGCATAGTATTGTGGGTAAAAAAGACACGCATTTGATACTTTCGAGTTACAAACCAGGCATATGGGAGAGGCTGCTGCCTCTCATGCATCAAATGTTTAATCAAACAATCATGTCAACAGCAGAGAAATATCGAGAATCATTCCTGCAAAAATGGTACGAACTTAAGGGAACCAAGTAAATCGTGATAACAATATATATATTTATATAAATTTAAACCCATGCATATGATGATGTTAGCAAATCTGCCTTTATCAGTTATGATAAAACATTAAATTTTATGGTGATTTATTACACAATTGTATATTGTTCATTGCTGAAGAAATAAGTGCCATATCAGCTAGCTACAAGTCCCCTGTCCATAGGACAGGGTTACAAGGTCCTGGATGAAAAAATATTGACTTTTTTGTTTGAGTGGGAACTAGCCTTTTAGTAAACGTTTGTCACACAACATACACCCACTGTAGCGTTAGACATACCTTTTTTCTATTGTGTCGCGCTCAGATATGGTTGATTTCTTCCAATATTAATCGATTTCTGTGCCATTTTCGAATTCACATTTCGGTAAACAAAGCTTGAAGCATGGCCGCCTAGTTCCGAAAAACTCACAAGAGGGCTCTGGCGATGTTTCAACGCCCCTAGTGGCACACAGAATAGCGCTGGAAAGTCCGTAGTTTTCAATTTCACAATTAAAATATTTTAATAAACTATTCCACACGATTCCACTGTTCTATGGGTCTAATGAAGCTAAATTATTAAATATTTATCTGCACCATTGCACCTGGGTGGCGCTGTGATGTCGCCGGAGCCCTCTAGTGAGTTTTAGTGTAAGTAGACATCAATGACATGGTCGATTCGTCACAGCACGATTCGTCTTCGTAAAAACTGGACGGTTCATCACTCAAAAAAAGGTCGGTTCTTCACCGGCAGTTAACATATTTTATATAATAGCAGTGACCATACACTGCGTACCGGCCAAATCAACCAATTTCGGATGACAAATCGACCAAATTCGGGTGACGAACGGACCAGTTTTCATTGGGTTCAATCAGGCAATGACGAATCGACCTGCTACCTGTGAAAGCATGAACCAAGCGAACGTGAATTTTGAAAATGCTCTTAAAAAGGATGTTTCCAGTGGCTTTTTCAGTAAAATCTGCGTAAAAGTAGTAAACGGAGTAGTAATCCTGTACATAACAACAAAATAAGGTATGCTAACGTGTTTATTGAGAAAAATGTGTCGTAATTTTGAGCGTCCATGAATTCCTATAGCAGGCGTTCCGACCCTACATCGCATCTAATGCAATGTAGGTCGGTTCTGGCTACATATCAGCATACTCATAATGGTGTTAATCCTAATTGAGTGTGGTAAAAAAAACTGTCAAAATATATGGGAAGTACTTATTTTAGGTTATTTGTTTATCATAAATTACCACCTACACTAATTGCTGGCAGCTGTTACAATACTTCTTTCCACATGCACCCATGGAAATATTCATGTAATACAAAAATCTATGAGTGGCCATATATATATATCTGTTGGGGAGGGTTAATCAACATTACATAATCAATTGATAGTTTACTTTGTCATACAGTTAATTAGTCAAAATGAAATAAATTATTTTTGACACACAAGATCAGACTTGTTTTCTTTTTTGTTTAGCAAGCATTTTACAGATTCATTATAGATTAAAATATGCATTTGAAAATGTGGTCATTCCATCAAACAATATCAAAGTGTAAGCATAATTAGGGATCTTATCACCAGTGTTACACCACCACAATTTAAAGCTGGATTGTCACTCCATATGATTGTGGTCAAAATCTGTGGTATTAATTTCAATGTCTTCTAAAAACTGATTTAGGCCTAATGCCAACAGGGCTTTGCTATGTCCACTATTTCTCTATAAAATAAATAAACTTCCCCTAGCATTTAATTTCATGCCGCAAAAAATTCAGTTTGTTAAAACAAGGCACAGACAAACGTTATAAGCGTCCTCACTTTGTTGTGTGAAACGTACACATCGCCTTCAATTTTTGTCCATATCTGATCTCAGTTTCTAGTAAATCACCTTGAAATTCCGAATCGGCGACACTCTTCATTATGTTGCAATTGTAACATCCCGTTCAGATAAGTGACGAAGAATGTAAAGTTTGATGTTTTATTTGGCCCGGTGCTCACCTCAGTTCGGAAATGATTTCACTACTAAATATCAACTATCTCATGGCTTTAATGCGGAAAACTTATATACTCATTTCATTTGAATACCTTGACACTGATTGGCCACGAGCGTTGATTGACAGTTGCAGACTAAGCTCTGCGCACAAGTGCTTGGAGCACTTGAATGCCCCAATGCTTCCCTGTAATTAAGTTTTTGTCCCAAAAACAAAAATCAGTATTAAGCCAATGAGGCGAATACTACATTAGGACTTAAAATTTTTTATCTAAAGTTATAAGTTCTTTACATACTAACATGTTGGAGAAAATGAACCTACTATGAGCACTCGGTAACTCACATGAATCAAAATCATACATTCAGTGTGACATTCAATCAATAATACTTAAAGTCTGTAGGCGTAACAATAACGAGGTACATCCATGATATTAACCGTAAGTCCGAAATAAGTTCCAAGAATAAATCCATTGAAGTAATTCCAAGTGATTCCATAACTCAGCATAGTCTGGTTAAAAGTTTAATTTATCGCATCTTCAATTAACGTCCAGGTAAAGTTGAATTTATCACATCTTCAAGCAGCACATTAAAGTTGAATTTATCGCATCTTTACGTAACTCCATGACTCATTAAAGTTGAAATTTGATTGCATCTTCAAGCAACACCTTAAAGTTGAACCATCACATCTTTAGGTAACTGCAAGACTAGCCAGAACCGACCTACATTGCATTAGATGCGATGTAGGGTCGGAACGCGTTGTATGGGAATTCTTTGATGTTGACATTTACGACACATATTTCTCCATAAACATGTCAGCATACCTTATTTCGTCGTGATGCACAGGAGTACGACTCTGTTAACTATCAACTTGTATTCATATTTCACTGAAAAAGCCAGTGGAATTATCCTTTTCAAGAGCGTTTTCAAATTCACGTTTGCTAGTTCATGCTTTTTGTGGTAAATATACACAAGAGGGCGCATCAGTGCGATTCGGTGCTGATAGCTCTTTATACAGACTGCTTTTCGTCCACTCGGAATCTGACAGTAGAATGCCCAAGAAGTACATCAACAAGCACCAAAAACTCTGTTAATAATTCACTAAACTTTCGCCATTGCAACGCCCCCAGCAGTCACAGAAATGAGGACAAACGTTTACTAAAAGGCTTTTCCCACTCAAGCCAAAAAGTCAATATTTTTTCATCCAGGACCTTGTAACCCTGTCCTGTGGACAGGGGACTTGTAGCTACTGCAAGACCAGAGTTTTGGCACCCTAACCTGTAAGAGGAAAACTTATATAGAACACATACATTTTCATTTCCCCTTTGTTTAGCGAGGATATGGCTTCTGTCATAACAGGGCTGATTAGTGGCAAAAACCACTTAAGTTAACCAAGTGGCTAAAAGCCATTTTAACTATATTTATACAAATGACAAACTGCCACTTATGTGAAGACAGTTCCATATTCTGTGAGTGGCACTTGCCACTCATGTCAAATAGACTATTATGTAATGAAGATCCTTAAATTGGGTGAATAATGAATATATATATATATATATATATATATATATATATATATATATATATATATATATATATATATATATATATATACACACATTTATATTGACTAGCAATTCACCACTCACGTCAGCACCAAAAGATTAAGAGAGAGAGAACAAAATGTTATTTGCAATCAAACGATTTAAGGTCCTCTGTTATTTGCCGATTCAATTCCTCTATTTTCAAGGAAGGGAGGCATCCTCCGGATAAGTTAAAGTCCACATTGAAATTTTCACAGCCATTTCCTTTCTATAACAAGAAAATCCTTTAAAAAAAAAAAGAATAGATATCTGGCAATGTGAACAATATTAGCAGTAGACAGATTGCATTGTACATGATATTGGGACCATGGAGCCATCAGAAGGCTCCACAATGGCACTAAGCAGATCAGATAGTGTTGAATGGTCTGGGGTGAAATGAAAGAAATATATAAATACAAGATCATTTATAATGAAGCTTTAATATAAACAAATGAATACATGCAAGTTGGAATGTTACAATAATACATACTATAAGAATATAAAACATACCTTTGTATATTGATATATGTAATACATAAGATATGGTTAAAATGAGCTTCAGTAGAGCAAGTTAATTGTATGTTTAGAAACATAGCTCTGAGTTGTACCTTGTAATGCTGTTGCAAACATAGCTTTCCGTTAATATCAAGATAATATGAAAGTGGTGAAGATATATGACATCAATACATAGGCCTATAAGACTTAAACCTCATACATCATAAATAATACTTTGTAGGCTTCGTAACTAGAAAATCAAAACATGAGCGATATGTTCAGCTGGTTTTACTGCAGTAATACTCCATAGTTAAATTTTCAATGTTCAATTTATATTAATTTTATATTTTGTCCTTACAAATTAATTAACAGTCACATAATATTATGCGACTGTAACTTTGATGAAATCAGGTTCCTGGTCTCTCTCTCTTTCTCTCTTCTGACCAAGGACTAATATCACTCATGAGTGATATAGTTGTACATCTGGCAGCATCAGTGGTTGCCGGAGCAACCCCAGATGCTGCGGTATCATCAGTGGCAAGTTGCCACTGCGGAGGTGGTGTTACTGTATTTCCAGTGGCAAGATGTGACCACTGCTGGGGGGGAGGGGGGTGAACACTTAACATCTCAGTGGATAACTGGAGCGGGGGAGGCGACAGGCAGGTCAGGAGAGTCACGGAGCCAACATGGCCTATAGAAGTAGCTCCAGTTAATTGCGAGGGCATGATGACTTCCTTTTTGCTATAAGAAATTGCTGCCGTTGCCAGTAATACCTCCTCCCCCACCCCAAAATCATCTAGGTCAGCAGATGGATGGAGTTCCAAAACTTCATCGCTGCATAGGGCCCATGCATCTGTTGTGTGATTCTCACCTGGATCCACATCCGAGATGGGCGAGTATGGCCCAGCTATCAAAACATCCATCTGCAATCAATATACCTTAAATTAATATCCATTGACATTTCACATATGGATACTCCCTATCTTAAATGAAGAGTTATTTTTTAATCCATTGTCAACACAATAACAACTTGTCTACTTTTTATAAAAAAAGCAGAATAACTTGTTTTATCATCTAAACAAGCAAACTGAGGTTCTCCAAAAGGTCCGTAATGTAATCCCAGATCTACAATTACTTCCTGTAAATCCATTCCGGAGTTTTAGATTAATGTAAAACTTTGCAAAGATCTTATATGTTACCCTCTGAGGGGAAGTATTCCTTGCTGGAAATTGGCCCTTTTCAGCAATACAGTGAGCGGTCCCAACTTAATACTGTGTAGTGATGTGGACCGGACTGCTTAGTCAGGGGTGGTCCAGTATTTTCAGAAGTGGTCCGGTCCTGGTTCAGTCCAGGGGTGAGCGGTCTGGTACTAGAGATCGGACCGGTCCGAAGTGGTCCATTGACATAAGTTGTTCCATCAAATAAATAAAAAAAGGTTCTTGTTCAACATAATTTCCTGTTTGGAATTATTTAGTA
This sequence comes from Alitta virens, assembly GCA_932294295.1. Lineage (NCBI taxonomy): Eukaryota > Metazoa > Annelida > Polychaeta > Phyllodocida > Nereididae > Alitta > Alitta virens. The sequence continues at coordinate 17,446,610 of OW028578.1, read as the reverse complement.
CTGACAGGCAGGACAGACTAATAATTTCATTACTGCAATATTTATTTATGTAAAAAAAAGAAACCGTCAATCAGTCAGGAATGATTAATAACTGAAACAGCCCAAGATGAAAAACATCTGGTGTATAATAAATTCAACATGCAATGCTTGGAAAATCGGTCCGGGGTCAAGGACTGGTCCGGTTCCGGTATTTTTGTAGTGGTGTGGTTTTTTTTTGCGGTCCGAGGTCGGACCGTGGACCGGACCAGTCCAAGGCAGTCCGGTCCACATCACTAATATTGTGAACCCATGGCGATATATCAATTATGTGTAATCATGCACTATTAGTGTATCAAATGTCAAACTCACCTTCAACTCGGCCAAGTGCTATGTACAACCTGGTATATATTAGGCCCCATTTAACCCCATAATTCCGTCAACTCTGACTAATCCCGCAAATCCCAACAATTCCTTGCAATTCCTTCAAGTCCCTGATAATTCCCATATGTTCCAATAAGTCCTAATAATTCCTTTCTGTCGCGATAAGTTATAATAATTCCCATATGTCCCAATATGTCCTAATAATTTTCATATACCCCAAAAGGTCCAGTTATTTTTCAGTTGTCCCCTTTAATATTAACAATACCCATAATTCCCAATAAATCCCTACCATCCCCGCAATTTTATAATGCCTTACAAGAACCATAACTCCTGTTCCCCGTTTTATAATTCCCATAATTCCCAATAAATCCTATCAATTTCATTATGTCCCAGTTATGTCCTAATACAATCCTAAAATTCCTGTACTTCCGTAAAAATTCCTTCCAAGTTCCATAATAAGTTGGGGAAGCTAATAACCTTTCCAATAATTTATGATAATTATATATACCGTTGGTTAGTCAGAGAAGTACTGCTACCCTGTATCATAACATCAGACGTCAGTTATTGGGGGTAAAGAGGGGTTCTCACATAGCCAGTTTTCCCAGTGAAGCCTTATTACTGTCATAGAATTTAATATCATGGCATACGCCAAGTCACACGTGAGAAACTCGTAGAAGCCGGCGGGTTAACCGTCGCACATGTGGGTGTCAAGAACCCGGCGGGAGGGGTACGTGTGCGACAATTAAACCGACGTCATCTACGTGTGCACTTACGTGTACCACGGATAAGTTACCTGTCTCTACGTATAGAAAAATCAATACCTACGTACGCTACATGTGACTCACATGTGCCACAAGTAATTCATCGGCTGCTATGATAACGATGGGTGCAGCACGTTGCAGGGCCGGTTGGCTCATCACGTGACCTCGACCAGCAGTCTATAATCATTCGCAGTAAGGCAAACTTCATTCACACCTCTGCCTTTAATAGAAACTGATCGAACTCGCCGTATTCCTCTCTGCTGCTGCTGTTTCACAATGGGACCCAAGAAGAGATACAATCTTGGAAAGAAAAAAGTCACAGAAGAAGCGCCTTCTGCACTTGCCTCTGGGGAAGAATTATTTGAGTCTGAAGAATCCAGTGTTCCTGCAGCTCCTTCTAGTCCTGCCAGTTCTACTTATTACACTCCTACCAAGTCTCCTACCAATCTCCTACCATGTCTCCTGCCAGGTCTCCTGCCAGGTCTTCTGCCAAGTCCACTGCCAAGTCTTCTGCCAAGTCTTCTGCCAAGTCTTCTGCCAAGTCTTCTGATGTTGACATGGATGACAGCGACAGAGATCCAGACTTTGATGTAGAGAAGAAGAAGAAAGACACCCAAGAAGAAGATGAAGATAGTGATGCCAGTGAATTTCCTGCCACCAAGGCCTCCTCTGCCACTGCTCCTACTGCATCTCAGAAGAAGCCAAGAAGAAGGGCTGAGAAGCTTTTTCTACTACTTCTCAATGATGAGGAAGACATCGCTGACTGGTACCGGGAGAATGACATATTCTATGACAGGACCAGACGTGACTACAAGGATCATCAGAGGAAGATGAGGCTCATCAAGGACAAGGCACAGACCCTCAGTGTCCCCTGTACTGGGCTACAGTTGAAGACCTGGCACATTTCCAGGGTGCCGTCTCGTCAAGCTGTCAACCTGAAGAAGAAGATTGCGAAGAGCAACAAGCAAACTGCCCAACTTTGATGACAGCTCCAGTGCAGGGCAGCCAATTTCTAAGCCTGAAGAAGTTGAAGAAGTTGACGTCGAGCCAAGTCCAGTCTTCCCAGCGACAACCAAGGGTGGTACCTTCAAGAAGAGGAAGAATACTGATCATTATTCTTCTGCAACAAGCTCCAAATTAGCTGACATAGTCCAGACTACTCAGCAGACAGCTGCAAGGATTGACCAGCACATGAAAGCCATCGCACAGCCTCCTCCTCCTCCTCCTGCAGATCCGAAGAACCTGAAAATCTACTCGATGACTGATTACATATATTCTGAGTGTCTTCAGTTGGACTTGGACACATATGACGATGTCGAAGCCCAGCTGATGTCGTTCTTCCTGCAGCTGAAGGCACAAGTCAGGAGGAACAAGCAGCAACAGCAGCAACTGCAGCAGTTGATTATTCAGCAGCAGCAGCAGCTCCATCAGCAGCAGCAGGCCCAGATGTTTCAGCCGACATTCAGCCAGTTCCAGCACGCTACTCCTGAGAAACAATGGACTACCTTGCAGACGATGTCTGCACAGCCGTGTCCTTCAGCTTCTTTACAGCCTGCAGGAGCTTCTTCAGCTGCCACATTCCAGCCTGCAGGTACCTACCAGTCTTCTGGACCTGGACCTTCATCTTCATTGGGTGTATTTGGTGTCTTCCCTGCTGTACCTTCTCCAGTGGTGTCTGGTTCTTCTTCCTTGAACCCTCCTTCAGTGGGATCCTTGCTGTCTGCCAGTGACAACGTTCCTGCCAGCTCGACTCTGCTCAACATGAGCCACCTGATGAACGCGTCCTTCCTTAATATGACTCGGATGTCTCCAAAGAAGTAATCACCTTATCCTGTTCCTGTTCCAGTAGAAAAAACAAGAAAACTCCAAAAAACCTGAAATTGCTTAAATGTTAGCAAAACGTTATTCAGCCTCCAACTGGAGCTCAACATGCGTTTATTGCCAAAACCTTATGGAAGCACTAGGTTTTGTACATATTATAGTAAAACAGATGCTTTTCCAACCCCTAGAATGGATGATTGTATTCATCAAGAGGGAAAAGCAAAGTTTTTCACAAAGATTGATTTGTTAAAAGGGCACTGGTTTGTCCCATTAACTGATACAAGCAGAGAAATATCTGCCTTTGTCATACCATCTGGTTTGCAAGAATATTGTGCCCTTTCCTTTGGAATGGTCTAGCCACATTCCAGAGAATGATTCACTGAGTTATTAAGGACTTGCCAAATACAAATGCTGACATTGACGACTTGGTCATGAGAAGTGATTCATTGGAAGCTCATTTTGAGGCTGTGAAAAGATTGTTTCAATGGTTGTCTGAGGTCAACCTAACAGTCAAGTTGAGTCAACCTAGCCAATAGTTTGGCCAAGCAAGTGGAAAGTGGCCTCAGTAGATGCAAAGATTCAGATTATATTTTGCAGTTCCCACAGGCAAGAAAGCTTTGAGGCAATTTTTGGGTACTACCGAAGACCTTCACTGTGCCTTTTACAAAATTATACATGAAAAATTAGAAGTTTGTTTGGGATGAGCCCTGCCAAAAGGCATTTGACAAATTAAAGACCATGTTGTGTCACTTCCCTGTGCTCAGCTCACCAGATATCAGCAGACCATTTTCAAAGTGTGGATGTTAGTGATGATACAGCTGGTGCTGTGCAGTTGAAGCAAGATTATGGGGATGATGTTTATCCTATTGCATACTTTTTGGAAAATTTAATCAAATGATCAAAATAATAATTCAAAAGAAGGAGCTTTTGGTTTTGATTTTTGCCCTAAAACATAATGTTTACATTTATACAGGTCAGAAATCCCTCACTGCACATAATGATCACCACCCATCGGGGTTCTTGAGTTAGATGAAAAATAAGAACAGACAGTAGTGAAACTGGTGCTTGATTTTGCAAGAATATGATGTTGAACTATATATCAAATTTAGGTATAGATAATGTTATTGCTGGTTACTTATCATAGTGTTAAACATTTGTGGCTGCAAAAATTGGGTCAAAATTTTGACCTCGGAGGTATGACATGCTAGAGAATACAGTAAAACCCCTTCCCCAAAGGGGGATAGGGGTTCTCTCTGTAAGACTCATAGGACCTACACTATGTAAAACACTGAGTTTTACATAGTCAACTCCCTTGTTTGCTCTTAATCAGACTGAACTAATTTCTAAACAAACAGATTAGTCCCTCCCTTTGTTTGCGCAGAGCCCTGCTTGGCATATATAGACTTCCTCAATCCTACAGTCACTTGTATCGAACTTTCAGCATGACATGACTGATGCGGGAAGGTGGGTGGGAGACCTCTTGTCTCATACAGTCCTTTACTTATACTGTCCTTTGAGTCATACTCACAGAGAGAACCCACATCCCCCTTCGGGGGAGGGGTTTCACTCTTTTTCATAAGACGTAACAGGACCTACTTGGAGGTGGGGAGGACCCTAGAATCAACTAGAGAACCCCAGGCCCAAACCGACTGGAATATGACAGCCAGAGACAAAATAAGCATCAGCCGGAAAAAAAAAATCAGGCTGTGGGTTGAGGTGTGCCATGTAAAACCTGGTTAAGGTGTTGGAATTGGCCCACCACCCATCGAGGAAGTGATGGCCAGCCTGATATGCCCAAGATGCAGCCATGCGGCGGACTTCATGAGCATGCACTGGGGGTATCTCGGGTGTCGTGGGCCATTCGAATGCATTGGACAATCCACCACGACTCCGACTGAGCAGAAGGAGGACAGTTACCCTGAATCTCCAGGAAGAGGCGGTGACCTTCCTGAACACCAACCGATGCCTGTAAGTACCGATGCACCCAGTCAACTGGGCAGAGCCTCTTATCTCGTTCCTGTGTCTTGGCAGACGGGACGAGAGAAGGCACAAAGAAATGGGCAAGATCATGTCCAGGAACTGCAACTTCAGGCAGAAACCCCGCCACAGTGCGTAGCCAGACACCCTGCCTGTCGAGGGCCAGCAAGAATGTCATCTTGAGGTAAAGAGAACAGAATCCGGCTGAGAGGCCAGCGAAAGAAGGACCCAAACTCCGAAGAAGACAAGACAGTGTGGGGTGTTGTCCCAGTGGGACACCCTCCACATTGTCCTACACACCAGCTAAGGATGAATGGTACGAGGCAATGGTGGAAAGGGCAACATGCCTGTCATCATAAAAAGAGGAACCCTCAGGATCCAACTGGTGACCCCTGCACCAGTCATAGAAAGCATGCCAGTGTGACTGGTAGAGGTGCATGGAGCTTGGCCAGAGGTGACCGGTTGCCAACAACGCAGCTTGGTCTAAAAGGCCCTCCTCTTAGAAGTGCAGCCTGACAATGGCAAGGCGTGACAGTTCAGCCACCCGGTGAGGCTGACACAACTTCATATAAGGGGGTAACTGGTACGGAGGGGCCAGGAGAAGCTGGAGGGCTTCCGATCAAGGCTTTGTGGGCCACCACAAGGCAATGAGGATGCAATTAAGTCATGCTGGACAGGGCGACTTTGTGCAGGACTTCTGGGATGATGGCGAATGGGGGAAACAGAGACACAAACCGCATTGGACTGGAGCCGCTTAAACGGGCAATTAATGGATGATCTCGGGCACTGAGGCAGACGCTGGTCCGAAGAAACCATCTGGAGGTTGCTGGTTGCCAACATATTCTGTAATGACCTGTTAAATCTTTCTACTAGGCCATAGGCCATCACTCTGGGGTCTATAAGATGGGAATTATCATGGCTGCATTGCTTAGCTGGAGCAAGGAGGTGGGGTCCCGGCGTGGCCCTGTGCACGACGTCAAAGGGCTGCCCGAGGCATCGCCTGACAGCAAGGGCCCCCCCCCCACCTCCACGCAACATTGATGTAGCCTTTGTGATTCCCCTAGCACTAACTTATCCTTTGTGATTCCCCTAGCACTAACTTATCAATAGTTGACTTCTTGGATGATAACTCTGCACTACTATTCCTGTTGCCATGTCCATCATCTGCGCAATCTGAGCGATGACAGGCCCTTTGAATTCTTGAGCACCCATCTGCATTGCGATGCCTGTTGCCCAGTCTATACTTAATTTTAAAATTGTATTCACTTAATGATGTTAACCATCTAGCCAGCATTCCTTCTATGTCCTTAAAATTCTGTAGCCACAGAAGGGCCCTGTGATCCGTTCTGAGCAGTATTTGTTCCTGCCCATACAAATAGGGCCTGAATATTTTCGACATATTGACCACAGCTAGAATTTCCTTGTAAGTCGCACAATAGTTTCTCTGACTTCTAGTCAGAGCTCTGGAGGCATAGGCGATGACCTTTTCCCTTGCCATCTATAATCTGTGACAACACTCCCCCGATGGCCATCGCAGGTATCCATGCCAGTATCACTGGACACCCCTCCCTGGGCAAAGCCAATATTGGAGCTGAAGTCAGAGCCTCAATTAAAGCTGGAAAAGCCTGTTGGCAAGTTAGCAGCTTTCTTTGCAAAGCTTTTTACATATTTCCTATAATAGGAAGCAAAACCCAAAAAGCTACGCACCTCATGAACAGTCCTTGGGGCAGGCCACCTTTGCACTGCTTCTATCTTGGCAGGATCAGGCTTTACCCCCTCCGGGCAAATAACATGTCCCAGAAAGAAGACCTCTTGTTGGAACAATTCACTTTTTTTTTTGGTTTGAGTCTCAGACCAGCAGTCTCAATCCTTCTTATATCTGGTGTCTAGACCTATGACACAATATATCTATATTATAACTGATATGGTTTGCTTTTAATGCCAGATATATATTACGAACACTATGTTTGAGGGTGAAAGTAATTAGGTCAAGGACCCAGGCGGGGTAGTCTTGCCGGCTCTTTGATTTGATTGGTTGTTGAAATATTAAGAACCTGTCGGGGGCCTCTTCACTTATTTTAATGTATTCGACCCAGAAATGCTCATGCACAACTAACCTAGGCAGTATTCACATTAATTTTGGGTTAAAGTCCTTGGTTACAACTTCTTAAGTTTATAAATTAAAGATTTAGCATAATTGAACTTGTAACGATGGAGTATTACTGTAGTAAAACAAGGTAAACACATCGCTCGTTCACTGCTCAGGTGAGCCTACACTTCAGAAGAAAAAACCTCCAAATCACAACCAGATTTGGTGGCACAGTGGATACAGCGCTTGCAATGATTAATGTGGTGACTCTGTACTGACAGTGGTTCGAATCCAGCTCAGTGAATTTCTTTCTTTTCTTTCATCAAAGTGACAGTCACATAATATTATATAACTGTTAATAATTTGTAAAGCCAAGATATTTTTTCTACTATCCTGATGATTACAATCATGATAATTCACACAAGTGTCTGAAGTGAGCTGTAAGCTGTAGACTAGAGTCACCATATTTTAGCTAATTTGATAAAGTCCTTCATTACCACTTTGAAAATTAAATTTGTTGTCATATTTGAACTGGTCGTAGTGGAGCTTTATTGCATAACAAGATGATTTGTCCAGCCTCTAACTAGCATTACGAAATCCACAGGAAAAAGTGCAGTATAGCGGACCCAAATTAATGACCATATTTAGTGAGCCTCATTGCCGTGCTTATGACGTCAATTCCTAGAATTCACTATGTGATGTCACAAACTAACAACGGCGGTTTTCTTGTTCATGGTAAGAGCGCAGTTTGTTTTCTCTTTTTCTCGAGGGCTACTGCCCCACTAACCTACAAAAATGGGCTCAAGTCATTTATTATTGTGCTAGAACTTCAGAACTGGCTCATAATAATGATATATTTCATGGACGCCAAATATGGGCATAAATTTGGGTCCGCTATACTGCACTAAACCCAATTGACACTATTTTATGCACATTATATCATTACTTTTTTTATCATGGTATTACTAGTATTACATGTAATGATTGCATATATTTGTTCAACTTTTCATGTATTGCTGATATTAATGCAAAGTTATGTTTCCAGCATAACAATTAAGTTCTTACTAAGTAAAAACTCATACTTAACTTGCTATGTCTCAGTTATATTTACAAATATAAACATTGCTTTTTTTATTGACACCCATATTAATCATGTTATATAAGCACATTGTATCATTACTTATATCTTACATCATTATTACCAGCATTAGATGTATAATTGACTTCCTTTGTTGTTCAACCATGTGTGCATATTTAGTGTTACATTGTATATATGTACATTTATGTCCTATTACATTCAATCATGTTCTGCCCACCAGTAACGAGGTGTTACATCTTTTATATTTTTATATCATATGTAATTTTATACATTTGTTTATATTATATTGTATTTACACACTAACTTATTTGCTTAGTGCCATCATGGAGTCCTACTAATATCATGTACAATGACATCTGTCTACTGCTAACATTGTTCACGTTGCCAGATATCTATTCTTTTTTTTTTAAAGAATGTTCTTGTTAATACAACAACCAGATTGGACAAAGTCTGTTCAAAAGTAGCACCTCTGAAAATTATGTCATCCATGTAACACAAGCAAGTTGACAAATCCAGGCCACCTAAGACTAATTCCATGAGTCTTTCCATAGTGGCTGGACCATTTGTAACCCAAAGGGAATTACCGCAACTTGGTAGTGCCCCCTAGGGACTGTGAAAGCAGTTTTTTTCTTTATCTGTGGGATTCATGGCTATTTGCCAGTATCCTGAAGACAGATCCAGGGTACAAAACCACTCAGCACCTGCCAAATCATCCAGGCAATCATCAATCCTGGGTAATGGGGAAACTGTACCTTTTAGACAGTGCGTTCAGTTTTCTATAGTCAACACAAACACAGTATGTCCAGTCCTTCTTTTTGACTAGTACTGGGGGGCTAGACCAAGGGCTGTTACTGGGTTCAATTACCCCCAACTCAAGCATCTTTTGTACCTCTTCCGAGAGAGCCCTTCTCTGAGCCCATCCCAGCCTCCTGGGTGGAATTTTTAAAAGGTCTATGACCTTGTGTGTCGATATCATGAGTAATCAGTGTGGTCCTACCCAGGCCATACTTGCCCCCCTCAAAGCAATGCTCAAATTGCATAAACACCTCAGTCAACAAATCTGACTGATGAGGCGTAAGATGAGGTGCTTCCTCCACCAACCTCTGTAGGTGCTAGGGCAGCACACTGGGCCCATCCTCAGCTGTGGGTGTGGCACAACTTTTGGCCAAAGTAAAAACTGTGTCCAATAATTCAACTGGCTCCAAATCGGCTAGAATCGATCCTCTTGACAATAATATTGCCTCATTGCCAGGATTCATAACCTTTATGAGGAGTGTAGACTTATTAGTGCTTACCACTCCCCTAGGTATGAAGAAATGCTCTAGAGCAGACAGACAGCAAGGGCTTGAGCAAGGCATTTCCTCATCCCTGTATATTTCTGCCCTGCAACTGGATAGTCACCAAAGAAATTTGTCGTGGCTTGAGCCACTTATCTTGTAATACCACAGCCCTGCCCCCTATGGAGGGGCGATATGGCAAACAATGCATGCCCAATTGCACCATCCCTGTAGTGCAATATAAGGTTGCCTCAAATTTTGAAATCCATGCCAGGAAGACTCCCCATGTCAGCAATCAAAAATCACATTTAATGGGGATCCTGCTCAAAAAGAAAGGCAATGTTACTCTACCATACAAACGAATAGTATTTCCATGCGCTACAGAAATCCTTTTAGTAGCAGGTCTGATTTGATACATATAAAACCCGCTGAAATTTTGTCAAAAATTTGCTTGTTTAACAAACAAATCTGTGCACCGGAATCCACCAATAAATGCACTGTTTTAGCCTTAAATTTAGCTGGTAAGTACCAAGCAACAGTGTTCTGATGAACTGTATTCACTCTGGGCCAAAACCGGCCAAGGCGAACTCCAGTCCAACATTTTATGGGAGCCCCCCTCAAGCTGCATGAGCAGTAGCAATTGGATCCCCCTATTTGCATCCTCAGCCCTTAACAGTTTTCCTGTCTCTCAACAGGGCCTGAACCAGGCCTTTTAGCCAGAGGTCCCTGTTGGGCAGGCCCCTGTGCCCTGTTAGAGCCAGTCAAAGGAGACTGGGATGCTAGATCCCTTTTATTTGCAAACAATCACGCTTTATTAGCTACAAGTCTCCTGTCCACAGGACAGGGTTACAAGGTCCTGGATGAAAAAATATTGACTTTTTGGCTTGAGTGGGAAATAGTCTTTTAGTAAACGTTTGTCACACAACACACACCTGCTGTAGGGTTAGACATACCTTTTTTATATTGTGTCGCGCTCAGATATGGTTGATTTCTTCCAATATTAATCGATTTCTGTGCCATTTTCAAATTCACATTTCGGTAAACAAAGCTTGAAGCATGGCAGCCTAGTTCTGAAAAACTCACAAGAGGACTCTGGCGACGTTTCAACGCCCCTAGTGGCACACAGAATAGTGCGGACCAGTCCTCATTTCTGTGACTGCTGGGGGCGTTGCAATGGCGAAAGTTTAGTGAATTATTAACAGAGTTTTTGGTGCTTGTTGATGTACTTCTTGGGCATTCTACTGTCAGATTCCGAGTGGACGAAAAGCAGTCTGTATAAAGAGCTATCAGCACCGAATCGCACTGATGCGCCCTCTTGTGTATATTTACCACAAAAAGCATGAACTAGCAAACGTGAATTTGAAAACGCTCTTGAAAAGGATAATTCCACTGGCTTTTTCAGTGAAATATGAATACAAGTTGATAGTTAACAGAGTCGTACTCCTGTGCATCACGACGAAATAAGGTATGCTGACATGTTTATGGAGAAATATGTGTCGTAAATGTCAACATCAAAGAATTCCCATACAACGCGTTCCGACCCTACATCGCATCTAATGCAATGTAGGTCGGTTCTGGCTAACGCTTTATGTGACCCAATCGCCCACAATAGAAACAGCATCCCATTGGAGGCCTGTTAGGTCTGTTTTTCTAGTACCGTTTCTACCAATTTGGCTATCTCTGTAGCCAAACTCAGACTTGGGGCCGTGTCAGATGATGAAGTAATTCCTTGAATAGGAACCACACTTGCAACCGCAGGCAAGGGGGTTTTAGGCAGTGGCAGGGGAGTCACTGCAGATCCAACCAAATCCGGCTTATGAGGCCGTGTTAATTCACAGGCTGACTCGTACTGGATAGCCATTTCTATGGCATCCTGAAGTGTGGCAGGGCGCAGGGCCTGCAACCAAAATTTGAGCTGAGAGGAGCCAGCAGTCTCAAGAAATTTCTCTTTTGCAGAACGTTCTTGTTCCACTGGCCTTGACAAGGGTTTTGCCTTCCTGGACAACTCCAGCAAATGGTGGCCATAAGCATCCAAGTCCATGTTAAGTTCTTGCCTAACAATCCATTAAACGGCTTCTAAAAGCCTCTACCAGATGCTCAGCACAAAAGATAGAAGTTAATTGCTTTATCATATCTTTCCAATTCGTTACATAAGGCAAAGACAAGATTTTAGCCCTGGCCCCCATGATGTGTGTGTGTGTGTGATTAGGGCTTTACATCCTGTATTTCTGCACCAGGTGAGGAATCACGAGCGGAGTAATAAGCACTGCGATGCCACACTCGACTATTCTGTAAATGTGTGTGTGTGGATTTTCTGTACGGGCATATGCAGCACCGCAGCGCGAGGACTCCGTCTACCCAAGGCTTCAATTAACGGCCCGTTTCATCCCGTCAGTCCGACCGAAAGGAACGGGTGACACATTGGGAGTCACGGCACATCCAGGACGCACAGGCGGCACCAGCCATGGCTTTGGCCACAGGTTGTGCCCCTGAAAGGCTTCCCTCGTTAATTCTGCAAACAACATAGTAGGTCACACAACAATTCCTGAAATAGGCCAAAATACAAAAAGGGCAAAATATAGGGACCAGAAACTTTTTAAATTTAGTTACACCACATACCTAGCTTCACATGAAATCCCATCTGAACACGAAGCACCATGGGCGAGCGGAATTGAAGGTAACACCTGAACTAATCAATCCGTAAGAATGGAGATATCGGGTCCCACATCGGGCACCAAATTCTGTAACATCCCGTACAGATAAGTGACGAAGAATGTAAAGTTTGATGTTTTATTCGGCCCGGTGCTCACCTTGGTTCGGAAATGATTTCACTACTAAATATCAGCTATCTCACGGCTTTAATGCGGCAAACATATATACTCATTTCATTTGAATACCTTGACGCTGATTGGCCACAGGCCGAGCGTTCAACTTTGATTGACAGTTGCAGACTAAGCTGCGCCCACTTGTGCGCGAAGCACGGGAATGCCACACAATGAATAATTAGCTAAAATGTAAACAAAGTCGATCAAGCAAATTCATCAATTAGAAGCATTTTCTTTCATTTGGTTTGCTTTCTGGTGGTACAAAACCCGTATGACAATCCACCAATTTCAACATAGCAGCGAACACAACAGTTCTAGAAACATCGCAAAATCTAATGTTGGATTGCATTGTTTGGCATGTTCACCCATCAGATGTATTCTGTTTGTAAATTAAAATTATTTGTTATGCTGAATTACTTTGCCAACACACCGAAACCTATTTATAACTGACATTGGGTGAGCTATCATCATATTTTAAATGTATATATTATGATCATTAGTAATGTCACGATGATCGATTATACGGATCATCGGTCGTTTTGTCTAAGAATTCGATCATCAATTACAAATTTTGTATAGTCAATGTTTTTTTTTTAAACACATCAGTTGGTTATCAAATTACTGGAGATATTATAAATTGTATTTCAAACAGACCTTTAATTACCTTGGACAAACTAGTTACAATAGCAGTTGATTTAACGTAGGTGACTACTCAAATACAAACTGCACCTGAACTGGCTAATAATCGATCATCGGTTGGTGCACCCAAACCGATGATCGACAACGAAAATGTAACCGATTGACATCACAAGTGATCATGGATACCCATGATTTACTTGTAAGAATTAAATTTAAGATTCACAGACTATGTATTTTCTGAAAAATAAATAAAAACATTTATTGATGAAACACGATACAACAAACAGGACTACACGTCAGTTACAAATAAAGCATACCAAGTCATGATCATATTCATTCTGGCACCTCGAAGTTGAAAAAATTTTCATAGAATGAAACACACTCAAGAGTCCGCAGAAATAGTTAATCACAATTTTGGCAAGGTATCACCATTGTCCATTGCATATATACTAGGAGGCGTTGCTGTCCCCAAGGAAACAAACACACATGTCTTCTCTTCCCATTAGAAGTAAAATTTTCCCAGATGGATGCCACCTTATTGTATTAACTTGGAATGAGGCTGAAATGAAAAATGAGATACAATATCAAGTAATCAAACTCGGTTCCAAAAGAACTAAACGTGACACCTAGCTCTCACGACAGAGAAATGAGTCTCATTCAATGGCTTGATAGAGCAATAGTGCTTACATTTGCCACTGGTAACACTTTATGGTAATCGATCAGTCATGAGTGCCGTTTGTAGAGAGATAGATAAATTAACACAACATTCCATGTCCAGAACAGCTCCAGTTACGGATTATTGCCGATGTTCTCAAGAGAGGGCTGTTATATCCAAACGCTTCAATCTACATACATATGGACTTATTAATTCCTTGATCATTTTGAAAACCCCCAACTCACTCCCTGGTCAGTGGCTGAACATCAAAACTCCCCACCAATCTCACCTGATGACTGATAAGTGATTAGACAGACAGAAAAATTTCTCTGACATGAAATCTTCTAGAAAGACGTCAGATAATAAACAAAAAATGCAAGTATCATTTTTGCCACAATAAGCAACAAATCATACTAGAGCAACATGCTTGTAAAGTCCATAAATAAATGAAAGATTCATTTTCATAATAATTTAAGTAGCTTATACCTTCAGTTGGTACATCCACCAAAAGACTCCCTGCAGGAGACCACATGTAGACCTTATTGTTTCCCGTACATAATGCCAGACGCGCCTCGGTAGGGTCCCATTCCACACCTAGTGTGACAAAATTAAAAGAAATAAGTGTTATGTGAATTTGTATGTTGATGAAAAAACAATTTCCCCTTACACCATTTTGTTAAAACATCTCTGTCTGAGTCGAGGTGGCTGCACCAGGATGGTGGTCATTCATATAAAATTAACTACATATAATATATATGCAGCTTGAGTCAAGACTTAGCAACTGTCAGTGAAAGATTGTCTTCTTTGAACATTAAAATGAGTGGATGTTTTGTTGTTTTGTATATTTCATAGGTTATTAACCTACATTTGATGGGAGAGTCTTGTATTAGAACTGCACACAATTTCAACTCCTGTGTACTCCAGATCCATAAAACATTTGGCATGTTGTCTGAAAATAAATATATCAAGGAATTAATCATACAATTTTTGATGGGATTGGTTTGTTAGTACACTGGCCAGCTCCTCTGAAGGTCCCGGGTTCGATCCCCGGCCCATATCAGTCACATTAGATGTTAAATTGGTGGTGCTTAATACTCAATGTTTATACAGGGGCAAGTAAAAGACTCCAGTCTCCAGTCATGGGGTAAATTTGTAACATGATGCGGAATCAGTAGCCTTATAATCTCATTATAACCTCTGCTCTGGCAGCCAGTCATATAAGCTGAATAAGCTTCAGACCAGTAGCATTTGATACATTCAGATAATTACAGATGCATGCAATGGATAATCTTAAACATTTGTTGAACTAAGGTGTACATTTAAGTGTACATTTAAATACAGTGCAACTGACTACATTTGTGACTTACCATTTCTTGAAGCTAAATATCTTGAATCAGGACTGTACATCAAAGTTCCAACTCCTAATTTGGGAAAAGCTTTGTTCATATCAGGTCTAATGCTTGGAATAGAAATGCTGCCATCTGCCAGTTCATCTAAAATAAAGGAAGTAAATGTCTTAAAATTGTAATTGGCAGAGCAGGGGAGATAAGAGAGGCGGTGAGATGAGGTGATTGCATGGGTGTGATTAATAAAGAGTATGAAATGGGGTTATATGCAGACACGCTAAGATAAACAGGGCTGAAATAAGATCAGAAGAGTTTACGTACATTTGCTTTGGACATTATACACCACAGGCAATGGAGGTTCACTCTCCCCTTGAAGTAAATGGGGTTTCTTCGTCACTTCTTTGTAGACCACCTAAAGAAAAGTTAGCATAACATATGTCATTCAAGCATACACTCAACGAGCACATGATGTCACCACAACGTTGTGCTCTGGTCGTTGTGGCCATAAGCTGGGAATTTTATATATAAATGTATTTTTCGATATATTGCATTTAAATTAACAGCATCGTGTTTATACTCATTTCTGATCTTGTCAGTTATTAACTGAATGACAGTTTATGTACAGTTTATTGCGTAGTTCAGTCTTGTATTCAGGAGGTTTTGATCATTTTAACATACTGGTCAATAAACATTAATTAACATTCTGGACACTTCTGGACAAGAACTTGCCGTAAGGAATGGACCACTTGTCAAATACTGTGGGATACTGTGGGATACCCCTGGAAAGACATGATTGTGTTTTGGAGGTTATCCAGACCATATCATGGATCGGGGAGACTTTTCTCTCCTCAATGTAGGCCGAGCCACAACTGCATGGCTAGACCTGTATGGCCATGGAGCCTACATGGCCAAATTTGCCGTGGAAAACGCATGGTTTTTGCCTAATTATAATGTAAATGTGTGTGTGTGGGTTTTCTGTCCGCCATCTTGATGTATATCAAGCTCTGCCGACATCACAATTTCCACCCTTGACAGGCCTGTTTAAGCATGAGTCTTTCTCAACTCCCCAGGGAGTATACGCCCAACCTGCAGCCGTTAAGGCGCACTTAGGGTCAGTGCACTCTACAAATACCATCACTGCCTATAACCAAGTAAACCACCCACCCAAGTAAATAATGAGGCGAAAACTATGCATTTATCCAAACGCATGGAAAACGCACGAGGCACATTTGGCCATGTATCAGAACTGGACCAATATGGAGTGAGGCATCTAACTGTGTCAACAGTTACACAGTGCTTATACAAGGCCATCTGGACAACACTGGGCCACCATAGGACCAATTCAACATTGAGCTGAAATTATAATTGGGCGACACAACACTTGGCCAAATGCCCAAAACTGGGACGACCTGATTGGCAGACAGTGGGTCAACATTGGGCTAACTAAATAACCTGATAGTGGGCCAACATGACATTTGGCCACAAGTGAGCTGGTCTGAATACTGGGCCACCATTGGGTTGATTTTAAAGTGGGCCAACATAACATTGGACTAATACTGGGCAAACCATGGCCAACACTGGGGCGACTAGACAGTGTGCTGACCCTTCAGTTAACCAATGCAACATTTTGCCAACAGTGGGTGGGCCAATGGTGAGTCCGCCTGACATTAGGCCCATTCATGGGCTAACACTGGGCAAGTAGACAGTGGGCCAACTTGACTTTGGGCCAACATGACATTTGGCCTTAATTGGCCTGGTCTGACATTGGGCCAATAGTGTGCCAACATAACTGTCTCTCCGTGTACAGCAACGTTGATTTCTCTTGACAGGTGGGCAGGATGCAGACCTACTTTGTTTGTGGCACTATGACTTACTCTCGCTCATACGAGTGGCGGCAGTTAATGTGCGGACACTTGTCTTGAGGTAAAGTGAAGTGTAAACAAGGCACAAATGTTCCAAAACAAAAGTGCATAGAAAAAAGGTAATTTACTTTGAATTTGGTGAAGAGATTGCATTGATCGTCCCCGCCCTCTTCCAAAAAGGTGGGGATATAATTCCCCCTTGACTTCGGGCTGATACAATACTTGACCAAAAATAGGCCGACTTGCGACCTCCGCCAAGGAGATTATGTTTTTGGTCACATTCACTTATTCATTTGTTTTTTAGTAGGATATATCAAAAAGTTATGTATAGATGCTTCAGGCAACAGAGGTCAACCTGACACAGGGCAGACAATGTGAGTCAACATTGGGTTGGCTATAGTCAATGACAATGGTGGCTAACCAGACACTTGGCTGAGACTGAGTCACTGTGAGTCAACATTGAGCTGACTTCAAACAATGTGCCATCTAAACAGTGCTGAACTGTTGGATGGCCAGTAAAACATTTTGCCAATAGTGTTTTAATAGTAGCATAACCATATGGCCAACAGTCATGATATGATAGTGGGGTCAACATAATGGCTGTTGAAAGAAACCTCCTACAATGCTCACTCTACATTTCAAGCAATATGAAATGGTATATAAGGCTCATACTTACAGCTTTTGTATTATCCAGGGAAGACGAATGAATATGTTCTATAATTAAGCTCCATGTGATGTGGTTCAGTATTCTTATCTGTGGAGCCAAAGCACAAAACAACATTTGTTGATCCAACTTGAAACAGGCACTGAATTAATAAATATTACCCAAAAAAAAGAAGAAGAAAAAAAAGAGTGAAACTGACTTTTTGGTCATAACTTCCGATTGCTAAAAACTGTGAAGTGGGTGACCAGGTGATGGACTTCACTCCCAGGGCTTCTAGGCTGAACTTGGAAAGGCATCGACCATCCAGGGAGTATACCAGGACTTTGTACTGCCAAATAATGGGAAAAATTTATTTATTTCAGGCAGTTGTGTGATAAAGTGATTGCTGGGCTGACCAAATCCACTGATACTCTTGGCTTCAATTCCTGGTCTACACACTTTTCATCAGCTTTTACGTACTAATCTAGGTAGGATTAGTACTCCATATCTGGGTCATTCCACAGAAACGGTGTACTTTTGGCATTTCAAGCGCAAAGAAGTGAAATTTTCAGTCTTTCAAAACTCCATCAAAATTATTTATTTTCACCTATTGTGTCAGCCATTATGATAACAGGAAGGACAGTAACTGGATAGACATTTAAATTAACTTTAGGCAACATCTGAAAGGGAAATGCAGGCAATATCACCAAAGTTTACATTCCATTTTGTATAAAAGAATACTTTCAGAATTGCTTTGAAGCTGTTTTCTGTGATAAATAGCTTCCTCATAAACTTGGTAACAGGAATGACATGCATAAAAGTCACCCCCTGCCAATACAAACTCTTTTCTTTAAATATTGAAAAATATTATTCGAAATGTGTAATATAAACAGACATGCTGAAGTTACCCACACCAGCGCTGTCGTCTCTTGGAAGGTGCATACATTTTACAATTTTTGTCTTTATCTATCAGCATTTTAATAGCAGCATTTTAATAGCATAATTATGGTAACAGAAGGGACATTGATTCTGGGGAAAAACTAAAACTAATGGATAATGTTACTGGAACTGCAAATATTTCAACATTTTCTTCACCAGTTGAAAATTCAACTTCTTCTGAGTATATCTATATGAATATTATAAATGATCTTTAACTTACATTCATTGAGTGGGTAAAGAGATATATAAAAAGAGGTATGGGACATGTCTTTCGCCGACTTTTACAGCAAAAAGAGCCAAAACATCAATTATAACAGACTCCTGCAAATATTTTTTGCGTGTATTTATATCTTAACATTGGTTTGCCCGTCCTCATACCACATTCATATCACATTAAAACCATTTTACATGTTATAATCACATTTGAAATTTGACGGATTGGCAAGGGGGTTGGGTGTATCGTTTCTGTGGAATGATCCATCCATGCTGCTGATAGCAGGTACATGTGAGTGTATAATAATATCAAACTCAAAAGCTCTCACAGGCTCATTTTCTCACCATGAAGAAAAAACACAACTTTATATGTAGAATACCAAAAAAAAAAAAAAAATTGTGAAGAATATGCATAAGGACTGCATTCTAGTCTCACATTATTTTGTAGATTCAATGAGTCAATATTTCATTGACGGTTTTGTTCAATTTATAAAGCTTCATTACTTTATACAGTGGCTTCAATGGCATGTTAGGTTCTGAACCAGGATTGTGAACGTTGCAAATACATTTCCGCTAGGGGCGCCACCATACAGTAGTGCATCTTGCCACACGATGACGACACTACCTATTCCTATGGCTGATAGTCAACTAGGCCTACTAAACCGTTTAATGTTATTTGTAAAATCCAAAGTAACTAAAGATATGTGTAAAAGTCCTCCAGCTGTTGAGTCAATAGGCCTATGTGTATTTTGTGCTTATCTTCCTTTCAGAACTTGCCTGGATAATCCTCCAATTAAACAATGGGAAGGCCTGACACTATGACATGTTGTTGTCCTGTAATAACATCGGTTCATAAAAATTAAAAAACATAGGCTGCGGCAGCTAGCCCACGGAGAATAGCCACCTAGTACACAAGCGCCATCAACATTTTTCCAAAACCTCTTTAACAAATTTATGTATTTCAGCAACTAGACATTATACTATATTTTGTATGTTATTCTTGTCCATCCAAGACTATCACGATTGATAATGTTAAAACAAATTCCAAATTAATAGGTAGCACACACAGTGTTTCTTAAAGCTGTGTGAGAAGTTCTTTGAGCAACTTTGATAATAATATACATATCTATTTACTAATAATCTATTGTTACCATTCAGCTACATGTACAAAACATGGAGTTTACCCGTGGTCTGCCAAGTTACTATGCCTTTTTTGTGTACGACTTTGAACATTAGCACTTTAATTTCCAGAGCAGAACTTTAACACCAATGCATTTACCCAAATGAAATTTCATATAGTAATATTCATATATGGGCTATGAGAATGCCTGCTAAGGAATAAACATGAAATTTTCCAGATTTTCCATTAGTTTGAAAAATGAATGATATGGATGTCAAAATGCAGTTCATAAAGTGAAAGAACTATAATCTGGATAAGTTATTTGCAAAATTTCGCTCAATCACATGCGAGATTATTAGTGTCTCAGAGTTAGATAATGATCTTTGAAAAAAACATTTTCACCTTATTATGCAAATTCCATATTATTTATGGGCATGAGACCCCGAAAAGGCACAACTACACCATTTTAGCTGGCAAGTTTTAGGCATGTAGGTGCAGAAGTGGCAAGTTCTGCTCCAAGTAACAAAATCAATTTTTGTTGATTTTTTCTTAATTTTGTAAAACATAACCAAGACATGTATGGACTATCAAAAGGCACAACTAGGCCACATGGATAGAGTATAACTGTACGAAATTTCATAGGGTAAGTGCATTAGTGTATCACACCTGCCTGCCCATCCACCCGCCCACGGATGGACATGAATTTTTCCAAGTGATATCAATAACCTTCTTCAAACTTTTTTGCTGAAGGTTAAACACTGATAACCCTAATTAGTCTTGATGCAAGCATTCTCCCAATCCCAATGATCTATCAATAAAGCACAAAAAGCTTATTACCTTCTTAATGACAAGCCAAGTGTGAAACTGGGGAGGTACAGTAAAATTACCATGTAACGCAATTAACCGTCTCAATAACAATGCAAGTCAACAAACAATAGGCA
Organism: Alitta virens; assembly: GCA_932294295.1. Classification (NCBI taxonomy): domain Eukaryota; kingdom Metazoa; phylum Annelida; class Polychaeta; order Phyllodocida; family Nereididae; genus Alitta; species Alitta virens. The sequence continues at coordinate 17,426,043 of OW028578.1, read as the reverse complement.
CATACCTGTTAACGACACCTATGAAAAACTGTAATTACCAGCTCCCCCTATTGTTCAAGGTGGGAATCACTTCAAATGGCCTTAATATCATAATTGTCCAACAGCATTGGTATGGAATTAGGCCAACTGATACATCGAACAGCATATTAAGTCAAAGGCAATTAAGTGATTAAAAACTTTTACGAGTCAAAATTGAGTCTGGTACGAATTTCCTTACAAACACTAACAGCTTACTCATTTCCATTATTTCCACAACTCTATTAGGCTGTGTTAAAATGACATGTAATAACTGATATAATTACAGGGTTCGACTTTTAGCATGCTACTAACTTGTAACCATAAATCCTATGAGAAAGGAGGTGTGCCAAGCGGGTATGGCTTAAGCCTTAGTGTTGTATACCTAAAGACCCACCCATAAGATCACCTTGATATTAACACCCAATGTGAGGGGGTTGAAAATGATTACACAATGGATTACAATGTAAAGTTTCCGATTGACATTGATATTGTGTCTCAGGAATTACCTAGAGAGAGCCCAAATTGAATTTATATCACAATTCATTCAACCCAGTCATATCTTTTGACCATCTCACAAATTTCTTTCCTTTGTATCACAACAAAAAGTGTCTTTAGGAACGAGGCTCCACAATATTCTCCTGCTTAAAATATGCTAGCAAACCTACAGAAGCATTTCTGATGCCCAGCAGCGGATGGGATTCCACTTAATTCTAATAAATGTCAAAATATATCAACGGGAGATTATAATCTAAAAGTATCAAATACCTCCACCAGTTGGATGTTTCAACTCAAGTGAATAAATTCACTCAAGCAGGAATGCTTGTACATACATATGTATTAATATATGCTGAGGCAAGTAAATGTGTAACATGGAGAGGACTCCAAGCCTTATCAGCTGATCATTACGTCTGCCTCTGCCAGCTGGTCATATAAGCTTCAGACCAAGTAGCATTGAATTGACCATGTCATTTGACCCCCATTTGATATTGGGACACATAAAAAAAAAGATAAATTAGTTAGTCCAGTAATCTATAACAGAAGAAAAAAAATAATTATATGGAAAACAACAGTAAAAACCCTTGTTTAAAAAAGAAGAAGGAAAAAAAGTGCATGATAAATCAAAGATTACCTAACGCAGAGTTGAAATTTTTTTTTTTCCTAAAAGGACAATTCTTTTTATTGCTAGAACTTAATTAATTGTATTATACCTTATAAATGAAAATATAAGCCCACTACTTGAACTTGTGAAGATATGCACTAATGAAAATAGCACAAAAACACAAAAATAAATTATTGATTGGGGGGAAAATGTACTGTGTTTTGTATCATCACAAAGTACAATTCAATAAGCATTACTTAATGGTTTTTATAATCATTGAGAAACAAGGGTTGAGATGGTGAATTCTTCATAATATTGATTTCAACATTCTTTTAAATTAAGCACTTTGCAGTGGCACATTATATTGTATGTGTATACTTAAAAAAAACTTCACAAGACCAAAGTATCAATGGAACATGTCTTTTATCAATTCATATACAATGCATTTTATCCAAATGAAACATCAACTATATCAACTGTTGTTTTAACGGGGGGGGGGGGGGGGGTTACAAAATCCACATTTCAATAATCAGATCCATTAAGATCATCCACAGGATACCAGGTATTTCTAATAAGATTATCTTGATCACTTCAAAGCCTTTTACTGTGCTGGGATCCATTTATAGATCAAAGTAGTTGAAAATCACTAAATCACTTTAAATAACATTATGTACAATCTATAAATCTATTGTAGCTCATCAAACACACAGCATGGGTGGTATATACTGTTCACTACCATAGAATATACACATACTGAATGAGATATACCCATAGACTTCTAAGGCCCCATAGAGTCAAAAAAGGTTGCTGAGATAAAGAAGTCAGGGGCATTGTTGAACACTCCTGAAGTAGCACCCCAGGTGGGGCCAACCCCTTACACCAGCACAGGTCTTAACAATAGGGGGTGAAATTAAGCACCCAGTGGAAATACCCCAGCAATATACTTTGTACAATGTACATTCACATCACTGAAGTGGCTGAACAATAGAATAGGAAATCTCAACCTTATGGATTCCTCACATCTTTGATCTGAGAAAAATGTTAGTTTTAAGGAACTTAAGTAGATTATCAACAACTTAAACACCAACCATAAGATCAACCACAGAAGTGCAGCTGATGGTTGTTGATACGCTGAACCACCTAAAAAAAAAATTAAAATGCTTTATAGATACCAACACTTTAATAATGAATCAAACTGATAAGATCTTCAAAGCCTCAACAGCATTTGTTGTTCATTACACATACATGTGGATTGAAGGAAGATTTGACTTCAAATTCTGACCCAGTTAATTGGGCTGGATGACGCCGCATAAATGGCTGAGCTTTAAAAACAGTAATTTTCAATTTAATAAATTTCATGAATATGTCATAATTATATAGTCACAGATTAAAGTGTTTTTAATAGCAAGGTATCCTTGTGTGTCAGGTTGTCTTAAAATTGAGGTGGCCTGATTAGCTGATTTGACTCTTCCCAAAAGGGACCTACATGTACTGAGAATAAGATCTAAGTGTTTATTTCTTCCTCATATTTGAGGCAATGGAATAAAAAAAGACAAGCAATGTAGGACTGACAAAAAATTAAAAAAACTGCACAGAAACCACAAACGCGTGACATGACACGTGCCAAAAACAACTTATTGACTTCCACAGCGCATTTGACAGTCAGTCATCCAGAATGTTTTGATTATCTAACAACAAACGGTGAAAAAATAATTGTAAGAAAAAAGATGCTGTGTTTTAATGTGTTTGAACTGGCTCATACAAAGGTAATGTGAAATGTGATCTTGTATTGATCCAGAGGTTAATACTGCAGTTAATGGAGGCCAGAGACAGCTAGACAGACAGACAGACAGATGTCTAAATACAGTAGAACCCCACAACTGATCAACCTTTGAGAGCTATTTCCAAATTTCATCAAATTTATGAGTTTGTGGATTCACTGGGCACCATGATCTGATGATATGACGAAATCATCTTGGAGGAGTCCCCCAGTTCTACACTGTTTTAATTCCATCAACAATATACATGTATAATATAGATGTATACAAATCAAAATTGAGCAAATAAATGTGATCTGAATCTAATCATGAGAATCACCGACAAGGCCTTGGTATCCAGGCAGTTCTCCTTTTATTGTCCTCACTGTTGAGAGCCCTTATATGTGTCGAGAAAATTCCTTTTTTCTTTTCTTTAAACATGCTGTGATAGAAATAAATATTCACCGTGCTGTCTGGCACGTGCTCACTCAGCGGTTCATGTTATAAATTGACGTCAAAGATTTTATCTTAAAAATCATCCAAGAACCACAGCTGACCTCAACAGTCATATAAAATCATTTCAACTATGTCAATCTTGTTAATAGGGATCATATACAGCATTATATTTACCCGCTATCTCAGGCTCAATAGTCTAATAAATGTGTAAAGAATATGATGGCTATACCATATTAAATGTTACAATTTAATCACCGAATACGATTTGTGAGCGGGTTGCAGCAAATAAATGCTCCACGCGCAGAAATCGAACAAAATACAGTACACACGGTTGGGGTGGAGTGGTTTGACCTTGGTTTGGATTTCCACCACATTTTACTGGTCCCTGGGAGACCCGACTGGGCCGGGAAGTAATGCACTCCAGATATTACAAAGGTATCCCCAGGCACCTGGAACAGGCTTAGCTGACTGAACAGTCATGATGGTGTGTCTTGCTTTAATATTTCAGATCCATCTGGCATTGGTGCACAAGGGGTCACATGCACAGAGACTATCATTTTATTGATGGTATTTGGAAGTCAAACTTGAAGCAAAATGAGTGAGAAGTAATAGGCGAGTTATAGGGATTGGACCAGTGCCTCGATTGGACCACTTACAGTGCTCATTTGGAAATTTTAATCAACCCTTGTAAATCATGAAACGTTGTACATTCTGATTCAACACCTCTGATCTAATTTAACACCTAAACTGGTGGAAACTTGATGTTAAGTTTTATTGCAAAACAAATTTTTTAACCCTCAGCGAACGAAGGTCGAAAAGCGTTAGGTATAGTTATCATCAATGTCCGTCCGACGGGCGGGTCGGCCGGCGTAACACTGACAAATCCCAGCTGTGTTTTACAATATTTAGAATTTTTTTTTTTCCCCCGTTTCCCTTCACTGCACATACGAGTACACAGAACTTTGTCAGAATATGTCTGAAGTGCAGAGATACCTTTTTGGGGTCATGGCCATTAATGATATATGTAATTTTATATAATAAGGGGAAAATGTGAAAATTAGGTACTACTTCAAACCTCCATCTAATTGACACTATGATCCCTACATTAGTGAAATGTTGCTAACATATCGGAATCATAGTACCTTCACTTTTTAAGTTATATTTTCACTGGTGGTTCCTTTGAAGAAACAGGGTGGTCCAATCGAGGACATAGTTTGCTGGATTGGACCACTTTGCCAAAAATCTTAAAACTTCATTTTCTCCTTTATCATGCAAGTTGAAGCAATGCCTTTTGGACCGTTAAAAGACATTCCAAATCAATACAGATTACCCTAGAAATGCTGAATTCATCATGAACCACTTCCTCTCTAGAGCCCCTTGACAAAATTGTTTCTAATGCATAAGACAACTCATTACTTCGTTAGCTGATTTCTAATAAGACGCCCAAACTAAGCAAGGAAAACTTTAAAAGTCATACGGCCAATTACAAATTACAGCAAAGAGGCTGGTAGAATGTCAGGCGAGGCAAGCCAACCAGGGGACAATTAACCCATCAGACCTGATGACTGCAGCTTCTGCTTCATTTTGTGGCATATTTAAGATATTCATTTTAGATGAATAATTTTTTTTTTAAGACCTTTTTAAGGGGATTCTATATTTCCCGACACTATCATTGTTCTCACTTTGGGAATGTAAGAGTGACTGATTCACCGACCCATCCACCACCTGCCTGACTCACTCACCTGGGTTGATGTCTCCCATACACAAATCACTCGCCCATTTGGGGCCCATGAGATTCCAGCCAGATCATCGGTTTCTGTTTCAAAATGCTGAAATCAAATTGAAAACAAAAAAATTGCATAAATGAAATATTTGTGAAGTGTACACACCTCATGGCAGCTTGCTTGACATTGAGAACAGAGAAGTTGCTCACTTGCTTCAAAACCTAGAATTATGCCAAATATACGAAAAGAAAGCCCAAATTATTGGCTATTTGCGCGTAGCTCGTCTTGTCAATATCTTTTGAATTTATGAAACAGGACAGCATATTTTGAGGAAAAGTAGCCCCAAATTGCATTGTAAAATTATCAGAGTACACTAAATAAAAGCAAAATTTATAAAAGAAATGAAAGACAAAAAACCTTTTTTCACATTATAACTTGAAAGTAGGGTATTTATTGCAACTTCAGTTTGAATATTCCATTCTAAGCCTTTTTATATTTTACTTCACCCTGTTGTCATTTATTTTTCCTGACTGGAAACAGTGAGAAGCACTTGGTGAACCATAATTTCATTTAATTGCCGTTTTTGCCAGAAAATTCATTGCTATTATGTAATATTATTAGATATGAATTATATTTGATTTGATTTTTCAAGATTTGGCACGTCAACCTGTGGATGTGTAAAATTTCAGAAAATTCAGAGAACCTCATCCAAACCACTCTGCATGGTTTTCTCTGAGACAGGTCATGCCTTGCAGCAATAATCATTGGGTCTTTGGCAGGAATGGTGAATGATACCTTTTTCATACATCAACCCAAAGATTTTCTCACGATAGATAATATTACAACAATGCCTGCATCCACTGGTGACCTACGTGCCAGACCATTCCATATAATTGAGTAAGAAAATCCTTCTATTGTGGTATCCATGTTACAATCACCAAGGAAACCAAACCATGTTCAAATTCTTCCAATATTAAAATATATAAATGCTTATTCATTGTTGGGGGCCTCCTAATAAAAATCAAATAAATTTGCAAATACGATAATGGGGGAGATTCAATCTTTACACCAAATCGTTACAAAAAATCTAAAATAACCAAAGAAAATTACCAAAAAGTGAAACTCCCCATACTTTACATTGTAAATGCTGCGCCTACTCCCCCCAGAAAAAAATAATTTGAGAATTTCAAAGGGAAACTATCCAAGTTTTGTTAAGCCTGAAAAACTATTTCCCAAAATGTATAACACCTGTCTGTACCTTTATTTTTTATCCCTCCCAAGACCGATTGAATGTTTAGTCTTGCAATGGGGAGAAAAAGTAACAGAGCCAACAGGGGGCACTACCACCATAGCAGAATAAAAAGACAATAAGATGACGTCACTAAAATTGTTAATTGGATGACGTCACAGAATAGATGACATCATCAAACAATAGCTATCTCACAGATAAAACAGATGCCACACTCTCGTAATTAGGACTTTCAGGCATGTTGGGCGGAGTAGCTGAATTTTTTAACCTCATGAACAGAAAAATCGCTGACTATCGAATGACATCACACTGGCTGATTATGCCATTATTGGATTGTAGTGTTCAGCTCTTCTGGCTCTGAAGTTCAGACTTCGTTGACATTAAAATTGGCGAATATTTTGCTCTATTTGCTTGTTATTGAATTGAAATCATGTGGACATGTTATTTTCATGAATTGTAAATATCAAATTGACAGAATTAAGGACTTGGCAGCGTTATTCCATGTGAATTTTATTATCCACTAGGGGCGTTGAAGTGTGTGCCTTTACTCCCAGAATTCCCAGTGAGCTGGAAATTCTGGGGGGTGTAGGCGCAGCGTTTACAATGTGAAGTATAGGGACTTTCACTTCTTGGTAATCTTCTTTGGTTATCTGCTACAGTGGCAGTGACCTCTCGTGGTGCTTTTTCTCCCCATTTGAATGCATTTTTAGAGTTTCCGCTTGGTATTTCTGTTATTATAGGACGTCGAAATTGGGAAGCACATGACTGTATTCAGTGAAAAATTACCTTCCATTTGAATACCAACATTATTGCATTTGGACTATAATCTGCATCAAGACTAGCAGAGATGCCAAGTTCTTGAGTGGTGAATGCGTGAGTTTTGGCCCTTTCCAACCAGTTTATATTAAAATGTTACAGATATATTCTGGTCCTCATTGCGCGAGTTAAAATTAAAATATGAAGAAAATACTCAAGTCCAGAGGCGTGAGACAGCAACCAAATGCGTGAGACTCATCACGAATGCGTGAGACTTGGCAGAATTGCACATGGGATGTGCAGTGCTCTGCCCATTGCAGCAGGGACAATGTGATCCGTAGTTGGATCCAAATGACATCACGGCATTGCGTCAGACTAAGGAAAAATTCAGTGCTGATCTTTCGGAGTGATGCACTCTTAACTGGACCAGTTGAAGCAGTTTGTGTCAGTCCAAAACTGGCGACCAGGGAGCGTTGCTTTCCCGGAAAGAACGTTTAATATTGTAGAGCACAAGCTCCGCTTACTGAGCAATATTGTGGACATCAAGATATTGTTCATTCAAAGATCAGTCCAACTACTGGTTCGTTACAATATGATTAGCATATATAATGGAGATCGAGTGATTAAAGATTAAACTTGTAATGGAATACTGTTGTTCTCATCTCAAGAAGAAATAATTTGTAAAATTAGCTTTTAAAGCACTTCGAAGATATGTTACATACATGACATTTTCATGATTGACCAGTGATTGGTGCTCTCATATTCCCCGCTGCCATGTTTGTTTTGTTGACACAACGCATTGTGAGTCAATATCTTCTTTTTTTTTAAATTTTGTGGAATTATGGCCTGTCACATATTGAAAGGTAATGTATCTTTGTTGAAAAAAAAAAACACAACAGGTTTTCCAAAGGAAAAATTGTTTCACAAAATTTTGAATGATTGAAAGGCCTGACTATGATGACACCATTGTTATGTCATTGTTGTGACATCATTGCAGGCAATGGTGATGTCATCAGGGGCCAATTGTGATGTCATCAACTCAGAAAGCCTTGCACAATAGAATATACTAGAGCACATAAGATGAGCAACAAAGGCGGCTGGAGGACTGTTGTATACATGTTAACTGGTGGATTATTAGTAATTAAAGGAGTTTTTGCCTCAGAAATATTGCAAGGAACAAGCGTTACGATGTTCGTTGACATTTGACAGTTCGACATTATCAAAGCGAACGCTCGCTACCCATAACGACCGGACCGCGTAACTTCATCAAAACTTGATCAATCTTCACAAATTTTACATTAAATGAAAGCCAGAACGTCATAAAATTCATTTCGGAACAGAAACGGTATCCAGTCACTGTCGAAACTGCAAAATTCTACTGAAAACTTTCCTTTAACTTGCCTGACAACACCAACACGAGCGTTGACAAACATAACCATCTAGACACATCACTGCGCATGCGCAAATACATTTAAATATGGAAAGAGGCCTCCCGGTGGGTTTTCAAAATTGAACGACCAATCTACGCTAAGACACTGCAAAAATTCCCCGCCAGGGGCCTCTTGCCCGAACATGCATGAAGCCATACAACAAACTTCGGTCATTTCCGTTGGAGTTCGCCATCTTGTTCATCAGAGAGGCACTCGTTTTACCAGCGATTTGCACCAACTGCTACTGGACGAAATGCCACCAAAAAGTATAAAGTTGTGAAGCAAGTCGTCGACTGCCTGCTGACAAACTGCTAAGTCTGTAGTCATTTTTCTGGCGTGAATCTTGGCACACAGACACTATTGTTTCAAATTTGCTGCCGACCTAGTTGTAAAACCGGATACAACCCCTTGTCACGCTGGCTTCCGCAGAGCGTTGCAAACAAAGGAGGCAGCTAATGCAGCCGCCTTTGAACTAGACCTGACGGCTTTCATGACAGAGAAACAGTCAAGTTAAGACAAAGTTTATAATTATAGGCCTCAGACTGCTGAAAAGTCTTCAATAAATAACGAGATGTTAATCACTCAATGAATTTAATTATTGACTATGAATAAGCACTCTGTTTAATATGATTATGCAATGTGCATGAGAAGCCGCAGGAGGTGTAATACATTTGTCTGTACACTGTCTTTGACATATATCAACACATGCATTGAACCTAGACAAAGCATGTATCTTTCAACTGTGAATAAATCATTAAAAAAAAATCGGATATATATAGTACTTATATAGCTTCGCTCACTCCTGGCATTGACAGCTACATATTATATATATCACCTATTTACTAATAGCAATTACGTAAGTCTATCAACTAAAAACGCGATCGTTCCGGTTGAGCAAACACATCGTTTTTTGTTCGCCAGTGGTGCAACGCCAAAGCCATTTTCTGTGACGTCATCAAAAAAAAATGTTCTAATTGTGACGTTTCTAAAGGCCTTTTTTGTCAGCGCGCATCATGACGGCGCATTGATTTTAAAACCTAAGCGCCACGGCAAATCACAGAGTTTGTTAAAGCTCGTTGCCTAGCAAATAGCCTAGTAATTAAATAAGCTCTGCTCTGATTGGTCGAACGTTCATTTAGTTGGCTAGCTTTGTGGAAAATCACGGCAGTGGACATCCCTACCATGGAACATTCAAAACCATACTTCTACTGCTTGTCCAGTCTTGAATCACATAGAAATTATCATTAACAGTGTTTTAATATGAGTTCATTCAATTTGTCTGCTAGATCTTAAGTTAAGAGCTGTTAAGAACGATTTTTGTGTAAGTAGGTCATTATTATTTTGTGCGCATCATGGCCGCGCAGATTAATTAGGACAACATAGTTCCGATCCGGTCATCTGAGAATAGCATGACAGTAGATTTTGTTTTTGGCCAATCTCCAGTCATAAAAGCCCTATGGGCGGCCCCTACGGAGCCGCTCCTGCGGGCTTCTATAATATACCTGTCATGGTGGGGTCCGAATTGCTTTAAATCACAATTTACCCTTAATTGGCCCACTTGTTAGCATGCTCTCAACAAAGCTCAAGTGCAATTAACATATCTATGTAATAAGGCTCATGGTCAGGTGTTATTCCAAGTATAATTCATTTGTTCTGTCATTTTAATAACAAGCTGCTATTAAATGCAGTTTAGAAGATCTGACAAGTTGGGATCCAAGCGTGACATTTTTGCCTGGGACCTAACAGCCGAACATACACGAAGAAGCTCAAAGCGCTTCGGCTATCTCTGTCAAATCTTGCCATCTTGTTCTACGGGGAGGCACACCGCATATGACACTGTTTACCGGCGATTTACAACCACTTCCACCTCATGAAATTCTACCAAAAAGTACACCGCTCTGAAACAACTCGTCGACTGCCTGCTGATGAAACGGCAAGTCTGTTGAGTCATTTTTCTGGCCTGAATCGTGGCACGCAGACACTCGTTTCGTGCCCATTGACTTTGCATGTGATTTTTAATTTGGCGCCGACCTAGTTGTTAAACATTTACATTCACTCGCCCCTGTGGCTTTCGGTCGGCGTAACAACAGACCTCTGCCCACCCGGGTCCAAGGGCAGAGCTAATAACTGATCAATTTGCAGACAAAATGAACCTGAAAGCGTGTATATCTATCATAAGCTTGATTTTGTCTTCTTTATATATAGTACCTAACTAGAGTTATTCAGGCAACTAATTTGGTAACTGAATTTTATAAGCACTAGCATGCAGTATATGGCCACAAATATGTTCTGGATCAATACATAATATTGCACACAATTTATTATGCAGAAAGGTAAAATAAGCTGCTATTTGTGTTATGCCGTCTTAATGCTATGGGTCTGATGCTTTGTCTTTACTTACAAGAACAGCTCTCTGAGATAACCATAATGACGAGATGACGAGATGTTATGACTTGGAGTCCATATTACACATTTACCCTAGGCACAGGAGAAGGTCTTTAATTTAAAGTGTCATGTGACAAACATCTGAGATATAAAACTCATGGGAGTGCCTGGGCTGGCGATCAGACCCAGCCAGGACCATTAGAGTAGCTGGTCAGTGTTTTATCAGGTCAATGCCTTAAACAGTGCGGATGAAATATATCAATACTTTCTGATGCCCTTTAAGTTGGCATTCATCTTACAGCTCCCCATTAGAGCAATTTCATTACTGGTGAGATATAATAAAGTACACAAAGATCGCTGAGCTTTAAAGTTGCGAAAATCACAATTTTTCTAAAAAGATATAACTTTTTATGAGGCTTGGGAGGGATAAAATTAAAAGTTAGCATGGTTTCCCATTAAAATTCTGAAATTCATGATTATCACCACCTCTATAAATTTTAGTGGGCAAATATGTCAATGATGATTTGATTTGATACTATATATTATAGATAATAAGAAAATGTTAGATTATCATATATTCTAATACAGGAAGGTAAGGCATTGAAACCTATAGCAGAATTAAGTTGAAAAAAAAAATTGATAAATAAAGAAATAACAGTTGTGCAAATTGATAAGGGGTGAGTGTCCCCCTTCCAAACAAAGTGCATCATATTAGGTAGTGAGATATACTAAATTTTTATTCATTCTGACATACTGTAGATAGGTTATAAAATTCTCACAAAACACCCATTTCATTGATGGTCATTTGATATTTCTCAATTACCAGATTACAGAAAATGCATTTGTGAGATCATTCTTTTCCTGTTGTTGCCAAGCAACCTCCAACCTAGCGAGGCTTGAAGAACTAAAGTAATTGAAATAAAATCTCTTTCAAAAACCAAATTTGGCCAAGGACAAATGCATGGATAGCAAAGACATTATATTTTCACAAAATTTTGAATGATTGAAAGGCCTGACAATTGCCACTTGGCCTACATAGCCTGTTGTGCAATGCTAATTAGAGTCCAAGATGTCCTATTTTTTGAACTCTTGAATTTCTTCATTTGTTCATTATATTCTGTCAAGTGTAAAATAATAGTGTTCATATGGGTTATAGAAAAGTCTGAAAAAGTCTTACTTTATTTTTGTAAAAATTAAGGCCTGTATCAAGTCTTACTTTTGTCCACTAAGTCTTACATTTTCCTATTTTGATGCAAATATACTTGGATATTAAAATCTACATAGTAATATTCAGACGATTTGGTAAATATAAATTATGAACTTTCTTTAAATACACAAGAACTGCGTTTATTTTATTGCTTTATATCCAATACCCTGATTGTTTTTTTTTATGATGAAATTAAATATATTGGTGTATATTACTATATAAGTGGTCTGATTTTTCATTTGCGCATGATATTATAATGTCCTACAAAAATCTTACGTCTTACAAAGGTAAACTTGCAGGAACCCTGTATTAACAGCAATCCATTATGTTCAGAGAAAAGCCAAGTGAGCATAAAAACTGTTCTTTGTTCTTTTCTTGCCATTTAATTGTTCTGTTTAATAGATTTTATGCACAATAAGGAGTATTGAGTTCACTAGAAATATCAACACAATGGCATGTCCCCTAAACTAATCTACAACTAAAATTATCACTTATATGTCCAAAATAGTCATATATGTGCTATGGCAATGATCCTAAGGAATATATATGAAATTCAGCAATAATGTTTTGCCACATAAAGATGTTGGGTATAATTTTATACAAAATTAACCTTTGAGGTTTTTATTTATTTACTTGTATTTAAATAAATAAAGTCTAAATACAAATAAATACAAAATCTTAAAGGTTTATTTCGTATGGAATGATACTCAGCACACCCATTTTAATGCCTTTATAAGTCAAAATATTTCTTGCTAGCTGTTTAAATTTAGGCAACTGAAGGAACTATATATTATCAATTGCCATATTCCCTTCAGTTACTGAATTGTTGGGTAGCTGAATTGCATTAAATCTATGGCATTTAAATTATTATTTATAACCGAACACTTTACAGGTGTATATGAAGAAAACAATAATAAGTATTGGAGTCAAGTGAAAGTAATATAGATCATCATGCAACTAATTATTATAAAATTGCTAATTATAAACAAAAATTATTGAATGGGTTGAGCACGGCAATACTATGATTAAATAATTAATAATTGCACATGAATAGTACAAAATTTACGGCTGTCATTGCTAAGTATGGGATGCTAAGGAATATGAAGGAAGCAACACCATCTTATGAACAAAAAAAGAATGATAAAACAAATGTCAAAAAGAAGCTTAAAAAGTGAAAGTACTATAATCTAGATATATCATTGGCAAAATGTTACTGATGTAAGGATAATAGAGTCATTGATATGAGGGTTTGAAAGAGTACCTGTCCAAATTTTCATATTTTCCTTATTAGATAAAATTATCTGTCATAAATGGTCATGAAACCCCCAAAAGGTATCTCTACACTATTTTTGACATATTCATACTAAGTTTTGTATGCATGTAGGTGCAGTAGTGTGTGACTCCTGCAATTTCATTCATGTAAGGTACATAGTGTCCTTTCATATGTTTGAAAAAGTAGGAATTTTCCCAATTTTGCCCTAATTGTGCAAATGCTATAGTATTTACGGCCATGAGACCCCCAAAATGCACCACTACACTATTTTAGACATATTACAACAAAGTTTTAAGCATGTAGGTGCAGTAGTGTCAAAGTTCTGCTCCGGAATCAAAATTTTTTGTAAAACATAGCCAACATATGTCAATGTGACTATCAAAAGGCACCACTAGGCCATATAGATTATTATTGTACAAAATTTTGTAAGGGTAAGTGCATTAGTGTTAGAGTTCTGCTCCAGAAACCAAAGTGTTATGCCCGGCCACCCACCCTCCCGCTCGAGTGTCCGCCCCCGTCGGACGGACATTGATGATAACAAAAACCCTTTTCGAACTTTGTTTGCTGAGGGTTAAAAAGACAATTTATTATTTAAAATTATTATAACAACAGAACTAATAATGATGTTTCAAGGAGACTTCATAGATTGGATATTGATAAACAATTTGGTAATGAGTCTGAATGCATCGTTTTTGGTGGGGTAACAAGGAAATTCAGCAAAACTGATTTAAGAAGTTTAATCTAAAAAAAAATTAATTATGAAAGTATTGTGCACCACAGCCAGGCTATCTGCAATAAACCCATAAATGTAATGTTCCTATGCTTCCAAATCATGTGAGACAACTCACAGAAGAAATGGGACTGGTTAAGTCAAAATTATTGTCAAATCACTTCACTAATTAATGTTTCTGTCTTTCAGGCCACATAACTTAAGACAATTCAGCCTTGCAATTTAACAATCCTGTAGAATGTGATCTGATAGTGATTGCAGTATGGACAGCATACATACTTACATTGTAGTTGGTTAATTCCAATTCAGCGATAAATAACAAAATGAGCTAAAAATGTATCATGGGTGACCGTCAACCAGAGAACCTTTGGCCGCCCAGGGTAACTTTGTCATCTAGGGATTTTGTTGAATTTCACTCTGAATTGGCTCAATATAGGTAACTTATTTTTGCATAAATATGACCTATAATATATAAGCTTCACCAAATTAAAAAAAATCATGACCTTTAATGCACTCAATGCAGCTCTAATGACAGTTATGTTAGGGCATGTGGTTTTCAGTGACACAGCAGTTGCTGTATACTTTAGTGGAGGAAACCTACACGTAAACAGGCCAATAAGTTGGAATGCCTGTATTTTGTAGAGAATGTCACACAGATCAAAACCATTTAAGTATTTCTTGGTGCACCTTCTGAAACTCAGTGCGGAGTATCTTTGGCCAAAATTACCTCAAGGGTCCCTAATTTTTTGGTATATTAATGCAGTCCGCATAAAATATGTGCAGAAATATGTTTAATAAAGTAACAGGGTCATATCATTCTGAAATCATCAAAATATCTGGTCGTTATGCATTCTTGCTGACTTTTGAATGCTGTAATTTGATATTGAGATAAACCATCGACATTTGTGGGTAAATAGTAAATAGCTAAGCCACTGCAAGTCTAATACATGTTTTGTCTCTATTAAGAGTCAACTATTTATATCGTTTTGCTCTTCACTCTATGGCATTCAGATTTGTGACCTGACAAGAACTGAAAAAATACAAACTGCATGGAGAAAGTGTCTACGAGACGTGTGGCAGCTTCCTTATAGGACACACTCTCGCTTGCTGCCATCACTGTCCAATTCTATGTGCTGTAAACATATGTTGGTGAAACGATTCATTAACTTTGCCTGCAATGGTTTGCAACACAATTCCCAGAAATCCATATATGTTGAATACTGCTGTGACATTACAAAATACTAGCTTTGCAAAAAGTCTGAGATTTGCAAGCAAGAAATAATATCTAGCTTATGTCATAATAATTAAGGAAAATGCACCAATTTAAGCTCACTGCATTGCATTTTGCATGTGTCATCATTTCATGTTGGCTTAACAACTTTAGAAAAAATTAAATTTCAGAAACACGATATAGACATGCCCTTTCATCAGTGGATTTCATTATATCATAACTAGAACCCTGTGGGTTGGGAAATTCGTGGGGCGGATTGCTAAACCTAAAGCGGTCACAATAAGCTGTTAGAGAAGCCTTTTAAAGTCATAGTGTAGGCCTTTTAGCTGATCCCGAAAACCGGCCAATCAGTCGCAGGTTACAAGCGCGAAGCATTGCAAATCATTGAACTCTTATAGTTCATTGTTGCCAATGTCCAAGAGTTAATGTAAGCTTGCTTCCATTGTTAGAGTGTGCTCAGCCTCAGCCAAGCAGGAGGCACAATTGATGGCCAAAGCGGACAAGCCTGAACTTTGCGTATTATTACATGCCCAGATGACAGGGACTTGTTGTGCAAGTTGTTGGTATTTTGAGCATTAAGTTCAAACTCAGCTCGCTCAAAACGATGCATTTTAACCTGCTCAGTGCTGACGCAGGCGTTATTTCACGTACACCAGCTCCAGCCAAGCCCATTTCAAATTTGCCGCCCTTCGTGCCTATTGACTTCAATGTTAAATTAAAGCACTCACTACGTTGCTATTAGCCATTAAATCAATAACGCTCTGATTGTTTCTAAGTTGAGCCAATTCTAGTCAATTACACTCCATGTCACCTGCTTGTAATCTTCTCAGACTAACTTTTGAAATTTGCTGCAGTGCCTGCAACCTGCCCCATAACATCAATTGCTATTGCCCCTTGGACGCCCACTGACGTGATGCCCACTAACACAATTGGAATAATTTCTGGGTGTTATGATGCCCACGAATTAAAAATTTGAAGCCAGAAAAAAGTCCAGTGGTTCAACGCGAGTGCACATGACCCCTGAGTTAGTCATGCGTGAATTACTCCGTCTGCCTGTTTTGTAATGAGGTCTTCCCATTCTATGTCTGTCAAATTATGGCCATTACAAATATCTTCTAAACAGGTCTATTTTGCTTCTTTTGATATACGCTTGATTGTTCCCATTAACATTATGATTATGATTAATGTTCCCATTAAGATCAGAATTCAAAGCTTTAAAGAATATAACTCAAAATATTGTGAACTTTTGTCAAAAGCTAACATGGATCATTGTATGTCATGAAACTCTGAAATGTAGTACTTACTGTCCACAAAATCAGACACAATTGTTTACCTCCTGTAACTTCTTATTTTTATAAAGATATCACTCAAATATTCTGGTGTTATGTTATATAACAAATTTAAATGATTTTAGAAAGGTTTCAAAGGAATGGAAGCCATATATCTTTTAATCCAAAATAAGTCTATTATGCCTTACTGCAGATGACAAATTGCCATCGTTACAAATGACTGACCTCTATCTGACCTCAATGACCCAGTTACGTGGCTATTTAACAGGCCAATCATGAGAACAGATAACATCTGTTGTGGGTCAAAAATCAAAGGGAATAAAGTCATGAAGTGGTTTAAAGCCCTACAACTAATTCGTTACATAATCATGATGTGCCAAATAATGCACTTGTCACTCATGAATGAATTACAGATGTAGGCCTACAATGTAGATACACAGGGTCATATACCACATTTATAACACATAGTTTGCAATTAATAATATAATTTATTTGTATTGATATTCTTCATATTATGTTTAAATTGACAAATATGAATACCATTTTCTGATTTTACAATCGGATCAAGACCACATGGTCACGCATGATTAAGTGCACAGTCACGCCGAGATAGTCACATTGAAGTTCTGTCCTCACAGACAGTCAAATGGCCCTCTTAGACATGATGAATACCCTTGTGCTGAAGACATAAAGTGATACGATGTCTTAGACCTTCCCAGGCAAATCCAGCCCTTAACTGAAGAAATAGCTACATCTACCACTAAACTTACTTGTTTTGTACTTTTTTGAAACATTTAAGTCATAATCTTGACAGTACTCAGCATGAAAGCACTGGTAAAATCCGTTAGGCAAGATTTGGGCATCATGGTGGAGTTACTGTGGATTGGCTGCTGCTGCTGCAGGCTATGGGGTATTATCATAATTTATTCATGTGGCCCATGTGGTCAGAGCTGTCAAACTAACAGAAACAATTAGATGGGCTTGTCCTCCATTCACAGTGTATGATATTCACTCATATGAATTGTGAAAACCGTTTACCTTGTTCAGAATCACTTTTTCATTGCTTCAATTAATGTATAAACACAATTTCCAGAGTAAACAAAACCCCCGTGGTTCCTGGTGGTTGGAATTTGGCTCTGCCTGGCTGTGGTCATGTGACCCAAGCCAAGTTTCAAATTATTTCGGTGTACACCAAAATCACTACAGCCGATTTTAAGACTGAAATACTTATTACAAACAAATGGATGGACACATAGCAAAGTGGTTTCTGACAATACACATCCTTCACTATCATTCCGTGGTAAATTAAAAGAAATGTTCAGTTTGACCTAGATATGAGACTTCATATCACTTTAAAGGAAAAAGTGCAGTATAGCGAACCCAGATTTATGACCATATTTAACGAGCCTCTTTGCCAGGCCTATGGCATAAAAGTGCTTGAAATCAATTTATGACGTCACAAACTAATGTAGTTATGACGGCGGTTTTCATATTCAAGGTAAAGACAGAATTTATTTTCTAGGGGGGTTACCGTGCCCAAATCCCCGCTATTCTACACCAAATGTAATATTTATTAATTGTGCTAGAACTTCAAACTTCTGAAATATTTTATAAAAATTATATTTCTAATGGACGCCAAATATGGGCATAGAATTGGGTCTGCTACACTGCACTGAACCCAAGAATTGACTGGAATTTATCATTCATTGGTGCAAATCAACATTGTTCAAGAAACCTCTATATATGTTATTCTTGTCCAATTACAATTGATAATGCTAAACAAATTCCAAATCAATATAAAGCACAAAGGAAAAACTCAGATGGTGTTTCTTAAAGCTGTGTGAGATGATTTTTGAGAACTTGGAATCATCTACATGTTCAGTACATGGAGTTAACCTTTGGTCTGCAAAGTTACTATGCCTTTCTTGAATATAACTAAATGAACATTAAACATTAGGTTCTAAATTCTTATCCCATTTGCATATTTTAGCTATCTTTTTTTTGTGGGCATAATCCTGTGTACGAGCGTGTACAGATTCTCATTTAGAGCAACTCACCAAATGTCTCCCGCAACTAACCCAGCCACTTTTGACCTGTGGTCCTCGATTCAAACTTGCTCAATTTTGTTTAAGAAATGTAAAACTGCCAAGATAAGGATATTATATGCTGTTCACGAAGCAATCTAGAGCAGTGAACATAGTACTAATTTGTGCGGCAGGCAATACGTTGGTCACTTTCCTTCAAGGGTCCCGAGCAGAGACAGGGCAAAATCAATATCAATATCAATTCCACTTTAGGAGGTGATAATGAATATATATTATATTGCATAATCTAAATTCTGCACGATAAACATGTTTCTGATGTAAATTATTCAACTGATGCATATCTGGCAAGTTTGATGTTTGAACTAGGAGTCTAAATAACAACCGTGTCAGTCTTGATAGTCACATGTGGTGTTACATAACATACAATGGAGTGGCTTAGGTAATCCCTGATGCAAAACAGCAGGTGGTAAAACTTTGTGTATTGAGTTGAGACTTTGTGTATTTGTCAGGGAAATGGTAGCTTAAGCTAATTTCCCACATAATACAGCAATAAGATGAAATATTAAAATATAAATATATGTAGGCCTACTAACTTTTTATCACTTTCATTCTAAAATATGGCATGCTAGGTAGGGAATATAAGAAATAAAACCATTATGGTATTCTGTATTATTTATGGCCATGAGACCCCCAAAAAGTACTACACTGTATTAGACATATTCTCTTCATATTTTATACCTTTCGGTTCCATTTCAGCTCCAGAAGCCCAAAAACAATTTTATCTTTTATTTTTCTAATTTTGTAAAACACGTTGGAGATAAACCACTTATTACTAACAGTCAGTGTCTAAAGTTCAGCTTTGGAAACAAAATTTTTTGTTGGGGAAAACATTGCTAAAATGGATGAATGTGACTATCAAAAGGCACGACCAGACCATATAGAGTATTACTGTATGAAATTGTGTACGCCTGCCACCTACCTGCCTGTCGGACGGACACTAAATAATTTTATTGATGCCTGTGTGCTATGTGGGATTCGCTGATGGTCTTTGTTTGTTATAAATGATACAGTGTCAAGTGAATTTTAAGCTGCAGAGGTAATTCAAGAGTCATAGAGTGGTTACAGCAATGGGCAATAGAGCAAAATGTCCCTCCCTCAACACACTTTCCCATATATATGTATTCAGCATCCAATGGCCTCAATACAGGGGTTTTATGACTTAAGCTTGGGTGTTTCAGCCTTTAATCCCCAGATGTTCACCACAATTTTGATAACATCAGAAAAACAACATGTTAAAAAATAATTGGCCATTATGACCTTGAAAATACTGAAAATTTTATCTCTTAATTTCTCAGAAACTATTTAGGATTCTTATTTTATTTTTCCTCTGCCAAATGCAGTAGCACAATTTGGCAAATTTACTTTGGATTCCAAAAGGGGCAGTTTAAAGGGAAAATATAAACTCTGACTGAACAGGGAGACAAATGCAAGAGCAGTGGCAACTTTTTACTTATTGATTTTGATTGATGAACATATGAAATTAATAGCACAACATTTTAAATCCAATACATTTTAATGCAGGCTGGGTCAATCCATATGAATTCACCGAAATTCAGACAAACTTCCCAGGTCAAAAATTCATAAAAATATGAAGGAATCTGACCACCACAATATTTTAACCTAAGGACCACTAGATGTGTGCGATATTGGGGAAAAAAAACGAAAGTGATGGTGAACTCTCTTGTTGGTCAAAATTACATTAGAATAAAGGGCTTTTTTTCACAATCGTATATTATTTGTCTTTTTAAAACTGCTCTGGCTTCCATCTTTTTGCAAATAAGGTGGTTTTGGCCATTCATATATGTGCAGGTGGACCATAAGAAGCAAGAAAATAAATATGAGCTCTCATTCTTGCATAGATTCAACACAGCCCTGCAAAACAAAGTCTCGTTTTGCAACGTTTCCATTTTGCCCTTTTTCAGAGCATTACAGTTTGAAGAGTATCAACAATAGCCCTGATGTAACAGCATGCATGGATTCAATACAACTTCTTTACCTTATGTACAAAATTTCATGCCTATATTATGAAAAATAAGAGAGAATTAATAAAATTTCAAATTGCTGTATCTTCTAAACCATTGACACTTGAGACCTGAAATTTTGAGATGGTGACCTGGGGAGCTTTCGGTGAATTCATATGGATTGACCCAGCTAGACGGATGCAAAAATGCTATAAATTTTGTGCCCCTGCTGGTGAATATCAGTACACTAACCATGACAACATGTTTGTTCTGTATTTGTATTTTCAATGTTTGTATTTAAACAGCAAAATAATGTGTCTTGTCTTGAGTCTTCTTGTGCTACTGCATATTGCAAACCAGAATGCACATTGGATGTGCAGAGCTCTGCCCATTGGCATTGCAGCAGGGACAGTTTGATCTCAATGAGAGCATGCCAGGGTCAATGGATCAGGCTCAAACTGGAACCTCGCTGAATGTGGGCTTCCTTCGCTGGGGGAGGGGGGGGGGGATTCCCATTATGATGTCATACGCCTGATCTAAGGGCAAGTACAGCTTCTGTCGATTTAAGCAACAAACTGATCGGCAAATAATGCTATCGTACGATAATGAAGCGGTGATTAAAGCCCAAAAACATTGACAAGCTGTCTTACAGTCATGTCTACCTAAATACTAAGCCACAAAGCGATAAACCGCCACTAACTTGTGTTTTCATCTGGAAAGAAATTGCGACATCATGGTCCATGGACATCATTGATGATGTAAGAACAAAAGCTTTCTCCCCCTTCCAAGGGGCAGAGCTAATAATAATTGGTGTACACTTGGAGTTGCCCAAGATATATTACTTTTAATAGTTCAGGAGGTACCTCAGTTCCCCTGCTTAGGGCTAACGTGCCCATCCTCCTAGACTGCCTGTTGGAAGAACTAGGGCCTGGTGCCCGTCAGGAGGATGTCCTACGTGCAGTGGCGGAGAAGCCGTGGTACACTTCCCCGTCAGCCCTGGCCCCTCCCAGGGCCGAAACCCCTCCTGGGGTTATCTGGCCCAGGGGGTTCACAAGTGTAACAAGTGCGGAAAAGAGACAACCACAAGGAAGGTCATGATGCCCCACCAGGCTGTCCTGCACACGGCCAGTTTCAAGGGGTTTCAATGCCCGAAATGTAGGGCTGCTTTTCTGTATGATAGGAGAGGAAACTTAGAGCGGCACCTCCGGATTAATCACTGTCACTTTCAAAACTTCATTTTGACTTTTAATTCATACTTTTTCATAATAATAGAAAAATATTTAAAAATTACTAAATTGTGTTGTTTGCAGCATTAAAACCTGGTTCTGTGTTTTAAAAAGTGTATATGTATGTTTTAAATTCAATAACTTTTAGTATATGCTACCATGTCACATAAAATGGCTTGCTTGACATGTCGTCAGAGCCAGTGGTAAAAAAATATAAAATGCTGAAAACCTAAATCAACTGTTGCAGCAGTCCACAGGTCAAAATTTTACTCTTGAGCCAATATTCATTGCTTAAATTTTCCAAGGGTATGCTGCTGCTGTAGCAGCCTATGCTTTTGATTTTGGTGACAATTGGTTATAAAATATCTGATCCAACAATCACAAAAATGGAGAGGATGTGTACAAGGGCATAAATACGAAGTGTCTGTAATTCCAACCGTTTGGCACAGGTTGAACATTAAATATCATGCAGCCAAGGCGGTGTTAAAGTGACACCTATTGGTAATGATATAACATCAAGAAGACTACTTATTGAAAATTAGAATCATTTAATCAAACAGACCTTCACAAGGTGCCAGGAAGATGCGTCGAAGATGCTCACAAAATCTTTGCAGTCTCTTCGCTCTGCCAGGGCAAGGTATTTTCCACCATTACTGAACTCAAGACCTGCAAGAGAAAGATTATTTTTTAATACACCATGCAAATATCTAGAATTGAATGATAGACAGAATTGCTAAAGTGCAATCCTTTCGAAAATTTATAAAATTCAAGTTGTTGGCAGTCAGTGTCATTAATTGGCAGTAATTTTATTACACTAGCTAAGTCAAAAATTGAGAAGAAATATTCTTACAAAATACCCTCAAAATATGATGTTTGCTTATGGATGGAAAATTTAGGAGGCTAAATTAAACATTCACCCCATGGATGGGTTCTAACTTGCTTCAGCAATCAGTGTACCTGTCAAGTGAACGACCCACATTTAACATGTTAATAACTTGCGTATGATATTTAGTTCGTATCGAATGTTCAAGGCTGAAGTAGTGCCCATTGAACATGTTGAGGATCATAAGAATTATTGTCTGGGAAACTTTCGATCAAACAATAACATTGTAGAATGAAATATAATGCACTTAACATGAATCACATGCAAAGAAATCCTACACAACATTCCATGTACAAATTCATTGTCAGCTAGATGATGAAACCATTGTTGCCGTAGTAACACAGATTGCCTCTGTCCCAGGTGCATTTTTCTCCTCAGGGCTAAACTCAGATTAAGCACAACTTAATCAAAGTAGTTTCTATATTTTCATTTTACAATCAAAGTATTTTTCCTCAATATTTTTTTACTCTAACCCACATACCCTTGCTTACAGCCTTGGGGTACTTTATGTAGGATACAGATTTGTTCATTAAAGACCAGATGGTGACTCGTAACTGGAAAAGAGAAAAAAAATCATTAGGCAAAACGAATCAATAAAATAGCAAGCAACAAATGACCAAAAAAACCACAAACAATCAACTAAAATCAATTTTTCTCACAACAGATATTGATAGCAAATAAAGGAGGTTTTTAAAATATATATTCTTAAGGAAATTTATCAAAATTTATTGGGCAGCTTTGACGAAAAGACCATTTCAATTAAATGAGTTGAAAAGTTTGAAAACATTTGCCTGTAATTAATAAACTTTCAAAACAAAAACAATCAATTTTACACAAGAATGATGCGGTAAACTTCTTAGGGCAATAATAGTACATTCCACACCATCATAATATAAATATAATAATGCCATCTGTCTTTTAAGACCATTATGATTCAGAAGTCTTGGTCTAAATATGGCAGTGATCGGAAGGGGGTCAAGTGTGAGAAATTCTATTGGTTTATTTTTTCTTAATCTTTTTTCTTTGGGGGGGGGGGGGGGGGCTCTAGTAAACCAAAAATATTATTTTTATGCGAATAGTTTTTTTTTTTCTGTGGAATGAACATGTAAATGCTGTATGTCTCACATGGAATTCGGCAGTAGTGAGAATATGGCGACTGTCCCAGCTCCAGTTCACATCCACCAAGCCTCCTGATCCTTCATCTACTTTGCATTTCCACTCTGGCTGTTCAATACACCACACCTTAATAACAAAAAAGAAAGAAAAAAGAAAATTGTTCAGTGCTCATCCGACAGGCAGGACGGCGGATGTTACACTATCATTTCCTGAGCAGAACTTTAACACACTTTCGTTTCCAGAGCGGAACTCAAACACTAATGCACCTACCCTAATGAAATTTCATAAAGTAACATTCTATCTGGCCTATTGGTGCCTTTTGATAGTCACATTGACATGTCTAGTAGGGTGCTCTAAAATTGGTGTTTTTTTTTAAATGCTTTCAAAAGATACCTCCCCCGGAGCTTTCCCCATTCCTATGATACAGATTAACTACCATGCAAAATTTCAACTCCAAATTTTGAGTTTAAGCCTAGCCACCACTCCCTTGAAGTTTCCATGCAAATCATAATAGAGCCAATAGAGCGACCAGGTCTTAAAAAGGATAACAACACATTCCTTGGAAAACCCATTCCTGAACTTGTGACATGGTCAAACAGTGATGCAAAATATGGCGATTTTTTGCAAAATCAGAAAAATCCACATACATTTATATTTATCAGCACCATATCTTGATTAGTCTTGGAGCTATGGCTTATTTAATAAAGCCTCGTTTTTTATTATATTAGTTTTTCGACTTATTTTGTAGCCCAACCATGCAAAACAAACTAGAGATACACTTGATTTGAGACCATTTGTGAATTCCTTGGGATGAATATAGTCTGTGCAGCAACTTTCAGCCTTACACTAGCATTTATAGGGCAGCTATAAGCTGCTAAAGTTGCCCGAAAATGCATTGGCGAAAAAATTAAAAATATTAATTAAATTTCAAAGGGCTGTAAAAACGAAAACTAATTGAGATATAGACCTAATATTTGGCAGTTTTTCATACTATGGGTAGCCAAGCACATGTGAATTTTTTCAGGACATTCTGGGGGGGGGGGGGGGGGTCACCTGGCACCCCCTGGATGATTTGACATGTAATGACCCTCATTCATATCAAAAATAACTCAAAATACGTATATTTTCGCTGAGGGTTAATAAGACATTTCGGAACATGGGAGGGCTAATTTCAAAAAGTCTTTCATGGGGGTTGGACAGCAATCTGGATACACTTGATGGCATTGATTTTTATGCAGACTGTTGGCATTACATTATTATATAATTGATATCAATATTTGCAAGTCAAGTGTGTAACTAATTTGAAGAAGAAGGGCAAATTGGGGATAACTTGAAACACTAGACAATTGGGCTGTACACCTTTATCTTTATAACGATACGATACGTATCATGATACAGTAAAACCGATACGCTATGTATCATGATACGTATCGTTAAGCTATATCAATGAAAGAAGCCTACTATACTGACAATCCACTATGAAATGTGAATGAATAAATATTTATGGAATAATCCAGACTGTTGTTTAATGTCATTACAATTAAAGTGGCTGATATTTTTAAAAGCACCAGAACATCTGGGTAGCAGGTGTCCTATTTGCTCAAAATCACTGATCTGCATACCGTTTAATTGCATTGTTATTATTACATAACGGTTATCAATACCTGAATCGTTAACATTGTACCGGTACAAACGGTATATCGAGAACCGGTGTACAGCCCTACTAGACAAGATATAAACCCATATGTTACTTAAACAAAAAGTTTAAATTCATAAATTATTTGCAAGCATTGGATTTTCACACAATCAGTATGTACAATTGAAATAATTATTAAATCGGTATGATTTAAAAGCAAACTTGCCATTTTACAGAAATTATTTGTGTAAATCAATACTTCTATATGTAATAGATCTATAATCTATATGATATTTGGTTTTGTATCAAAGCCTGCCTCCATCCAAGAGTGTGTAATATTTATTGCAATCAGTGAACTACTTAACAATTAGCTGCTGTCAAGTAACTACTCAGTATGTTGAAACCTAATTGCTATTTAGTCAAACTAGTAATGTTAGTCATGACATTCATGTCACTTGGGCACAAAATACAAAATTATATTCATGATAGATTATCTATCAATAATTATTAATAAACTGCCTTAATCTGCCTCTAAAAACAATAAGTACCTGAAGTACTTGAAAGGTACTTGCAAGTACTATGGCTTTAAGTACAAGTCAAAGTACAAGTACTTTATGTTGAACAGCTTCGAGTCCAAGTACAAGTACAAGAGCTGAGTACTTGGTACTTAAGTCCAAGTACTTAGTCCAAGTACAGTACTTGACCCCAAGCCTGAAAGGTAATAATAAATATAAATTAGTATCTTGTAAGTGGATTACCTGGACTAAACCTCTTTTGTACATTCCACAAAGCACAAACTGAGAATCTGGCGACCATTTCAAACACTGGATGGAATCAAGGCAGGTGAACAAATTGGCAATCTGCAAATTCTGGACTTCCCTGATAACAAGTCGATATTGCACTGCATTGGCCTGAAATAGAAAACATCATATTATATTAGACAAATGAAACCACTTTTTTTTGGCCGTTATTCCAAGGATTTGGCTTTACATTTATTTTGACCTATTATAATAGAGAATATCTGTAAGTTTCACACAGTTCTCAAATATTTTCAACAAAAGTAATCTTATACCTCACCAGAAATTATAAATTTTCTGATAAGAAAATAGATGGAAAGTAAACTTCTGCCAAGTAATGGTTTCAAAAGCATGATTGTCACATTCATTGGTCCCGAAGCCATTTTATTCTACTTCTTTATTCTAACTGAATATCGATGATACATATGGAATATCAATTGACTGTATCGACCATACGTAGCGTATCGATTTGAATCAATGATATGGAGCACTAATATATATATTTCATCACTTTTAACATATACTAAAGGCATTCAAACTTTTTTTTTTATGAGTAAGACTAGGTAAGAACAGGCTTCTTTTTTCTTCTTCATATTTCTATTCTGGGTGCGGCAAACTATGGCAGAGGCAGGCATTGACATTTTCAGTGTTTTGGTCCCCATTCAGTCAGGTCAGCCAGCACCTCTGCAGCAAATGAGGGGCCCCAATAGCTGAAATAATTGGACACTGCTGGTTGGAAAGATACTAGTGTTTTTAGGAAGTATTATGATAAACCTGGGGGCTTTTATGGCTAGAGATTGGCCAGAACGAATTCTACTAACGTGCCTTCTGAAATGACCAGATCAGAACTTTGTTGTCCTAATTACTTATAATGACCTACTTACACAAAAATCATTCTTAAGTTAAGATCTACCCTACAAATTTGAAGAAACTCACGTTAGAACACTGTTAATGATTATTTCATGTGATTCAAGACTGGACAAGCAGTAGAAATATGGTTTTGAATGTTCCATGGGAGCGATGTCATGATTTTCCATTTAGCTAGCCACTAAATAAATGTTCGCCCAATCAGAGCAGAGCTTACTTAATTGCTAGGCCATTTGCTAGGCAACGAGCTCTAACAAACTCTGTGATTGGCCGTGGCGTTTAGGTTTTAGAAATCAATGCTTATGGCCTCACCGTCCATCAGTAATAGCAAGCAGGCAATGCGCGGAAGGGAATAAAATAAAGCATATTAAGATATCAGTAAAGAAAAAGGAGGTTGAAATTTCCGGTAAAAGCCCCAAAATAACACCAGCCTAAAAATAGATGGATGTGTCCTAGTGCAGCACATTCTTTTGTTTACAGATGAATCTGTCATCTTCGCTGTCGGCTTGATCACAGGCCTAAATTACTGTTTGCTGATTTCAGCTGCTATAAACCTAAAGGTAACGACGTACCACATTTCCGCAATTCGACCAATCAGAGAGCAGTATTTCCTTCAACCCTTCTACTGATGACGGCGAAGTGAGCTGCATTCAACAAAATGTGCAAGTTTAGTCAAGAATTCCCTTGTAGCAGCACAGGATGGCCTAAAACAACTTTTGGTATGTCAACAACAGTTGTAAACTTTATCACAAAAAACATCGATTAAGTGTTGGCATAAGTTGGAGGTCTGCATTGATCGAGGATGCATGCCACATTTTTGTCAGCTGAAGTTGTGAGATCAGTAATTTAGGCCTGTGGCTTGATGACAACTCATTGATAAATTTACATTTCCTAAATTTTGTTTAAACACTGAAATTTAAATGTCACTAAATTTCATGCTATTTCCAATAAATGGCATGTGACATGACAGTCGCTAACCATCTAGAGGCTTACTTGGGCAGTATTTACTAAGTTTTTTGAAGGAACTCCAATGGGGACAAGTCAAAGTTTTTGATGTGATACAGCACTTTAGTAAAGAAAATTATTTTCTGGGTCTTCTCCGTGCATCCCTTGAAGGAGATTGGATCTGCTTTTCCATGCCATCAGAGCACTGATTCCATGGTCATTGCATATGACAGTGCAAATTATGCTAGTTTATTATGCATAGATGTCTGCTCTTCAAGGAACTCATCTTGATATGCATAATGCATTTAAGAAAGGCTAGTTTTCTGTTCAGATGTGTGCCACTAATCCATTTGGAGTCTTTCAATAATAGATCAAGCACTTGAGATTAGTCAACAGAGACACCTGAACATTTAGTGGTACAACTGGGTTTATCCTCCAATCTGGACACCTGAGCAAAGGAGTGTTTGCTAAGAGCAGCTCTGTAATTTTGTTCAAGAGAATGAGGAAGGCACATGCTGTGCTGATTCAGGATATTCAAGGAAGAGAAATTAGATGCTGCTTCACCTGTTACTGACTTCTGTGATAGTGTTAAGTTGAACAAGCATAATAAATTTCTCTCAAAGAAAACAGGTCAAGATGCAAAATGGAAGGGCAGTTTTTGGAAAGCAGACCACTCAATATTTGGAGGAATCATTGGGCGTGGAGTCAGAATCTTCACATGGCAGAAGTACGGTCATATTCTTGCTGACTATTACCCTGGGCATTAGCTACACCTGAGGGTTTAGTGAGGCAAACTAAAAAAGCAACACTTGCTAATACACTGCAAACTTATGTTACCCTGGTAAAGATCTACCTGACAATTCAGTGAACATTGTTGATGATATGAGCATAAACCATTTTAATAATAGCACTACAAAAGGGGAAGCTCCAGTAAAAGAACTGACATTGTTGTGGTACTTCCACAAAGGACTCTGAGCCTTGTTCAACAATGGAGGTCATTCATTAGTCGAAGTGCTGACAAAACCAATCTTATTGAGTTCCTCATCAATATTTGGAAACAGAACTATTACCAGAGCAAGCTTGGAGGCAAGATGTTGTAAGCCACTGTGGGTGATCAATGCTTCCTGATTATCTACAGAACACAGGAACATGGTTATGAGTGCCTCCTTCTTCAGGCAGCGCATGTATTTCTTCAGGAGACACGTCTTTGTCTTGAGCCTAGCAGTTAAATATGTTGTTGGTGGTCAGTCTCTGCTGAAGACTTGACCAAGTTAATTGATATCAAGAAGGTGGCAATTACTCTGGGTGTTTAATCTTGTAAAAACCTGGTCAGTTTACACATTTTACAGGGTGTAATAGTGTGCTTTGCTGGCTAATGGCAAAGAAGTCAGTGCACTGAAGCTACTGACCACAAACAAGGATTTGAAGCCTTTGTGGAACTTGGTCAGCAATGGCATATGATATCAGAATTAATGGTAAGCTGGAAGCATTGACATGTTTTTGCATCTGAAACTGCAGTTGTGCATGTCAATGATCTCAGATTTTACCTCTGATACCCAAGAAAAGGGTGAGGTGGGAATCACCAATTGCCACCCAGCAGTTAAAAATACTTGAAAAGCCTATACAGGGAGTCAATTATCAAGCTGCCACCTGGCAACAATGCCTGAAAACTAGGCCAGAGATACCAAGACTGAAAACGGAAAAGACCAACTGGTGGTGCAATGGATGGATGGCCAATCAGCACCAGAGGCTCTCCTATCATGCAAGTATATTCTGCCATGACAAATGGATTAAAATGTAAGGGCTTGTGTTAAGTTGTGTAGACCACCAGACTGATATCAAGCTCCTGTGACAATGTGGACTATGAATTAGACAATCTCAGATGGTCTAGACGATTTCTGAGCTGCTGAGTTTTCAAGATGCATCGTAGAATGCCTGCCTAGTATTCATTGCTTAAAATGCATCCTACTATTGATGAAATTAGACAGGCTGACCCAAATGTACAAGATCAAGGGACTAATGAATTAGTCTAACTTGAATTTAATTCACAAAAAACATGACTTCTGAGATATTAATGCATAAGATGCCTAGATATGTTTTGCTGTTATTTGGATGCGACTCTATCAAGTCCCACTTCATCATTATATCTGGATTCTAGACAAGGATCGATCATTCTTGAGATAATATACCTCTGCCAATTCCTCGAAAATTCATCAGTGACATGGCTAAGTTTGACACAAGTTTGTAAGATAGAAATAAAAAAATTTAATCTCATACAATCGCATTGTATGCACCTATTCTTGATTGATCCTAGCAGTCAGCTGTTTGTGGTCATAGATAATGTCAAACAAATTTTGTTTATGAGCATTATGATAAGTCTGCGAAAATATATATGTAGATGCATTATTATGTATTAGGTCAACCACCACATACAACAGCATGAAATCTTCACGTCTTTCAACATGGGTATGATTATCAAAGCTGCCGAGCCAAATGTACAAGCTTCAGCCACATGAATAAAGGCTATTTCACATAGCATTAAGACCAAGATATATGTTTACACCATACAGAACTTGCCAGGTTATGTTTAATCATTGTCAAGTTATTACACTTGCCCTAATGTCACAGTGCAGCATTCCTTGACGTGGGTTCACGTACAATTATCAAGCACTTGTTTGCTTGTTTCAGCCTGGTTTATTCAAGCAAAAAAAGTAGACAATTTTGAAAATCCTTTTGAACTACTGACATCAGTATTACAAAATACCACATTTATATTTCTCACTCTCTTGTATCTGTATTGGTCAAAATAAAACTCACAATATCTACTTGAACTTACAAAAGCTGTTTTGTTCATCATTATTATGCTTTATGCTACACCAATGGCAATATAATGTTTATCATTGCAAAGCACATATTCTTAGATTTGATTTGGTGTAATATAGGCCGCAGAAGCGGCCCCGTCGCCCGTAGGGCTTTTATGACTAGAGAATGGCCAAAAACAAAATCTACTGACGTGCTATTGACTGGATCAGAACTTTATTGTCCTAATTAATCTGCTCGGTCCTGATGCGCACTAACTTATGACCTACTTACACAAAAATGGATCTTAACAGCTCTTAACTTAAGATCTAGCAGACAAATTTGAAGAAACTCACGTTAGAACACTGTTAATGATCATATTCTATTTTATTCAAGACTGGACAAACAATATGGTTTTGAATGTTCCATGGGAGTGATGTCAATCGCCGTGATTTTCCAAGAAGCTAGCCAAATAAATGAACATTCGACCAATCAGAGCAGAGCTTACTTCATTGCTAGGTCATCTGCTAGGCAACGAGCTCTAACAAACTCTGTGATTGGCCGTGGTGCTTATAAATAGGTTTTAGAAATCAATGCGCGATCATGATGCGCCCAGGCAAAATAGGCCAAAACGTCACAACTAACTTTTATAGATGACGTCACAGAACTGCCTTTGACGCCGCACCACTGCAAGGCAACCATGCACGTACATTAGTTTAATTTGTGCTTGCGCTGAAAAACGACGTGTTCGCTCAACCGGAATGATCGCGATTTTGGTTGCCTAGACTGTTACATAACTAATTGCTATTAGACATAAAAGCATGTAGTGATAATTGCTTTTCATTGCACTTTTAAACAGCTGAAATTTATTGCAGTTCAGGCTTGAATTGTATCCTAGTCCTACTCCTAGTTCAAGAAATGTAGTTTATCATATTTATTGTGACGGTTCTGTAATAACTAAATTCCAATTCACATGAACTCCATAAATAGGCCTAATGCATTGAGTTATTAAATATTCCAATAAACATATGACAGATGCAATTTTTGATGACCAGAAATATGTCTCACTTGAAAAAAAAATAATAACTTCGTTTATGGCTGACCTTGAAACCTCCTATAGTGGAGATTACAGGGAAAAAATATATTTAATACCAGAAAGTTCCTTAGATCAGTGGCATGTTTCATCAGGCAAAAGTAAACATTTCTGGATTTATTTATCTGTTAGATATAGCAGGCTACTAGCAGCTACACATATGAGTGGTGGGGGGGGGGGGGGGGGGGGATAAATAATAATTACCACTCTGTTTACTACTTTTATGTCTACAAATTGCAAGTTGGTAGCTGAATTATAAAACTGGTTGAACTTGGTAGTTTTATCACCCATTTCTGATCTGCTTCATTGATTGACAATAGAAAAGAGTGTAAAATCTCAGCTCTGTAGTTCACAATTCTGTTTGCCATGGTATAAACCGTGTTGTATTATTTAACCAACAATTTAAAGAAAAATACTATAATTTAAGCATTGCTGCTTATACACTTGCTTTTCTGCTCCCATTTAGTAAGGTCAGCATGAACAAAAAAACTGATAATAAGCAACTTTATTTTTCTGCATTTTGTTACACTTTATGCCATATTGGGGCCCAATTAATTCCCACATACATGTATGAAAATGGCATTAAAGTACTATGTTAGTAAGTCACCTCCTGCAGCCTCTCATGCACACTGCATTATCATATTAAGTCTGATTTGATGTAATATTTGTCATGTTAGGGGAAAAGGCGTCACGATAGGTAATATTCAAACCTTGATATCATAGAGAAGGCAAAGAGCTAGGCAATGCTATCATACATTTTTGGAGACCTGGGACATTGGTCTTTCAAAAAATAATACTGAGGCTGTGCCCCCCCCCCCCCCCCAGATGGTACCAACCGACCCCCCTGGCTCATGGGCTATCATTGGGCCTACATATTATAACTTAAAAAAAAAAGAAATATATAGCTATAGCTTTTGATAAATATGAAAATGTCCGTGGATTAATTCTGCAAAAATAAAGCCAAAAGTACACTCGGCGACAGTGAAATTCGCCACGACAACGAGATTCGCCACCCCCCTAATACTCAATTATACACCTTGCAAGTTCATGATTTGTTACAAAACTAATTGTTAATAATTTACAATACTCTGTCACCCCAACTAATAAATGTTGATTGCATTTTATTACGAGTGGCGAATCTCGTTGTCGTGGCGAATTTCACTGTCGCCGAGTGTAATTATCATTGCAAATGTCATTTAATAGGTATGGCAGTATGGGGTGACGAGCTGACCAGGGGAGTGTTGACGACTAGAACAGAAATTTTGACGACTTGACTTCCCCGGCAAGGTTGATGACGAGATTACAGGTGGCAGGGAGTGTGACTTGACCAAGTAGGGACAACTTTACATGTTGGCGAGTTGACTTGTTGACGAGATTACAATTCGTTGACAACCAACCCATCGGCCTGACCATTCCCGGAATTCCCATTGGTTCATACTTTTCCCTTCATAACTGGCCTTTCATTATGACTCACCATATATTTCCCATCTGGAGAGAACTGGGACAGGGATCCAGAATGTTTGAAGAGTTCTGAAAAGTTCATTTCGACACAAGATTACGTTTCAAAATTCCCACATGTATCCATCTACTTATCTTGTTTATTCCGGAAGTAGACGTCAAAGAACTTCTTCCTGCATGTTGATCATGCGTCATTTTCCCGCTAAAATCTCAGCAAGACCAAACAATTTCGTGAAAAATAAATCCTTTGCATATATATAATGTTTTACACTACATATGTATTTAAAAAAAATTCTCAAATCCTCAAAAATACATTGCAGATCTCACAGTTCATTGACATTCGCCGCGGATGAATTCAAGGCGTTGCACAACTGAGGTTAACAAAAATAATACCTACCGGTTTACACAAATAGCTTAGAAAGTAAGACATATAATAAATCATCAGTAATTTTTATAAACCGTGTCCAAATGAATGTTTAACATTTCGAAATGATATCAATCCTAGCAACATGCGGCCGTGGCGTGGATGATTTTTGTTTACATCAACCTCGGTGATTCGGTCGCGCGGAAGCCATGTTAGGAGCACATGGAGGGCAGTGAAAGCGAAAATCAACTGTAATAAGGAGAAACAGGTCAGTTTGCGACTTTTGTTCCATCCCTTGTGTGCAAGTTTTCGCATCAACATCTACAGGGAATCACAATTCAGAAGAATTAGGGATTGACAGCCACGTTATTGCATGAACAGGCAACCACAGCCAACCATAAAATTTGACAGTTCTCATGGTTTTCTCTTTGAACTAGACTTAGGCCTAGCCAAGACCAGGGCTTTATCTCTGCCAAGACTTAGCAGTCTTGACAATGATGAACGTTAGTGGACGCTTTTGGTTTGGGAGTGTCGATCTATAGGCACTGCATAGTTTTGTTTTGAAGTGCCGTCTTTGTTTGTAACAGTGACCGGAAAAAAGTAATTCCCCTAAACATTGCTAAAGGGGAGGATTGCTCTGGTAAACAGATATAATATGAAAGCAGTGGGAATGATACAACATGAATGTAGCAACAGCAGGTGTAAAATTGAAACATGTAGTTCATGCCAAAATAGCAGAAAAATGTAGCAACAGCAAGCTAATTTAAAAAAAAAAAAAAAAAAAAAATGTAGTAATTGCAGGCAATGGATTTTCTGTGATGAAAAATTGAATTGCATACAACTCATTTTGTGTGTGTGTGCAATAACTCCAATAGGACCTAGTTGGAGAATAACACCTGCAGGGTTACGCAATTGTAGCTGCAATTGCATACACTGACGTTTAATTCTGAGCAATTCAGCGTCAGTCTTGATATTTTATAAAACACCACCTTAAGTTTTCAAAAGAAAAGTTTATTATATCAAAAAATTGTGTAGGTATTTCGCTTATGAGATGAATACAGTTCTGATTTCAAATTTAAAAAAATTGACGTTAAAATCGCGAATCGGCGACGCTCTCCAGTACCTTCCTATGTATAATTAGCTAAAATGTAAACAAAGTCGATGTTGTAAATACCTGATGATATAAACTAACTTAAAATGCATGTGGGATGTGCAGAGCTCTGCCCATTGCAGCAGGGACACTTATATCCATAGTGGGGGTCGCAATTGCTGCTGATTTATAAAGTGATTATTTTGAAACCAACAAGTGACACATTCTTGAAAGGTTCAAAATACATCTATCACCTCAGGCCTATGAAATTGTATAATTAATTATCTATGCCCAGGTGTAAATTCGGAAGAGATACATCAGTGCTGCAGCAGTAGTATGATTATAAATACAGATGTTATTGTATTTATAGAGTGACCACTTTCCATGTATATTGTTCAATAAACTAGACCTGACGGCTCTCATGACAGAGAAACAAACAAGGTTGACATAATATTATATGTTTTCAATTTAACAATGACTAATTGAGAGTTAATCACTCAATGAAATGTGGAAATAAGTGCAACATTCTCAGCTTAATGTACTCTTGCAGCTAAGAGCAATTATCAGATGAGTTCAGTCTTGTCATTGAAATTATATTAAAATTGCATTGAAAATTATTAAATTACATTCACCCTTGGCACACTACAGTGGCATGCTCTCAACAAGCCTCAAGTGCAATTAAAGCATTTATACAAGTGACATGGTCAATGCCCCAATTGCAATTTACCTGGTCTGTAATTTTATTAATAGAAACAACCAGTGATTGCAAATCTGACAAGTTGGGATCCAATTGGATTCCATTCGCGGTGTTTCCCGCCATTTTTGCCACTCAAGCCACAGGCCTAAATTACCGACTCACAACTTCAGTCAGTATTCAATAAATTTACTCCCTGTATTATTTACCCAATGTAGCCCAGTTCTTGGCTGTATAACTGGCCATTTACATGCTCAGTACTTTGTCATAAATAAAATCTTTGCTGAAAGATCTGAAGCTAGCAACCTCGCAGAGTGTGGGCTTCCCCAAGGGGGGGGGGGGGGATGACGCAATACCAAAGTAATTAGAACGTAGGTCTTTTGCAATTGTGTACCTAGGCAAAAATCAAAAGATGCAAGGCAAAGAAAATTAGGTATATATTATTATCAGTGCACTTATTTTATTTTCTTAAAACCCCATGCAACGTTTTTAGGGGGCGGCGCTGCAAGCCAGAAAAAGAAAATCCTGAATTTACCCACAGTTCCTCATTTCAAAATGGCTGCCCAGACGTATACCAGCATGCCTAATCAAACAAATAGCAATCCAAAAATGGTAGATGTCACGTATTTGCTTTTACAACTAGATCGGCGGCAAATTTGAAAACATGTCAAGTCAATGAGCACGAAAACACACTGCATGCTTGACGAGATTCAGGCCAGAGAAATGACTCTTTACACTTGACAGCCAAAACCTCTTCTGTCGGAGCTGTATACTTTGTGGTAGCATTTCGTTTAGTGGAAGTGGTGCAAATCGCCGGTAAAAAGATGTGTCATTCACGCTGTGCCTCTCCGATAAACAAGATGGCAAACTCTTACGGAAATAAACAAAGTGCGTTGTATTGTTTCGTGTATGTTTGGGCTCGAGGCCCCAGGCGGGGAATTTTTGTAGTTTCTTAGCTTTGATTGGTCATTCATTTTTGAAAACCCACCGGGGCCTCTTTCCTGATTTAAATGTATTTGCGCATGTGCAGTGACACGTCTAGATGGCTATCTAGGTCAACGCTAGAACAGAATACGATGTTGTCAGCAAGTGTTTTACAGTGATTTTGCAGTTTCCAGTGGGAGTGGATACCATTTTTGGAGTCAGTTTTCAGAATCAGTTGGGCTTTAAATCGTTTGATCCAAACAATACAATATGCATCATCGATACACAATAAGTTTTTTTCAATACACATTCATCATAAATTTGTTACATTCCCAGTAGCCAGAACCGACCTACATGGCATTAGATGCGATGTAGGGTCGGAAAGAGTTGTATAGGAATTCTTGGAAGTTGACATTTACAACATTTTTTCCTCAATAAACACGTTAGCATACCTTATTTCGTCGTTATGTACAGGAGTACGACTCTGTTAACTATCGACTTGTATGCAGATTTTACTTAAAAAGCCAGTGGAAACATCCTTTTCAAGAGCATTTTCAAATTCGCGTTCGCTAGTTCATGCTTTTGTGGTAAATATACGCCCACTCAGAATCTGACAGTAGAACGCTCAAGAAGTACATCAACAAGCACAAAAAACTCGGTATTAATTTACTAAACTTTCGCCATTGCAGTCACAGAAATGAGGACTTGCCAGCGCTATTCTGTTTGCCACTAGGGGCGTTAAAACATCGCCCGAGCCCTCTTGTGAGTTTTGACAGAATTAGACAGCCATGTTTCTCATAATGCTCTCATGTAATCAAGTAAATATGAGATCAAAATTGTTCAGAAATCGATGATAATTGGAAGAAATCAACCATATCTGAGCGCGATACAATAGAAAAATGGTATGTCTAACCCTAGAGCAGGTGTATTTCGTGTGGCAAATGTTTATTAAAAGGCTAGTTGCCACACAAGCCGAAAATTCAATATTTTTTCATCCAGGACCTTGTAACCCTGTCCTGTGGACAGGGAACTTGTAGCTACATTCCCAGCTGTGTGCAGGATGTTTATGCTGGGCTCCAAGCAAGCTAATAACTGATTGGCTGTTATTATTGGCGCGCAGCGCCAATACTTAAGTTTGTCTTCGGAGTGGTATACGCGTAATGCTTCCGGTTTGCAATTTTCCGAGTGGCAAATTTGAACTTACATGTTAATCCAATGAGGCCAGTTCGGGTATATGTTCAAGTGTGTATAGGCCTATAGCATACTTCTACACGTCGTAGCGCCTTGCCATGTTGCCCGTCTTTAGTGTACTGCCTTTGGAGTGTTTTGCACTCGTGTTATGTTTTATGTGTTACATACATTTCTTGAAATCGTTGTTTGTTGACTACGCTGCGTCCTCGGAAATGACCGAAGTGCGTTGTACAGCTTCGTGCATGTTCGGGCGAGAGGCCCCAGGCGGGCAATTCTTGCGGTGTCTCACCTTGTATGCGCAAGGATGTGTCTAGCCGGCTATGTAGGTCAACTCTGACGTTGCTGTTTTCAGGCAAGTTAAAGGTGTGTTTTCAGTAGAATTTTGCAGTTTCGACAGTGTCTGGATACTGTTTCTGTTCAGAAAGAAGTTCTATGACGTTCTGCCTTTCATTCAACTTGTGAAGATTGATCAACTTTTGACAAAGTTATGTGGTCCGGTCGTCGTGGGTAGCGCTATGTCTATACCCACATAAAACGGCAAATTTTTCAAGTTTCGAGAGCGAATGGATACCGTATCTGTTCAGAAAGGAATTCTATGACGTTCTGGTTTTCATTTAATGTATAAATTGCCACATAACACGGCAAATTTTGCAGTTTCGACAGGGAGTGGATACAGTTTTTGTTCAGAAAGGGATTCTATGACGTTCTGGCTTTTTTTTAATGTATACTTTGTAAAATTTGATAAACTTTTGACGAAGTTATGCTCTCCGGTCGTCGTGATTAGCAAACATTCGCTTTGATAATGTAACCTGTCAAATGGGGTAGCAGGTCGATTCGTCACTGCGCATTTCGTCCCACTGAACACGGGTCCGTTCGTCACCGTAAATAAGTCCGTTCGTCACTAGAAAGTAGTCGGTTCGTCACCCAAAAAAACTTTCGATTCGGCACTGATGTAATGAATGCAGAATGTTGTGTGATTATCATTATTGTGTTACTATAGAATAAATATAACTAACGCCAATTTATTAGGCTTCACCATCACTATGGTGAAGACTTGTTTTTGGTATTATTTATGTATACACATTCAGAGTTGGAGGACCAAACTTTAACACATGGTACCCTAGGATGACCTTATTACTTTGACCCAGTTTTAGTGACCTTGACCTATTTTTCAAGGTCACAGGTCACTTTTAGTCGAAAATTTAAAGAATTTCACTTCACATATCTCTCAAACTATTAGTTACATACAAATGGCCTTGGATCTTGTGATTAAATCTGTTTTTAAGTGTTTTGACGTTACATAATCGTGAATCACTCATGCGGAACATGTCACAATGGAACATGGTGCATTTTTCAGTCTACCTTCGACTCGGCCAAAACTGTGACACATAAGAAGCCAATGAGGGTGCCAAAAGTTGCCCCTCACTCGGGGCCAGTGCAGTGTGAAAAGTGGAGGTGATATCTTTAACGGTTTCGGAACAATTGAGTTTTTCACATTTTTGAATTCTGAAAAATAGGTACCCATGTCCATTCCAAGGCAGTGTCATTTCGCCTGTGTTATACTGCATTTATCAAGATGAGCTCATAAAAAGACTGCAAGAGAATGGAACTGGTTGTTGGTTAGGCCCCACTTCTTTGGATGTGTTAGCTATGCGGATGACCTAACATTGTTGTGCCCGACTACAAGTGGCTTACAGGCAATGATCGCAACCTGTGAAGCATATGGATCTGACTATGGTGTCAAATATAATGCTATAAAGTCAATATGTATGCTGTTTTCCAAAGGAGGTAGGGAAGCAGATGGCCACATTTATTTGCAAAATGGAAGATCTCAGTTGGACTAGTAATGTCAAGTACTTGGGTTCCTATTTGAGCAAAGATTTATCAGAAACCAAGGAAATAGCAATGAAGCGAGGTGACTTAATTGGAAGAGTAAACACCCTCCTCAGCAATTTTGGTACTGCTTCTGATGCAGTTTTGGGGAAACTCTTCAACACTCAGTGCAGTCATCTGTATGGCGCACAGTCGTGGAACCTGACGGACAAAAGTGTGAAGGAGTTTGTGACCATGTGGAACCGATGCGTACGAAGGGTGTTCAGATTGCCCTATCGCACACACACAAGATTTTTGACAACTTTTTTGAATGCCCCCCATGTGTTGGAACAAGTTTTTGCTAGATTCGTGGGCATGTTACGAGCTATGAAAATGAGTGACAATGCCAAAATAAAATTTCTGGCCAAGCATGTTATATCTTCACCTACAAGCATTACAGCACGTAACCTGTACCTGATATCCCAAAGCTGCAAATAGGGAGTGAGGAAGTGATGAGTATCAAAACATTTCGCAATACTCTCTACCATTTGACTGATGAGGATACTAGCATCATACAAGTAATTAAAGAAATGAAGGACAATATGTGTGACTTGCTAAATGATGAGGAGCAAAATGATTTCATGGACTTTCTCTGTTCAAAATGACACTTATATTTATTTAAATTTTATATTATTGTGATTAGCTATGCAAACTGACACTCATTTAATGTAATATACCTTTTACTTCAAGTGGAAGTGTATTAATAAACATATATATATATATATTTCACCATGAAATATTTGTTTTAGCTTATAACATGCTATAGTAAACTACCCCAAACATGTACCCAAAACCCCCAAATCAACTTTCAAATTTGACCTTGGAGATCATTTTCAAGGTCAAATTGACCGCTGAAGTCTACAAACAGTATATTTTCAAAAAATCACAAAAATACCGTAGAACTGACCTTTTGGCCTGGATATTTTCTCTTTACAAGGCATTGACATGCACTTTATGGATATATAATCAATTTTACCACAGCATGATTTGTCAACTTTTGAGAAAATGGTTAATTAAGAAAACCGATTCACAGATACAAAAACAACTAAAATGTCAAATTTCAAGGGGAAATATTCACTCTAGCCAAATGCCAAGCATTGGTGACCCCCCACAATTCAAATATGAGCTTTCAGAATCTGTTGTCAATTTTGACATATGAAGTATTTGTCAAGGTCAAAATTAAGGTCAAACATTTTCTGAAAATTGACATTTTGAATCACAAATTTTTTTAAGATAGTAGAAATGTTTGGATTTGGCTGATCCTTGGATATGATGTTGCCCATATACCCTACAAACAATCTGAAATGAAATAGATGTGTATAACATGTTTTCTTATACTGATTCATACTGTTAAAAGGACAAGAAATTGAATAATTTTGTCGGGGATTTCAACAATTTATTACTCGGCGATGCCGATTTACTTCGGGATGTTTGCTCGTCCGTTCAGGGTTACTGAGCACATGGCCTTGTTGGTAAACAAATTTGAGTCTTATGATATTAAGGCAAGGAGAAAATAGTGAGGAAGGGTTTTGGAGGGCTGGCAGCAGGGTGGGTGGTTGTGAAAAAATAGCAGAAAATTTGTGGCGGGTTGCCTGGCGGGCAGAGAGAGGCTGGCGACAGTCTGCGATTTGTTTTGGTGGGATGCTGCGGGACTGTTGTGGCATGTGGCATTGCAATGGCAGAATGGTAGCTGTGTTGTGATGGGCTTGGAATTGGCTGGTGCCCTCAGACTAACCCTAAAATATCCCGTTTTCACTGTCCTTACAGTAGGTGAAGGCTATTTAGTAACTGTTTTACAGTTACAGAAATCTAGTTTATGTTGTAATTGCTTATTTATAAAGCCGTTTTGTCTAAATAAAATCGTACATAATAACGCTTCAGGGTAATTAAAGAAACGGCTTCTACATTTTAATTGCTATTTAAATATAGTGAGCTCGAATTACAGAAACGGCATATGCTTGCTAATTGATATTAAATTAATGATATCAAATTGATTAATTGATATTAAATTAATGATATTAAATTGATTAATTGATATTAAATTGATGTTCCCTTTTATGTACAATTCTTTAAAGATTAGTGAAGCTATATTATTTTCTCTTTTGTTTTACAATGCTTTAATTATATATTTTGCCGATTAGTAATTTAGTAATTACCTAAGACAATAAAATATTAGTATTATTCTAATTATATATATATATATATATATGCCTAATAATGCTATTTAAATAAAAATTTAACAAAACCACAATGAATTGTTATACCTTTTCTTATTAATTCTGTACTTATTAATTCTTGGTGTATAACAAATGATGCATAATAATTGCAATAAATTGTACACCAAAAAGACTTGTCTACTTTTCTTTCTCAGGATTTTTATTAAATATTTTTTATTGTTCACTTATTCGCTTCATGTTCTTGCCAATAATCGCCTGGCAGTTGTTTCAATACTACGGCGGCCGGACGTAGGGAGGGGGGGGGGGGGGGGTGCAGGGTAAGCATTTAACTTAAAATAAAGCACAGCCTTGCACGATTGTGAGTACTCTATATAATGTATTTTAAAAAAACACAAAACGGGTGACGAATGGACTTATTTGCGGTGATGCATGGACCCGTTTCCGCTGGGACGAATCGCGCAGTGACGAATCGACTAGAAGCCGTCAAATGGTACGGACGTCAAACATGTATACAACAGTCCTGATACTGCGCACCATTTGCACATTTCTATGTGCTCTAGTTTTTTAAGGATTGCGAATTTTGACCAATCACAGCGCATCACACAAAGTAATCAAAATGGCGGTTGTCAATGTTTATCACGAGCGTAGCTACATTGTGAAAGGAAATTGGTTAATATTTTGCATTTTAGGGGCAGCAGAACATAAAGTATAATGACGTAATATATAAAATAACACGTGGTATACGCGTTCTTTTATCATGTGTTCGTTACCGGTATGACCGATAATTACGGAACCGATGTAGAGCCCTAGGAGTCAGTGCTTATTTCAAGCCATGTAACTGCATAATGCAGCATTTTCAACTGCATAATCAATGCAAAATGGCTGAATCTGAAAAAGTAACTGAATTAGGTAGCAGGTCAATTTGTAACTGCGCAATTCGTCCCCATGAAATCTGGACGGTTCGTCACTAGAAAATGGTCTATTTAAGAAGAAAACCTGACTTTATAGGCCCTGTTGATCCTGGGCACTAGTTTAGAAAACCTCCAATAATGCGAAAATTAGTGCGGTGACGCCCCAATTTTGTTTTTGCTTTATATGCCATACAGACAATTTAAACCTAGTTCAAAATGATTTCATCTCAAAATTCATGGGTATCGAGCCACCTTAAGGAAACACTAACTGTAATTATGTTTACTGATTTCTCAATGCAAATAATGTGTAATGTGTGAAATCCAATGAGTAAAAAAACTGCTGTTTTCCGTTATTGGACTTAAAGAAGATGTATAGACCTACGGATAAGTGATTAAGTTTGCCTAATTTTAATGTATATTCCAATGATGAATTATTTTCGAAACTGATGATGCTGCATGGCCTGACAAGTACTGTAAACGGACCAGAAACTCATCAAAATTTAAGACGAATATTATATCTGTGTTTTCTACAACTCAATCACACTCTTCTACATTATCACAGTTGCTATTGATATAATTAGCGCTGCCCCCCCCCCCCCTCCCCGGATGGGGGGAGAGCTTTTGTTAGCACTTCGGTCTCGCCAGATGATGTCGCATCCTAGGTGATGCCGCCTTTCCTGCCAATATCGCCAATCGGATTCCGGATGAAAACCGAAGTTAACAGCAGCCTTTCTCTACATGGCCTAGTTTTACTGTATATATATATAAAAAAATTTTTACAGCCTCCTATTGCTTTTGGCCGTGTTTCATGGCTTCATTATCATTTTCTGCCACGGTTTGCGTTGCCTTCGATCCTTCAATTTCTGTTTCTAGTCTTGCAAGCCCGACACGTGCGTATGATGTCATCACGGGAATCCCCCAGTGGGGAAGCCCACAGTAAGCGTGGTTGCACTTTTAACCCAGGTCGCTGTTACTGATCACTTTAGGCCATTGACTCATTCCACCTTAGTTTTTTGTCTGTAAGACGTCGTTTTTGCGCTCTAA
Source organism: Alitta virens (assembly GCA_932294295.1). Lineage (NCBI taxonomy): Eukaryota > Metazoa > Annelida > Polychaeta > Phyllodocida > Nereididae > Alitta > Alitta virens. The sequence goes on along the minus strand of OW028578.1, from coordinate 17,382,286 downwards.
TAAATGTAAAGCTCCTCAGTTGATCGTCACGAAAATGGTTCTTGGCCCAGTATGCAACCCGCATAAATGGCGGCAAATGTGATTTTGATCCCCAGTTGATCCCATAGGCCTCTGCTTCATTTCACCGATTGTATTCAGCAATTTAGACTTCTCTACGGATAACAGTGTCCCTGCTACAATGGACAGAGCTCTGCATATCCCATGTGCAATTCTAGTCTCAGACTAGTTACAAATTTCAGCCATTCTCACTGGATCAGAAGGAAGAGTTAAACAAAGCTTCGTATTTACAAGCCAAGTGTTCTGCAATTGCATCAGTTTAAACTAATCCATCAATGTTTGGAGCAGGCGTTCGTTTACACTTTTCACCTCTTGAAAAAAGTCTCTTGGCTCAGCCATCTTACTTGGCGCTTACATCGATGCACAGCATACAAATACTGTAGTTTAGCCCGCATTTTGTTTTTGTATAGTAGGTTCCTGGTTGTCTTTTCGGGAACCTCACTGTAACCAGAAGTTGTGCCACCACTCGCTATCATAAATATCAATAAAAACCTCAGACCGCCCCGACCCCTATAAATTCCTGTAAATGACTATATTTATGGTATGACCTATTTTTTTTCTATATTCCTATATCTGGAAACTGACCCCTATATTTTTGAGAAAAATCATTGCAATTTTGATTGAATTAATTTTTAATCATAATCAATGAGATACGTCTGTACTAACTTCATTCGAAAGTAAACTTTTAGATGAACGAATCAAAAATGTATTATAGAAAACCAGATGTCAGATGTTCAGGTAATTCCCAGGGTGTCTGCCTAGTTCAAATTCATTGTACAGTGACTGGCTTGCTAAGTTTGACCAATGATTACAGGGGATTTTTCATGATGAAAAAAATTAGGAAAACCTAGAAGGGATTCTCTGATTGACTGCCCACTTGCACAGTAATGGTACTAGCTAGGGCTGTACACCTGTTCTCGATATACCGTTTACAAGGATAACGATACGGGTTTTGATAACCGTTATGTAATAATAACGTTTTTGACAAAAGACACCTGTGATGCCAGGATGTTTTGAGTGCTTTAAAAGAAAATTGTTCATTGAGTCTAATTACATGAGGACTTAACTCAAGTGTCTGAAGTTAAAATAAAGACTTGTTCATTATATTCAATATTCTCTTACCATTATATTAGCTTATCATAGGTTTTATAATTTTATTTTATTTGTTCTGACTGACAGTGTAATGTCTACTAATGATACGTATCATGATACGTATCGTATCGGTTTTACTGTATCGTGATACATAGCGTATCGTTTTGAAGATAAAGGTGTACAGCCCCAGTACTAGCCTGATACAACTATCATTCCAAACCTGGCCCAATTAGTAAAGTCTTCTAAGGTGGTGCGATCTTCTAATTAGCTCTGCCCCGGAGGTGGGGAGAGCTTTTGTTATCACCTCGATTTCACGATTATTACAGATAAAAACACCACTTAGCAGCCATATTTTGTGATGCCTCTTAGTATTAACGCAGATAATGTTCAATTACAGCTTCTTAATGACCTATGAAGGTCTCTATTGCTCTTTTTCGCTGTCCGCATGGGTTGCTTTTGATCTTTGTGTGCTTGGTTCTTTCCGTGAACGGTCCCCCAATTCCGCCTAGCCTCGTGCTCAGGCGAGACATGCGTACGACGTCATCACGGGCCTAGAGGTGCCTTTTGATAACGACATTAGAAAATAACAAATATTTTCGTTTCTGGAGCAGAACTCTGACACTACTGCACCTACATGCTTAAAACGTTGCCATAATATGTCTAAAATAGTGTATTGGTGCCTTTTGGGGGTCTCAGGGCTGTAAATACAAGATAATTACTAAAATAAGGGATAAATACGGAAAATTCTTACTTTTACATATCTAAATTATAGTTTTTCCACTTTTCAAACTTCATTTTGACATTCATTTCATGCTGTTTTTATACTAATGGAAAATCTGAAAAAAATATAAAAATTGTGTTTAATTGTGTCTCTGGAGCAGATCTCTAGCACTAATGCACTTACCCAACACATTTCATATGGTATTACTCTATATAGCCTATCGTGTGCCTTTTAATGGTCACATTGACATATCTCGGCTGTGTTTTAGTTCATTTAAAAATCACTCACTGCTGTGCATAAATGCATACAAAACTTGTCATAATATGTCTAAAATAGTGCAGAGATATATATTTTTGATTTCATGACCATTAATGATATATAGGTTTGTAATAAGGGGAAAGTATGAAGATTAGGTACTCATGCAAACCCCGATATAAATGACAGTATGATTTCTACATCAGTGAAATTTTGCATGACATATCTTAATTGTAGTACTTTTACTTTTTAAGCTATATTTTTATATTTGTTTCATCCTTTTTGTGTCATAATAATGAAAAAGCTGGATAAAAAATGCTTAAAATTGTGTTGTTTCCAATATTCCCTAGTTATATCATTCCATACTTTGCAATGACAGTCATAAAATGTTTCTCTGCAAGACTGGTCTCTCTCAGCCAGTCTCTCTCAGCCGGTCTCTCTCACCCAGTCTCTTAATTCACTCACAGATCATAATAATCTGTAACTAATTTACGTACCATGGATTTGATGCAGATCAGCAACCAAACAATCCAGTAACTATTCAACAGTTGCAGGGAATGTCAATTAATAATGTATAGTTCCTTCAGTTGCCAGCTAAAAGTAATCGGTGTGCAAAAAATATTTTGACTTATGAAGGTGTAAATATTTGTGTGTTAAGTATAATTGTTTATTTGAGATTTTAGTTTATTTGTATTTTAACGGAAAATATCTATTTAAATACCCATTAAATGCAAATCTTACAGGGTTTATTTCCAGAAGGTTTGCGGGGCAAATTCTGGATACTGTCAGAGAGAGGGGTTGAGGAGAGCTGAGTGAACAAAATATTTTCAAATGAATAAGCTCAGCAGAGATTGACCTGAGCAGTGTCACATAGGGCTCAGTATATTTTAAAAAGTATTGAGCAACATTCTTCGGCTGGGTTTTTTGAGAAAGATATGAGTAGTATGCTAATAAGCAGTGTTCAAGACTCGTCAAATTTAGCACTGGTCCGCATGGACCAGTAAGTCCAACAAGGTGTTGGTCCTTCACATTGTTACTGGTGCATAACTAAGCCCAACCCCTGTTTTGATGAAAATTACAATTCCAGGTATAAAATTGCGAAAATCGTTACTCGACAATACGGACCAGTAACTGGAATGAATGAGTCGCACAGCTAAGTGTAAAAGTCATGTGGATGAGCGGGCGAGTGTCAAATAAGAACACTGAATAAATGCATAAAATGAGTGTGTACGGGGCTCAGACCGTTCATCATTTCACCTACCAGAACTTGCTCGCTCACCAGCCTAGCTCCTGGAGCTTTCTTTACATTTCGCCGACAACATCCGGTTGACTTTAGAGCGATGTTTTGAACTTTTCAAGGCCTTGTCATGCCAGAAAAGTGATTCTAAAGTCACGTTAGGTTAGTTACTTCAACTTAGTTTTCTCAGTTAGAGGCCGTTTTTGAGCTGTAGTGAGCGTAGGAAGTCCGTTAAGCTTGGGGCAACTCCAGACTAAGTTATTACAACTTGCCACCAACCGGGGCCCGATGGTACAGGTAAAGGCTACTCTGATTGTCGCGAAAATGGTTCTTGTCCCAGTATGCAACCCGCAGGAAAATGGCGCGAATGACGTGATTTGGATACTCAGTGATCCATATACTTCATGGTCAGATGCCATACGATAGCTTAACACAGCAGGCCAGCGAATCTACCAATCCACTACATGTACAGTATCATCACCTTCTGGATTCAGCGCCATAAGGCTCTAGTTTTTGTATGGAATTATACCCAACACATATAAGATATATTCTTTAACACTTTAATATATGTTTTATAGTATAATTGCTGAATTTCATATATTCCTTTGGAAGCATTGTCATAGCCCATATTTGGACAGAAAAATTATTATCTTTGGTGTGGATTAATTAAGGAACATGCTATTGTATTGATAATTCTAGTGAACTGAATACTGCTTACTGTGCATAAAACCTCTGAAACCAATTAAAGCAAGCCTGCCATCTTTGCATAGCTATGCTATGCAGCCTTGCTAGAAATAGGCTTAATTACCTGGTTTATACAGATCAGTCTGATTGGTTGCGATGATCTTTGGAGCGCCAAATCCTTTAGGAAGATTGGATAAACAATACTTTTGCTGCTCATTTGGCTTTAATCTGAACAGGATGAATTGCTGTTATTAAAAATTGAGAAATTCAAGAGTTAAAAAATGAGGACATCTTGGGCTCTAATTGCTATTGTATAACATGCTATGTAAGCCTAGTCGCGATTGTTTAGGTTGATCGCGCGCACACTACTAAAGCACTCAGTAAATAAATTGGGTTGTATAATTGATCATCCTTAGCCAAAAATGGTTGGCTCAGGCAACTGGGAACCGCTTATATCGAACACTCAGTGTCTGAGTTCGGCTTCGGAGACGAAATTATAAAAAAAAAAAATCTTTTTCTTCATTTGTTTCAAATTTTGTAAAACATAGCCAACATAATGTCAATGTGACTATCAAAAGGTACCACTAAGCCATATAGAGTATTACTGTATGAAATTTCGTTAGGGTAAGTGCATTAGTATTGGAAGTTCTGCTTTGGAAATGAAAGTGTTCCGCCCGCAACTATGTAGGATTGGCTGAGGGTTTTGCTGCAGCGCTGCCTATGTTTCCTCTACCACACCATTTTGCTACCTCCGTAATCAAGGCGATTCCGTGCAAACATGTATGACCACAGATAACACTGTCCCTGCTGCATTGCGCAGAGCTCCGCACATCCCATGTGCATATTAGTTTTGTGGCATATTCCAAAAGTGGCTTATAAATATATTATTCCAAAATTGATCTGCAGAGATATTAATAGAACCCTTTTTCTAATAAGAGCTAAGTTATAGCATAGTACTGTCCGTCGTTTCATCACAAATTTGGGCGACCGTGAAAATTTAAATTAGGTAACACAAATGATTTGTGGAAGATACGTGAATGTTATATGGATAATTAATATATATATATATATATATATATATATATAAAGATGGTTTAACTTAAATTGTATATAGTGAGTTGCGAATACCACCCTCAAGAAACCAGGTAAATAAGCATAATTCTTGCTTACAAAATTCTCGCCATTTGAACTCCTGTGGCAGTCATATGTTTCACAGTGACATTCGGTATGTTAATAATCCTTGTAGTTTCCCCTACATGCCCCAATAAACGTATTGAGTTATTCCTATAAATGCCATATAATTCTGCAAATTTTCCTCTATAAATGCTCCTATATTCTCATAATAGAGCTCTGGGCAGCCTGAAAGCCCCTCTCAGTACAAATTAAGTTTCCAATCTTTGGTCTCAAAAAAGCATCAGAAATTATTATAGATAATACAGCAAATTGCAAGTTATTTCTTTCCCAGAAGTATAGCTATAAAGTTTAGATTTGAATTGCTGAGAACATTTCTGTCAATTTTGTGTTGCTTCAAGTCCTTTGTCGCAAAATATGACCCACTATAAATATACCAAGGAATTTTATTTGAGAGAGTATTGTATTGCCTTGGTTTTAAAGTTTTCTTACTTAATTCCAGAATTGTAGGATGTGTTAGATCTTGGTACATTGTATTTCATGCATACTCCCATGCAGTTGCTTTATCAATACCCATCTTCAGATTTGTCACAGTGCCTTGCATTCTAACCCATGCATATCTAAACACTCTGACTGGCTAATAGGGTTATAGCACCCCCTCCTGGGCTCTGTATCTGAGGGGTTAACACTTAGTTACCCCCTGGGTTAACTGTAATGCAAATGAGGGTTATTCAAATGAGTGCAGCCATGTATGTCATTTTACATACATGTGTATATATAAGCAGTGGGCAGTCATGGTTGTCATATTGAGCCCACGTCTTGTGGATGTCACAAATGGTCGTACTTGGAAAACTTTTGGCAGTCTTCAAGTACACTTTAAGTACTCTTGTACATATAAGTACAGTCAATATTGAAGTACACTGTCAGGAAGTTATTACAGACCAGGTTAGCAATGCCTTGTTATGATCCTTTTGGTTTGAGGTGAGTGTTTTTTTATGTGAAATATTCGTGTAGCATAAATAACTCTACATTTTACATCAATGTGAGTAGTTTCATGTCTCCATTGTTGTCCTGTTTAAGTTGAATATGAAGTACTTTGGGAAAAATGCATCCATCAGGGATATTGCTAACCCACTGTCTTGTCATCTCATCATCACGTTTACCTCTGGCAGTTGGTCACATAGTCTCATACCTTACATCGTACCAGTTGAAATGCAATCATATCTTTTTAGTATTGTTAAGTTTAAGATTAGCAGTAAAATGAGCGGATATGCCGTGTAAGCAGTATTTTGTGTGTTGCTGCATAGTACGTTATATTATTAATTTTTATTAAATTACATAAATGTAAACACTGTGAACAGTAGCTACGTGACTTATTGTTAATAGTGTGGCATAAATTGCCGTTGCCATGGACTCGTTTGGTTACTACGGGGCATTGATAGTGTGTAATCAGAGCCCTTGGGGTTAAATGATTTCCTAGCCTGTCTGATATGACTTGAGCGCTCCATGGTCAATTCACACGGGTCTCCCTGCACTACATCATGAAGTTATTTGGACTGCCATGAGTGGGTGGAATTAACAAGCCTAAAATTGGCTCTACCTGCAATGACGATAATACATCAAGAACACACATATTTCTGGGGAGAAATCCTCTGTGTACATATTTCACAACAAATGTTAAATTTTTTTTATAATTTTATCAGAAACGTTATCATATTTAAAGCTCGGATGAACAGGAGAAGGATTGGACACTTCGAAAGTATTACCAAAAAAAATATTCATTATTAGGTGTATTAAGAGAAGTCACATTCGCCCAGAGCTGGCCCAAGACCCCCCCCCCCCCCCCTGCTGTCTTAAGTACCTTGTACCTTCGATGTACACACTGCACGTCAAGGAGCACACCCCTCATCAGTGTTTTAGATTTCTTGTTGTAAATCTTTGGAATCACTACCAGTGAATACTGCATGATCCCAGGATTCTAAAAGTGTTTCTACCGAATTTCTAGGCCTAATATTAAGGTAGTTATTACAACTACTATTTTGTTTCAAATACAATCTTAATCTATAGCAATAACTCAAGACGCCTTAAAGAGCCATAGATGAGGGGGCCATATCCACCTGAAAGCTGAAAACCTTGTCTTTATGATGATTGTTATGTTATGTGTCGTAATGTGTAGTTCCCCCCCCCCCCCCCCCCGTTATATATGATTAATACACAGTGCAACAATATTCCATTTCATGATCATGTCAAAGAATCTCTTATGATAGCGTTTTCTGTGAAAGTTTTGCTTTTGGTTGCATATATTTAACATCAATGTGGATACTGCTAAATACAATAGGCAGCTCCCTAAATATACATTTTTTTAAGTCTAGAATACAAATTAAGAAAAAAATGTCAACTTTATATACATAGTTATAGAGGAAGACTATAATATATTATATGAATACATATTTAGCACCCCTTTCCATTGTTTCCCCATGGAATCAGGGAGTGGGAATTGTAAAACTTGGGTTATATTACAGCATCATCAGTCTGAAGTATCAAAGTGTCCAATCCTTGTCTAGATCATCCAAGTTTAAAGTCTCAATGATGTCATTACAACAGCCATTGTTAGTTTGAGACCTCCTAAGTTTTTAAGACTTTTACATAGTTTCATAATTAAAAAAAAATAGCCATGATTGATCGTTCTGAATATATACTAATCACATTCCATGAATGATTATCAAAAATTAAAAGGGTGTTTCAGTTCCTGGTACGTGGATCATCTTTTTTTAGAAACAGCATTTGACAAACCGCTTGCCAAGTGTTTGGTTTGCAATTGCAATTTGGAGTATATTTCTGTGGTTGCAATTGAATTCTTTGTGATGCAATTCTAACTTTAGTGACAGCATTCCCAATTTCTTTAATGGAGTGTCTGGCTTCTTCTATATAGCTTGCTCGCAATTGGTCTGTTGTGGCTAATTGCAATCCTATAGCCGAAAAATTGCAGTTGAGATCCAACAGCTTATGGATCTACAGTAAATAGATTACCATTAAGTCCATGGACCCTTTGTCTGGTACTTATAAAGTAGTTTACTAAATATTCGTGCCATTAGACAGGGAGCCTCAATATACATTAGGCGGTCAATTGTGTTGGTCAAATCGACTTGAAAACTTCCGAGTGAGCGATTGGCAAATTGTGGAATATTGTCGTTGACCAATATTAATTGGATTACCACTGGAAAGATCAATTTAGCAAGAACCAAAATGATGACTGATTGCATGTTGAGCGATGCTGCTATACCATCAACCTTCAGACGGTAAGAAATCATGAATATGTTAAACAACGGATTTAATATAGGCCTTAATAACTAGATAGGGTATTCGATTCCCCATGACTGTACTGTAATTAGTTCTACACAATTCAACTTCTTGATTGTTACAGCATTTACTGGTTGAATTTTAAATTTCAATGCGAATTTTACTCGTTACTATATCAGTTGTTTTACTACATTTGTCTTTATATAAATAGATACATTTGAATTGATAAAAAAAATCATTAATAGTGACGCATGGTAAAGCTGGTAATGTTATTTTGCCATTCTTTTGTGAGACTTAAGGGAAGGGGGTAACGGAATTAATTACCTAGTTGTATTGGGCCTGGAATCAATTAATATGGCTCCAGTATTACATTTCAATGGCGTCAGTCAAAAATTGATGTGAACAATTAGGAATGTCTTGGATAGACTATAGGTTACCCAAAGGAATACATAAAATGCATTTAACGGCTAAGGTAAGGGAATATTATGAACATCATTATTTGTGAGCATTTGTGGTGTTGTGGGTATAGATTGGACGTTAGCGTGAGTTTTAGTCATTAAAAGTTTTACGCAAGTTTTCAGCCTTCATAGTAAATAGATACATTTGTAAACGTAGAATTCCAAAGAGCGCTGCATCGAGAGTTGATCATAGCCTTGATGGCTAATTGACAAATCTTTGAATTTATCGAAAATTTGATTTAATAAACTTTTAAACTCCATTTAAGTCCAGCTGTGATCAACTCCAAATATAAATGCCAATAACTGAAAGGGTGCTTGACTAGAACTTCGATCGTCCGGGCATTTTCCGCCCGCTTATTTGCATATCTTAGAATGTTGACAGATATATTCATACCCCCCCACATGGACTTCTCATTACAGTGTTCAATGAACCACAAGTCGAGGGGGGGGGGGGGGGTTGGCCCAAATTTTCATGTTAGATCCATAAAGGGAAGTTTTACGTTTCTTAAGCAGTGTTCAGCTCAAGCCACGTGGTGTTCTCTTCTATTTCTGGGATTTTAGAAATTTTGACTATTTACATGCGTTCATTTTGTCGGAAGTTATCATCACTAGGTATATTTTGACTTGGATTATTTTGTGTTTCACCTCTGCATGGTCATTGATGTAAACTTAGACCAACGGGAATATTATTTATATATCAAACTTTATAAACTTGAGAAATGATGATAAACAATGATCCATTTTATTTTGGGTGAGTGCTTTGCTGTTCAGACAATTACGAAATTTTTGACTGTTTTTTTTTGCTGTTTTTTTTCTTTTGCCTGTTAGTTCACCGAACTGAATCATCGTGGATGCCCAAAAGTCACCACTGATTCAATGCAATCAATGGAATGTCTGTAATTCCCAACCTAAAATTAAATCTATGTCAATAGTTTGACTATGGAGACAAGAGTAGACTAGTTTTGTCTCCATGGTTTGACAGGGTTCATCCTGCTGTCAAACCAGGGTTCATCCTGACAGCAGGGCTCGCGAGGATGAATAGGGCTGTTTGTCATTTGTCCGTTATCTGACAGGTGCTGTCCTCTGCAGAGAATTTTCAAACTAAATGTAATTCCTGAACTTGTGACATGAAAATTTTGTCAATTTGACATGGATTGCACTGGGGGATTTGGCTAATTATTGTAATCGACTTTTAAGAATCGTCCCTCAGTTTTTTTTGTATACATGCATATATATATTATGGTATGGTTCCATAAGAAAAGCGAGTGCCTTACCATTTGTGGTTAATAGATAGGCCTTTACTTTATGCCGTCTCTAAGTTGCCTTTAAAATCTTCTCTTTAATAAATTGATGCCAATTCGATGGTGACTTACGAGAAGGAATCCTGACCTTTCATTCTTCTCTCTGTCTCTGTCTCTGTCTCTGTCTCTCTCTCTCTCTCTCTCTCTCTCTCTCTCTCTCTCTCTCTCTCTCTCTCTCTCTCTCATCAATTTGACCTTTTGAAAAAGTGCGCTGAGTGATGCATTTGCCAATAATAATAATATATTGAACCATGTTTTTATGTTGTTTCAGTGTTAATCCTGAAGAATTGGGGCCACATTTAACAAGGTATTCGGCAAATATGTCTCAAGAGTCAAATTCCAACCGTCTGATGTCGCAAGAGACTCTCGACTATTTATGGAACAATATATCCGATTTGACCGAAGCAGGGTACATATTAAGTTTCGTTTCTTTATAAGCTTGCCATTTCTAAATAAAGTTTTTTTTGGCTGGTTTTGTTTGCAGATAATTCGAATGCAATCAAAAAGTAACAATATAATGAAGATATAATCATTTTGATTATATACTATCAGTATTGAATCTATGGATCGTATTTCATGGCTACATAATTATGCAGTGGATGCCTAATTGCTGCAGGACACTGGATGATGATAGAGAGCATATTCTTGAAAGACAACAATTGTTTGATTAATTTAAAAAAGATTACTGAAACATGGAATCGTTAACTTAAATTTCAGGAACTACACGCACATCACGGCAAAGGATATCACAAGTTACGAGTATGAATCCGATGAAGGCGAGACGTCGTTGCAGGTGGAAAAAATTCACATACAACCAGGGCATCAGGACACCATCACAGAGCTGGTGAGTGACCTTTGACTCATAGTGCAACTTTGAAGTTCTAATATATATATATATGTGTATATACTTAGAGGTTCTATTCTAATAGTACTACTGTTGCATTGTCGATGTTCTTGCAAAATAGAAGTTGGGGAATTTAGATCCAGACTCAACTGAGTGGGGTGGTAGATTATCAAGATTATTGTGCAGGATATTTTAAGCCAAGGGCCTTTCCAGAAAATCCGAAATGTTCGAGATTATCAAGATTTAGAGATTAGCGGATTAAGAAATGCCAAGGATAGCTTCCAAGTTAAGTTTTACACTAGTTACTGTTACTCCTTTTGCAATAAGCTTACGAGCTGTTGAATTTACATGTAAATACTTTGAAATATTTAGTGCACAGTGCATGGCTTGGTATTTAATTGAGCGCTTCTGCTTCATATGAGTGTTGGTATTGCTAAAACTTGCCGATATAGGTACTGGTGCGGTGTATACTGATTATTTTATCAGGGCACTACGAAGGTCTGCTCTCTAAGGAACTAGAAGCACATGCTCCCAAAGAGCGGAAATTTAAGTATTTCATTCTTCTAATGACCTTGAATATTTTGGCTCTGGTCAAGGTTACAAACTGACCTGTAAGAATGGATAAACAAATCATTACAAAGACTTTGATAGAACGATATGTCAATAAAATCGGTCATGGATGAATAATTTATAGATTTTCACGAAGCATTGGACCATGTTCTTGATTCTAGTTCATCTTCAGACAAACTTGGTCCAATCCTTTGTCAATGTCCAGTTGCCCCGAACTTAACCTTTTTTTTCTCCATAGATTTCTACAAAAGCTGCCCTTAAATCAGGCCAAGGGATTGTGGGATTGATTTTACACACCCTCCCCCCTCCCCCCCCCCCCCCCCCACTCCCTAGTTGTACAGGTTAGAAAATTCACCATGTCTTATTCTGAATTCTGAACATTTCCACGGATGATAAATCACATAACAGAACCGTGGTGGTGGATCAGCCCAGGTTCAACAGGTCTGGTCCTGATTTTCGATCTTTTGTATTGGTTTTATTATTGGTAAGTCGATCCTTAGAGGGATTAAATTACCATAAAAAGTGCTAAGATCCCTCATAATAGAAATAATAGCCCTAAATGTGTTGACATGTAGCTTATGATCGTTGATCTTATAAAATGAGTATCTCTAAAATGATAAGGCATTGCTTACCGGGTATAAAAAATGATAATTCAAATTTAACATGTGTGGTTAGTTGTTGGACCTCACCAGGAAGACCATGTAGGCCTGTTTTGATGCTGTTGAATCCAGCCATGCACTGTTCAGGGAGCAAGTGGGGGCACTCCAGAATGGCCCAGACCTGAGCCACTAAGCGTGTAGATGGCCGGTTATTCGGCCGATTTTGGAAATAACATCCCCTTGCTTAAAAAACTAGCTTAAATCTGGCTATTTTCACTCAAACTGTTGTAAGACCATAGAGAAATCGTCATGGTTACTATATGGCATGACCAAAACAATTAAGCTTCAGTTAAAGCATTTCCAGCAATATCTTTCTAAATGCTTAGGCATATAAATTGTTTAAAAGGTGGGGAAGTCTGTTGAATGAGCCACTGCATGTTGAGCCACTGCATGTTAGATGTTCATTCTTCATCACCCTTGACTGGTGTGTCTTTCTGTTATGGTTCTGTCAATAATATACCTTGAACTCCTAATAGTTCATTGATTGATTTATAGTAATTTGTCAAATGTTGAATACCCAAAATGGATATCATATTGTAATGTCAATATGTTAGAAACATAAAATGGAAGATAAAAAAATTGAATATAATCATTAGTAAATAACTTAATTTGACAAGTCAATAAAATGAACACTCCGTCATCGTTTGAATACATGTGCCCCTCTGCATTACAACACACTCGTCCGGATACAACTTCTGTTTTCTGATTATGATATTCAAATAATCCGATTAGGTAATGGAAAGTACCTTTCCAAGAGGGCTGAACTAAGTGAATTTATTGACGAATGAACTGGCTTACTAGAAGATAATATCTTGGCACCAGAGGCATTGATATTACTATCTTATTAGCAGCAACTGTTTGTGAAGTTGTCATTGTTAAGACAAGCTCTGTAATTTGATCATCAGAATAGATGGTTATAATGAGGCGTGTGGTGGCGTCATGCATAACTCGGATTCCCTCATAAGGGCATCTTGTAATGGCATCTTGTAATGGCCTTGTGTAATGGCCTTGTTCTTGCAGTTATGAACAGCCATTCCCCATTAACACTGCTTGGCCTATATTGTAGCACGCTTGTAGCATCTCAGCATTCAGGTGGGACTAGCCCTGGGCAGTTTATTAGGCCATTGAACAATAAAAGGGGTGTAATCGAGAAAGATGCGTTTGTTGCTAATTGTTAATTAAGAGAAGACGGGTGCAGGATGCGTCATTCACGCGGATTGCTCTTAAAAAACTTGAAGGATTAGACTGAGCGTTGCTTGGGACTGGTCATGTCTTCAGCATTTTTTCTTTAATTGATTGGGTAATTAGTTGTTATTGCGGACAAAGGGCAGATAGGACTTCTTTATGTTTTAAGTAACAGTTTAAATTTGTCCAGAATTTCACTCCATATGTGAGTACGAGAACTAATTATTAAACTTTTGGTCTGCCGGTCAATCATCAGTCAAGCAGTTAATAAATACTGCTTGGTGGAGTATTTTTGGGAGAGAATTCTATTAATTATAATAAAATGACATCCGCTAGTTACACGAACATTTCTAAGGAAAGGGAAATTGTTAGCTTATAGATTGGCATGTATTAATTTAGCATAAAAAATGTATACGATTCAGTATTGAACAATTAACCAATCTGCACCATGGAATGACCTCTCTCTGTGACCTTGAAGTGCCACCTAGCGGCAGAGGTCAGGGGTCAGTGTCATTGCTCGTTAAATGCAGCACACCTGCCTGGGAGGAGGAGGGTTGACAGTATTAAACACAAGTTCATGCTGAAGTGTGCGACGGGGTACGGTGGCTACCCTTGCATGTTTTGATCAATGCAAAAAAAATTATTGTCAATGATTGTCAATGGATGTGACAGTTATAGAGGGAGCAACCACAAAAATTGCCATTGATTGGGTAAGCATTAATTAAAGTCCAGTCAATTATTGGCCGTTTTAGATATCATGCATATTTCAGGTTAGCAAAATATTTGAATGTTTGAGGAACAAATTCGAGGAGTTGGGGGCGCTCTCCTTTGTTTTCAATGTGTCCCATTTTTGTGTGAATTCATGTCGTTTTGGTCCTATTGGAGTGTGGCCATTGTGGTACTGTCTTGTGTGACCAAAGAAAGAATAACAGAGTTATCATGCACAGGTGACCAAACGAGGGAACGCACTGTAGACGTTCATTCTCTGACTGGCTGCATGGTAGTAACTGGGCACGTGCTAAATGGAGGTCGTTGTCAATGTCAACAACGTCATATTCATGAATATTCATGGCGTTTGCTGAGATTGGCTGCCCTTTTGCAGTGGGCGTGAGTTAGTATGAGCCGACCAATGAACGTGGAAGTTGCTCTTAAGATTAATGTGTTGCTTGGTAACCAGGTGTTTGGCTAGTGGATCGTACTCTGGGGGGGTTTTACTCAATTCTGGGGTTCTCTACTCTGCCCCGTTGCATTTGTCGCTGGTGACGCTACCTGAAACGTTGTCCTATTCCGTCCAGAATTCCGTCCGAGCAAGTCACCATGTTGCACTGTGAGTGGGATGAGGAAGACAAGTACTGTAGCTGGGTGAGTGAGTCGCTTGATAACTTGATGGTTAATATATCAACACTTGAGTTGGCGTGGTTTATGTCCCAACTGACTTGTAGCAAGCACACTTCAATTGATCCACGTGCGAGGCCCCAAGTGTCACACGGCATTTGATGCACATGTTCACTCGAGTGATGTTATTTTTATGAGGGCATTTCATGCAAATTAATAACATTTTAAGGTGTATTGAGAAGTGCGGGGTGTATGCATTACTATAAATAGATTGTTTACTGGAGTCGTTTTATATAGGCTTTGGCAATTTCTCATGTTTATTGTGCTATCTTCACATGTTTTATTAGTTCATAACTTTCTTTTTAATTTATTTTATCAGTGTAGTTAATCATAGTTTGCATAGTATGATGTAGTTGAGAAGTTTTTGGCTTAAGTTCAGAAATGTCCCTGTCAGGGGAGACGTTGCGACCTACGTGCTCATTTGCATAAATCAATGTCAAAGGATCCAAGTTTGGATCCTCCACCTGTCTGAACACGTCTCGTGTCACTAACAAATAGTCATAAGGGATCCAGTGTTGCTCTTGCAAAGATCAGAAATCACTGCTGCAAAGTTTCACATGCAACAGCAGCAGGAGTTATGAGTTATTAATCATTCATACATGGCCATAATGAAGGACAGTGACAGAAGAATTAACACCAGGACTTATATTTTTACCAGTAGGAAGGTACGTACTAGTTGGCACTTTGTGGGAGAACAATTTTGTGCTTTGTGACAAAGTTTATGCCATAGTGGGCAATGCGATGTCACACACAACTGATTTGTGTTGATATACTTCACGACGTATCCTTGTATGTTAAGTTTCACAGTTGCTATGGACGCCAGCTATAGCAACGTTCCGTAGGCATGGTAACCTATGATGCACTCAAGATATTTCATATTCACTCGTGCATTGAAAGATGCTCTCATGAATCTATGATCTTTCAGTGCATATTAGTATATTGTAATAATTATGCATAGACGATGTTAGATAAATGCTTGGTGATTTGGCGTGGTATGATGACAGGGAATTCTGCTGCTGCGGCTGACTGTGGAATTCCCCTCTTGCTATCTTGGTCACAGTGATGCCTTCCCATGCTATTATAGTTCAGCTAAAATATTTAATTCCACTCAATTACGAAAATACAGAATTTGTTGAATCATTACCATGGCTATGCATGTAGATTATGCAAATAAATGCATCTGATGACGTAATAGTATTGTATACAAAGGAGGATCGTTTAACGTTCGTCCAAAGAGTTCTAGTGACCCAGATATCTGGCCCAAAAATAAGAGCACACTCCCAGAAAGCTGATGTCAGTCACATATTTCAGTCATAGCATTGGGGAAGCCGAGTGGAAGAAATTAATATATTGAAAATGAAGTTTATATATTAATATATATATGAAATTTGTAATCGTTTACTCCACCAATTGCACGAGGAATGATCTTATAGTCTTAGTTGAAGTAATTCAATTATAAGCGCGCTTTTGGTATATATAGCACTGAATACCAGTAAAATATCACCCAGTCCAATTCGTTTGCTATTATTTAGAGAATCACATGTAAGTTGATAAACTTCTATTTTGATACAGCCAATCTGTGAAAAGAATGTCCCGTTGTTAGCTGGTTTTTTGTGACCATATTCATATGATATTCTACCTGAGTTTTGGCCAATGAGCCATTCTGCTCTACAAAAACTGATGTTGCATTTTGCATCAATGATCCAGGCTGAGTTGTTGGCTGAGTTCTTGGCTGCCTCAGTGTCTGCCTGTGCAGTGCATGTTCAAAGTGCTCAACATGCACTTATTGCAAAATTATTATGAACATATATGGGCAGGTTATGCTAGTTATGTGCAGGTGGATGACAAAAGATTTTGAAAAAATATATTAAATTTAAATCCTTCAGTAAAGTCAGACATATGCTGCACCCTCAAGTGATTTGATTACCTACAAGAGAAGAGTATCTTGGAGAGGGTTGTAACTTGTACATATATAATGTCTGTCAGTCTGTCCAATGGCTGTGGTTGTCATGGTTTCCTCTGATGACTGGCGTGGATGATTAATGTGTATATTGAACCCATGAGAGGTTTATGTTATTATCGTCATTCGTTGTAGACTCATGGGAAATTTAGACATATTGATTAAAAAGAAATTATGGTAATGCCATATATTGCTATATGACCAGCTGCCAGAAAGAAATGTGATGATGAGATGACAGCCATATTACTCGTGAGTTGGCCACTATGGTAGTTATGTCCTTGTATTGTGGTGTTTTTTTTTTTAGCAGTTTTATTAATGTTTCAGGTCAACTATCCTGGTATTTACTTTGTGTAAAACGAAGCAAAGAAACAGTCATTCAATTTTATTAACACCCGTGGTTAGGTTGTTTGGAAGAGGCAACCAGGAAAATAGTTATTGCTTAGTGTATTGCTATTGTTAAAATTCGGTATAATAAAGTATTACAATTTTGCACTGAAAAAATGGAAAGAAAGAACTTGCTCGCTCTAGGGAGGACCTCGTTTCTAACCCGGCTTATTCTAATATTAATTTTCTTTAATAATTGTTTTTATTTGCAGCTGAATCCCATTATCCCGGCTAATGCAGCCAACATGTCACCGGACAGTCAGACTCATATCACCAGCTCCGCTCCTTCGCCCTACACTGAACAGGTAGGATATTTCTTTCCAATGAACCAATTATATTTGTGACCACTTTCCTGAAAATAGTGTGATATGATTGGAAAAAATTTCCTTGAAGATAAATACTAAAGATTATGTTGTGAGTTTGGGATGTACATCTTGCTCAAGTAATCAGGAGAAACGCTTAACCACACATAACATGGCGTAGTGTCGAAAGGTGAATAAAGATGCAGGGCAAACTCATCATCCTGCGATAATGTAAGACAGAAGATATAAAAATTCATCCTAAGGTGCTACATGGATGCCAGTTTGACTTTCTCTGTTGCAATGAGAGCATATTTGTTTTAGCATTTAAGGCTATGACATTTGTATGATGCCTTACATATCAGACGAAGTGGCATGTATACAGACATAGTGGCATGTATACAGACATAGTGGCATGTATACAGACTGCATATGAGTGTAGTCATTGTACATGTATGTAATTCTTAAAGAAGTGAAGACTTGAAAAATCTTTGGCACTTAGCATAGTTCCGTTTCATCAGCCAGAAGCAAATCGGTTTAAAATCCTTTGTGGTGAGCGAGTGTCTTTAGGTTGCCAAAGATTGATCAAATCTTGCATAGGTGACGGTTTTTTTGAAATATCTTTGAAAATGATGCTCTTCAGCCTTATGTATCATGAACCCATCCAATTTATCAGTGGAAATTAGCATTATCATAGCAACTGGGGTATTGCAAGGGTTAGAGAGTGTGGTAGAGGCTTTTTGAAAGAACGTTTCATGAGGTGACCTATTGGGTGACCTTGGTCGTGTTAATCCGGTTAATCACGAGATATTGTTAAAGTCAGAAAATAAAGTGACGCTGTTTTGATGTTATTTCTTGGTTATCATCTTAGCTTCCACAATTATGTAAGTCGGTGTGTTCAATTTTACCTTGAAATTCAGAGCCGTTTTTCCTAATCGTGTATAACTCAAAGTTGCATTGCTGAAGTATATACGTTATGACAGTTACGCTGTTCCGTCTGTTTATTAGATCTTGGAGAAATTAAGTCTAATTCTCCAAGGTCAGATACGGTGAAGTGTTAGGGAAATGAAAATCTCACGAATGATGCTGGTTTGGTCCTTAATGCTGGCTGAATTCTGGTCATTGGGACTATGTACGTCCATAAATCATTGTAAGCGACTACTTGTAAAACATAGTCTGATTACTTAACCGTTAAATGTCATTTGTTATTTATTGGCAATTTCATAAACATTGATGATTCCATAATCGAGGAAACAAAACTTTTAACCTTGGCATGTGAACACTGTACGACAGAAGTCTCGTATTACAAGGTAATTGGGACGTTAATAGTAGTTTGTTAGTTAATGTGGAATTGGCCAGTGGCAGAAATGTCCCCATATTGGCAAAGACCTTAGTCTCCATGCTGAGCAGGACCCAGCTGTGTGCTCTCCTTTTATTTATTAGTTTAATACTCGTTTTTCACCAGTGAAGTCAGAAAGTCAACAAGTCTCTGACTGCACGTGTGTCCCTGCTAGTTGTTTGTGTAATTATCTTTAATCCACCAACCATTTTTTTTATTGCAGTTAAGTACTTATATGAGTGTTATAACACATTCTTGTTTAATCAAGCCTTTAAAACCAGAAGTATATATATATATATATATAATATATTTATGAAGGAAGTCGTTGTGAAAATTTCCTCATTTGTGGACAAGAAGGGGCTTTATATATGAGAATTGAAATGGTCTTTTTTAGATGAAACGAATAACCCTGAATGTATGAGAGATGAAAAGTAGAATTGGAATGAAGAAGTTTTTTGAAAAGACAAGTTGCATGCAGTTGGCGCTATTATCCGATCATTAAGACTGAAAAGACGTTTTCAATAGAGACTGATTGTCTCTTTCCTTGGCTGGTGCTCTCAATCCGCTTCAAAGAGTGACAGGTGAAATGTGACGTCACTGCTACCATGCCAGGCCCTCTCGTCTTGTTAGATCGAGGCACAATGGGACAGTGGGTTGAATGGTGCATTGCCACAGGAGAAAGACAGATAACGTAAGACAGACAAAACGTCACTCCGGTATAGATAGACTGACAGACAGACGAGGAATACATTGGCCCCTTCTAATTGGATTCACTCAATAACTATGAGTCTTAATTGTATACACCTCCATGCAACACTGTAATCGTGTTTAGAATGAACAAATTAACGCTGCAGGAACCCCATTAAATTGCTTGGCAAGAAAAAGCAAAATACAGTTTGAGAGGTTCCAATCAATAATGATATATACGATCAGACCTACTTGGCTGAAACTTGAGTGAAAAAGGGCTTAATAAGAAACTGATATGAACTTAGCAGCAATTTAATACCCTTTAATTAGTGCTCAGTCTTTTCGAGGGTTTTTGCCTTAATTAGCTCCAGAATGAAATGCCTCGATCTTGCGTTTTCTCATTGAAGGACATTCCGGAATCATCGATTGGATGAAGATTTAAGTTCTTTGTCTTTGAGGCCAGTGGAACTATTATTTTCGAGGTGCGAGATCAATAGATTTAAATATAAGTTGCTACCTAGATATTTACTAATTTTAATGTTTCATGCCGAATGACCGATCGAAATCCGCTGGCCTTAATTCGACGTAGTGCATTTAAGGTTTTAAGGTGAAATTCCCAAGTATCTGTTGTTCTGGCACATATGAGAAATGTCTGGAGTGGAGTTTCGGCTCGGGAACATTCATAACTGACACATTTACCCAGGCATAAAGGAGCACTCGACCTGGTCTCTGTGCAATTGAGGGCCTTGGAAGATTCTCCTTTTAATAATTGACAATAGATCCCTGCCCAGGAGGTGCCGACCTCTGAAGGAAAGGTCATGTTTACAAGGGGGTGCCACAATAGCCTAAGATAATGGCGGATCTCACGAGAACTCTTTAAAGTGAACAAATATCTTGTTGTGTGTACACGGGGGAAATAAGGACCTAAACACTGTGCCTCAACGCTAAGCATAAACAAGGTATAGCTGGTAGAATTGTAGTACCGTGGACCACCTTACGGCAACACCGCTATACAGACCACTTCACTAATGTGTAATAATCGCCCATTTTGAAGTACCCAAATTTGTTAAGTACCACTTGTGGAAATTTTATTGTTATTTTATTGTGATAACTGCTTGACTAACTTTAGTTACCATGGTTACACGTATTTGTAGATAAATCAATTTGGGGTAAAATAGAGGGAAATTTGTAGTGGGCAAATAAATAAGGGAATTTATACTAACAGTTGATAGTCGATAGACTGTTTGGATGAATATCGGCTGGCTGATTAATATTTCACATGGTGCATTCAAATATATCAGAATAACATTGTTGTTCTTACAGTTTTGTCAGCTTTTGCTTTCCCAATACTATGTAATGCACCAGACCTGTTGTTTCTTTTCCGAAACTTTCAAAAATATATTGTTTTATATAAATGTAATGTTACACTGTACTATAATGCGCCAGAGTAATATTTCAGGCTTGTCATGTCATTGTAAATAGGTCTTCTAAAAGTCATTGAAATTTATGTGTCAATATACAAAAACAATAAATGTTGGGATTTTCTTGAATGTAGAATTAACGCTAATTGAGTTGGAGACAGTGACTTCATGGTCACACCTAAAAAAGGTTTTGGGGCAATTTGTCAATTTCCTGATTTTTAGAAGCGGATTAATTGTTAGGCCTAGTATGACTCGACATGAAAAGGTTAACCTTGGTGAGTGCAAAAACAACCAGGCATTGAAAAAAAAAGAGAAGAAGAATAAAAATACCTAAAAAAGGGGAAGATAAGTGATAAAAAGGGAATAAGCAGGTGTTTCGGAAAGTTACTTAATTAATAGTCTGTAAATGAACAAAAAATTCAAGGTTAGCAAAATAGAAATGCAGCCATATTGGATGTGAGTGATGTTGATCCTGTTAGATTTCTTTGATCCTCGCAAAATACAAAGAACGAATTGATGAAATACCTGGATCACAACTAGTTGGCTGGCTGACTGGCTAGCTAGCTTACTGACTGACTGACTGACTGATGGTGGGCAATTCAACGGAGTGATCGAAGTGAGGCCCTATTGTTTCTGTGTAACTCTACCTCCTGTAGCCTACCCCTGGGGCATATAAACGTGTGCCTAAATTACCCTGTGAGTATTGTCGCTTAACCCCAAGTGTATGTATAATTGTAACTCGAGCTAATTTACCCTAGTTGGTGTTTATTAATGAGGGTGATAATATGACTAGCCACATGTGGGACTGCTTTCAGAAATGAGCCAAAATAACTGATTTTGCAGATCATTGGTTTTGCATGTGATAGTCAGAGAATTAAAGGACAACACATGCATTGGAATAAGGAAAAAGTAGAGAGATCAATGAATTGCATAGAACTGAATACAATCGAATCTGATGTAACAAAATACTGCGCGTGGGGTGCCCAGGAATGTAGCTTACATCTGTTAACAATTTACTGTGAAATCTGATGGAGATGTTGATAAAAGATAAGCTAATAGTAATTATGCAAAGGAACTTGATAAACTGCTGCCATGAAATATGAAATTGATTTCATAGCAAAATACCAAATTTATTACACAGCAATACTTTCTACGCGCTACTGTCTGGCTTCAATTTTCATGAGCTCAAATTAGCCAGGGGCAACACACAGGCTTGGATGTCTCAATCCGTTGACCCTGAGGCATTTTCTAATTAACTATTTTCCAAGCAACAAATCCCCGATCGCCCTGATATCGTTTTCTGAAAAGCGTTGTAATTACGCGCTCTTTAATTCCCATAAATTACCACAGGGGCTAGTTGACCAGTGTCGCCCTCTGGCGATTGGTGTAAGACAGGGGTTTTAATGTAGTAAATTATCTATGACGCTACTTTATAATGTAATCGGGTTAGTAATGCTTTTTTTGGCTCGTATTATGGGGTATGAGCTGTAAGATGGATCTTTAAAAAAAGAAAAAAAAGAGAACCGGCGTTTAAAAACGTTCATACAAGCAATTTGCAAACGCGTTTTCCTCATTAATATTGGTAATATTTTGCATCGCATTAATTTGACAAACTAATAATGTTATGTTGCCTTGATTTAGTAATTGCCTTAAACAGGAACACTTAATATTGCATGATTTTAAATCGAAACGAAGAAAAAGAGAAATATTGATATAGCATGGAGCGTGTTTGACATGATGGGGAAACTGACAGTAGGTGTCTTGAGATGTCATGGAAGACTCAAGTCAGGGGAGGGGTGGTCGCTGCCTTTATGGCTCGTCGGCATGCTATCCGATCTTAGTATGATGTCATGTCTCAATCAACATTGGCACTGAGAGAGGTTTAATTAGAAATCGATGCATTTCTAAGGGATGTTGGCCGCTTTTTAGTGCCTTGAATTGGCATGTTACATCTAATTGTCAGTCCATATGTCTTAGTATTTGCTTCCCAAGGACAGATAAGTTAAATTTTGAAGTTAGTGGCTGGTTTCACCTGAATATGATCACTCAGCCATCCTTGGATCGCGGACATGTCGTTTGAAGCCAATCCAGTATGTTGCCTGAAAGAAAGTCCAAAGAAGAAATGACCACTTGGGGGAGATGCTTATATACCTGGGCAGTACCCCTGACCTGGGACAAGTGGATTAGCCTAGCTGGCAGTCCCTGGCGGTTGAGAACATCACTTGACCCTGGTGGTCATCACAAGTTATTGCCTGGAATGAATGTTGCCTTGCCCAAGATGGCGTTAACCCCATTTGTACATTAGTAAATATCATTTATTCTCGACAGATTAGTAGTTGAGAAAGACTTGCGGTTGATCGGAAATACCTGTTTAAGGCATCTTCAAATTAGATAATCACTGAGTTAATCAAATTGGACTAAAATGTCTTCCGAGGGTCAAATAAAAGGTTTTCATCAATCAATATTTTGGGTTTGATTTTACGGAATTTGCTAATTGGATTTACCCGTTTTATACTGGAGATGCATTTAGAGTCGACGTCAACCGAGGCTGCCCCATCCGTGTCATCCTGAAGTCTCTAGTGACTATGCTGATACCTTGGATTCCTACGATGCTCTCAGCATTATCAGCATTATCAGCATAGCATGGGATTTCCCTGAGTTCAGCTCATGGGAATGCCAGTCTGTGAATGGCAAAAAATCCAACAACCTAAAATTACGTGGACCCACTACTAGCCGTAAGCTGAAACTCTTCAACTATAGGACCTCTTCACTATAACGACAACCTCATAGTTATGACTATCTCACCATTTTTAGTTGACCCGCATTTGGACCCACCCACATGCTGGCCATTGTATTTATCATCACTATCAAGACCAAATTGCACCTAACTTAGGCTAAGGTGGTCTTTATGACGAGGGTGCACTGTATTGCACAATAGGTGGCACCATCCATGGAGTCACTAGACTAAAGGGTCTTATTTACAGGTGCTAATGACTGTCGCAGACCGCCCTCCCCCCCCCCCCAAGACTAGTTATATGCACTATATTTTGGTCACCATGGCAACCATACATTGTGGACTAGCATACAGATTGTCAAAATAAGAAAGCCGTTCGGGAGGTGTTTTCACTTAATGGTGACTGGAACTAGTCCCGACAACTGCCTCACGACGAGAGAATATCCTATCGGAGTGCTTGCAAATGACAGCGAACAGCATGACAAGATCGTGTCTTTAATTTTGCTCGACGAGGGGCGCTGATTGGTCCTGGGGCCTGAACATGTATCATCAATTCTGCGCAGCACCTGTCTGCAACTTCAAAGGGCTGACCGTAGGCAAGAGGCCTGAATGGCATCAATGGATAGGCTTAGATAGGCCGGTAGCCTTGTGCCTGGTTTAAAGATGGTGTTCTAATGGGCTAAACATGAAACAGCAATGCACTTCGAGTGGGTAACAGCCTACTGCGTGACAATAGGGCATACGAAGTGATTTGAGACAATGGGATATTTCTTAGATTAAAAACAGATTTTTCTTTGTCTTTTTGTTGTGGATGGGTGTGAACTGTCTAGGACCGTATGAGCATGAGTGATCGTGTACTTGGTTTTCTCTGGCAGACTTGGTCAGTTTTCATTTTCAATCTCCCCGCCCTGCTAAAGTAAACATTTCCAACAGAATGCGCCAACATTAGAAGATAATTGGAACAATATTAGGACCAGGAAATTGCGGTTCCGAGCAAATTAGAAAACCGCAGAAGACATCAGAAATCGAACAAAGCATGTTTGACCGGGTTAAGTCGACAAGGGTTCAATTGTTTGCGAAGTTTCAGGGGCTCTCCATTCAGGAGAGTTTTTATTTGTAAAAGTCATTTTGGACACAACCGCTTAAAATTGATTGCGAGTCCACCCTCTGGAAATGTCCATTTGAATCACCATTGATTACGATGTTATTCTCTGGTGGAAAAAAAAATTGAATTGGAATAATTGATTCAGAACGGGTAAGAAATCTGTAAATGGGCGAAATAGAGAAGGAAGTTTATTACGGGTGACATGAAGATATATCACAGAGGTGAATGGCAATATACCAACTTCCAAGCAGATTATAAACGTAAATTGGATATGACATTAGGGCATGAGTTTCAATTTTGCGAGTGAGATTCATTTGATATTGTACGACCAGGACATAGTTCTTTTTGTTTTTGAATTACAAAATCTGGGAATTGTTAAGGTTTAAATACTTGCTTGGAATTTAGCGTACCTTGGGTTAGGTCAAGGCTAAATTGTGAATATGTGTCATGGACGCATTAAGGGTAAATATTAATCCTTCTCTAAATCCGTTAAAGACGAAAGAACTATAGAAACTGTTGGGCTCTTACAATTCCTATTACTATGCACACTGACACGAGTAAAGCTTTGAACTATGGCCACAGACCTTGGCTTGGCTTCCTGGTATTGATCTCTGAAGTATTGATTGATTTGTCAACCGAATCGAATGCTCAGCCTGTATCCATAACACGTATTGAGCATTCAAGTTGCAACTAAACTTTGTCGAAGTCTTTTGAATTGTTGAAGTAGGTTTATAAAAAGATAGCGATTAAGGTAGATTAAGACAAACACATGCTCTCTCTAAACAACGTAATTAATAGATAGACAG
The DNA here is from genome assembly GCA_932294295.1 of Alitta virens. Taxonomy (NCBI): domain Eukaryota; kingdom Metazoa; phylum Annelida; class Polychaeta; order Phyllodocida; family Nereididae; genus Alitta; species Alitta virens. The sequence continues at coordinate 17,356,662 of OW028578.1, read as the reverse complement.
AAGGACATTTATGTAATGTTCGACATTTTATGTTCTGTTTGGTCTTTTATACCCGAGGATAATAAGGTCAGTAAAGAGATCAACAGTTTTACATGTTCTCTGTCTGGACAAAACTTCATTATTTATTCACAATCTGAACTCCATACATAGTCTGGACATGCTTTAATGCATATTTCGCGTAATATTTTTTACAAAATGCTCATTTACTAATTAGGTACTGTTTAATGAGTTAAGAAGTGCTCATAGTCATAAAAATGACAATTGAAGTCAATTGTTTACTACTATGTGTGACCTTTTCATGCTTTATTTTTTTTGATTGACAAACATAATATTTACTTTAATGTCCGGAAGTTAGTCTTTTTTATATCGTTAAGTAGCTTACAAATGACTGTTTTCCATAAGAAAATTGAATGAGCTTATACAACAGTGATAAAGATGGCCGGTCAGCTTGTGACTCATATGTTAAACTGATCTTTCAACTTTTTTTGTTAAACTGATCTTTTAATTTTCTTTTTCTAATTAAGTTGCATTATTAATCACTGGTAATGTTTAATGTTAGCATTATTATTTTTTCAATAGCAGTAATTATAACTTAAAATAAGATGGAAAATTTATCACATTAATATTTTTTCATAATACTACCTTTTTTTTATTTTTTTGTTATCTTTGTGGTGCACAGTGGTGAATTTATTGGTTTATGTGTGCCAGGTGGGGTAAAAAGTGTGAAGATAATGCTGAGTTTGTTATATCGATGGGTTGGTGGGAGGGGTAATTAGTTTAAGCTTAGTTGATATTATGTGGTTTCTTAATTGTGCTAAAATGGATGATTTTGTTCAAGATCATTTGTCAATTTAAGCTTAGGGGTACCATGGTTTTCAGTTTTACAATTGTAAAAATTTACGAGAAGGAAATAATCATTTTCCTGTTGGCAAAGATCACAGTGCATGGAGCTGGCACAGTGACCTTTGCCCTGAATGGCCGTAATTTGTGTGGTTATTCATCTTCTTTGCAACAGAAACTTATTGCCCAATCAGAGAAGGCCTTAAAAAGCACTACCTTATTTGGAATATGGTATCATAGCATCAATGTGTGAGCTGGTCATTGTGATTGGTCAACCTGCAAGGCCTTCCATTCGCCCAGCCATGACTATTGCCAGCTGTTATTATAGTTGCGACCGTTGCAATCCTCCACAATTCCAGCCCAAGGAAGTGTTGCTTGAGCAAGCGACACTTTGACGTTGTAAAAATAGCAAAAAATGGGAAATCTTATTCATGTTTCTAGAGTAACTCATGCATTTGTATGATACAGCGGCATAGGGAATTTATTTGTTTCTTAAATGTTGCACCACTTAACTGATTTTACTTCTTCTCTTTCCTCCAGATGTCGCCAGGGGTTCATCATTTGCAACACTCGCCTGCTCCAACCGTTCCCTCAAAGTAAGATAGTTTTATAATTTTGCTAATGGTCAGATAAATGAAACATCAGATATTTATATGTTCTATTAATATTAAATTGTCTGTAATGTATATGATTTTGTTTGCTTCAGCACTGCCTATCCCGGAGAATTTGGTTTCAGCATATCATTCCAACAACAGTCCAAGGAGACAAAGTCTACCACCTGGACTGTACGTTATTCTATCATTAAGATGCTTTTTTATGTTTTTAGCAGGTGTAAGTTATTAAAATAGACTTGATGTTTCACCAACATATTTTTTTTTTAATAGTATTCACCAGAGCTACGAAAATTGTATGTGAGAATGGCAACCACCTGCCCTGTCAGATTCAAGACTGCCAAAACACCACCACCCAACTCAATCATTCGTGCTATGCCTGTCTATATGAAACCCGAACATGTTCAAGAAGTTGTCAAAAGGTGTCCTAACCACGCAACAACTAAGGAGCATAATGAGAGTAAGTTGTTTTAAAAAAAAAAAAAAAAGACAGCAAATCTCCTTAGAGACTGCGTTGCATTTTATGGCTGTAAGCACACACATCAGTTGTATTTTAGATGCTGATTTACCTTCTATTACAAATTAATTAATTTTGTTTAGACCACCCAGCTCCGGGTCACTTGGTGAGGTGTGAACACAAGCTAGCCCAGTACATGGAGGATCACTACAGCTTCAGACAATCTGTTATTTTCCCGCATGAACACCCACAGGCGGGAGCAGAGTGGGTGACTAACCTCTTTCAATTCATGTGCTTCTCGTCTTGTGTGGGAGGGTTGAACAGAAGACCAATCCAAGTCATCTTTACCCTGGAACATGAGTAAGTGATGTCCCTATTGCATCCCATAATTGTAAGTGAAATTCTATTAGTGGCAGGACAGGGTGAGGGCCTAGCTCAGTGGTAACGCACTGGGCTTCCAACCAATGGATCCCCGGTTCAATTCCCGGTTGAGCCTAAGTTGGATGGTTGTTTCATCCATCATCTCATTACATGGTCCCTGCCTGTCCAAATCAGCCAACAGGTGCAGAAATACAGGACGTATAGCCCTAATCCACCCACCCATTAGTGATAGGACTGAATTTGCCATATTTGACCAGGTGGCAGCAGGAGTACATTGAGCTCCACCTGGTGTTCGTCAAATTAAATGCTTTGCAATAGACTTGATCTTTTCAGCAAAAGAACTGGAGTTTTTCAGCTGTTCAGCATTTTGATAATTGTAAATCTGTAATTGATTGATGTTATTTTAGCAGAAAAGTCGAGTAGTGATTTTTATATTTTATATTTTTATTTTTCAGTAATCAAGTTCTTGGCCGCCAAGCTGTGGAAGTGAGGATCTGTGCATGTCCAGGCAGAGATCGCAGAGGAGAGGAAAAGGCAGAAATTCCAAGTAAAGCTCAGAAAAGACCGGGAAACAAGATGGTCATTGGCACAGAGGTGATGGCAGTTGGTCCCGTGCAGAAGAAGCTCAAGATTGGAGACGACGAGGTCTTTAATGTCGTCGTAAGGAAATAATAATCTGCCTTATTTGTGTGACTTCTATAACCTTCCGCTTATTAGTTGGAGTGCTTTATCAGAAAATGTTGCTGTCCAACCTACTGTCAACAAACCCGTTATATTCCATTATTTTATTTTTGCAGATTCGAGGTCGTGAAAATTATGAAATTCTGTGCAAGATCAGAGACTCCCTGGAGCTGATGGCGATGATTCCTCAGAACCAGATCTCTGTGTTCAAACAGCAGCAAGCTGAAATGCAGAAACAGTGAGTGTTTATTTTGTAGTAAGATTATTACTTGCGTTATAACTGTTGTGGGGAATGAGTGTGGGACATGAAAATACTAGGAAAGACTAGGATTGTTAATGTTCAAGGAACAGGTATGTATGAGATTCTATCTATGTCCTGAGTTCGTTGTCATGGATATGTTTGTCATGACATGATTGACAGATAGTGCCATAGCAACCTTGTGTGATGGGTTTGGGGGAGACAGCTGCAGCAACTTCCAGATTTGTTCATATCATGATTGTTATATTGATGAATTTTCTTGTGGCCAAAAACTTCCAAATTTGGAAAACTCAAGTACACAAGGAATGGAGTCGTTGGAGTCGAAAAGATGGATTCTGTTTTAGTAACATGGTTGATCTTTCGCGTATAGTTTGCTTTTGTTGCATTTTTAAATTAATCTTAAATTGAGTTTGTGTCTAAAAAATCTTGAAATGATGCAATCACAGCAATGGCTTAGTTCATATATTAGCAGAAAATTACATTTGAAATTTAGTTATAGTTTTTAGTTCAAATAAATGGGTGTGCCTTACTAACACAGTGGTTTTTCCTAACTGACAATGCTAGTGAGGCAGTTCTTTATCTCTTGACCAAATTTTGCAGCAGCTACAGAAGTTGTGTAACTGAGGATTTCCTTTTAAAGAAAGCCTGTTGTGGTTGCGTCATTTCAGATTCGAAGCTGAAATTATTGCTGAACGGATACACACACCAACGAATGGACATGCCATGGACCAGCAGTACATGCATCAACAAGGACAACACCAACAGCATCACCACCGGAGACAGTTTCCTCCTAAATCAAGCAAACAGATCTTGAAGCCAAAGGTTGAGCAAATCTATGCTTGAAAAGGAACATTTCAAATGAGGTTCTGCAATGATGTTCACTGCCAATTTTCATTGTCCTACAGATCCCACCTGGATCTGGTCAGTTCAGTAATCAGATATAATGCACTCTGACATGAACACAAAACTGTTGCAAACTTTGAATGATATTCATTGACATGCCCTTGACCTCAATTAATGACCTCAAAAGTAGGTTAAAGGTTAAAGATGAGGTCAGACAGGTCAAAGATGAATATTCCTAGTGTTCCTCGTGATCCTGGAAGGAATCAGTGATGACACTGCGGGATCACAATGCAGGCTGTCTAAATCAAACTGCCAGTTATTTTAATTCCTTGTAAACACACAAGATGGCAACAGATGTTCTGAATTTACACTGCACTGACACCCCCTCGCCATTTGCTGTCAGTGGTGCTGGTGCAGCTGATTCTCCTGATTTCATGGAATCCACCGTAGCCTGCCAGTTGCTCAATCGCCCTCAATGGAGGAATAAAGACACTAAAAACACAATACTGCCACTTTCATACATATTATTCCAAAACATACACTGTTCAATTAATGTATTTGATACAGTATATGTCAAATTTGAATGTAGATAAGTAGATGCCTGGAAGCAATTTGTTCATGTCTGTTTTGTTTTGTATTTCATGGTATTTTGCCTTTGGAGTGCTGAAACTTTAAGATGTTGTTAAATGTCAAATATGACTGCTATGCAATATTTATCAAATATTGTCCTTATAATAATGAAGTGTGTCTGACTTTTTATTTAATTCATCATAGTGTAGAGAGTGATATTACAGGAAAATATCTAAACTATTGTTCAAAGTGTTGTCAATATAACATATTTGGTGCTGTAAAATTGTGGAATGACATCATACAGCATCTGACCAAAGTTACTGTGTTTTGGTAGTGTTTTAGTTAGCAGTGAATAAATCGAAATCACCTGCGTGTATTGGGTTATGATGTTTATGTGCATGTATTTCAGCATGGAAATACACTGTAGTTGAGTAGATATAATGTAGAAATATTGTCTGGTTTTGTAGGTCATGATGAAGATATACCAATTGTTAAATTTTTATTATTTTTATTATATCTCCTTCTGTACATTACCATTTTTTATTTTTATTTTCAAGAAAGTAAGAATTTATAATTCTATTGTTTACAAGTGACTATTTTATGGGTATACAATGATAATTTACAGCAGCAATACAGAAATTTCGATAAAATGAACTGAATCAGAATTTTGACCTTGAAAGTTGACCTAGTTTTTTTATTTATTTTTTATTATTTAAGCAGTGTCATTTTTTGAGCATGACTACTTAAGTTATTTCATATTTATAGGTTATTTGTTTGTTGGTGTGTGCTATTTTTATTTTGTAGTGCATTAATTTTAGTTGGTGTGAAAGATTATCTTGGCCAAAGTTATCAAACTCCGTCCAGTGGACTGATGAATATTGTGTTTTGTGAGTGAGTGTATTTTTCTTTGCCTTTTTTCTCACTTTGGTGGCACAGAATGTTTTGAGTATGAGTGAAAATTTCTCTCAATTGTTTGTTAGATGATAGTGAATTGTTTGGTTAAAGAGAAGTATGTTGTCTAGATTAATTTTGACGAGTTGATCTAGAAAGCTGTATTTATTATTTATATCTATTGCATATACCTTGTACATATTTAATTGTCCCATTGTTACTGTAAATAGCCCTTGAAAAATACACAAGAAAATGAATTGCTATTGTGAAGATAAGTGTAGAAATTATTTTGTCTCAATTACCAATTTGCCATGGACTTTTTGATATTTTGCTGCTGTCGAGTGTTTGTAACTTCGAAGGAAAAATATTTTAAGAATAAGAAGACTCAAGATTAAAGAGACTTCTTTGATATTGATATATTTCAATGATGGTAAATGTCTATCATTACTGTTTACACTAATTTTGATTAATCAAAAGACTTCAAGACACACCATACATTTTTAGCTGTTCTAGTAATGTATGTTATGAATATCAGGGTACAATGTGTCTTCAAATATTCTAGAACACTGCTATTTTGTACCGATTGCTTCACAAATACTTCGAAGAAGTAAATGCTAGAACTGGTAATTTTGTGTAATTTAGAGTAATCTTTTGACAGGTTTTAGCTACAAAACATTCCAAAGTATTCTTTTTTAAGTTTCTAATTCTGCTTCATAACTTATTTGTTAGTTTATGTTAATTTGCTGGTCAAGATGATATGTGTTACACAATTTGTTTTCTTTTATTGTGAAACTGAAGCTTTTTGAGAAAAATTGTATGTAAATATCACAGTATACAGTTAAGAGTTCTTAATTCAATTGATATGACTAGATAGTACATGAGCATTGCATAAGTGGACAGGTGTGTTCAAAACTGTTCATATTTATTTTTCAATACATGAAAGTTGTGTTGCCAGTACAATGGACACCGCACATAGCCTATACTGAAGCCACCATGAATGTTTATATAACTCTTCCAATCTTCAGTGATTTTTTTTTTACATTTTTTTTGTGATTGTATGTGTCCATGACACTTTTGATTTGATTTTGTTCGAGTGTTTTGCTGTCACAGCAATTGTGCTTGTAAATTAAGCTGTTAGGATTGATTTTTTTGGATCATGTGCAGTTATTGTGTCTCAATATAAATTTTTTTTATGGTTTTGTACTTACCATTTTTAATAAAATGATCTCTAGAAGAAATGCAGTTGTGTGGTTAATTAAGTTTGAAATAAACAGAGGATTCTGTCAAGGCTGTTCTTGTATAGTAAAGTTGATTTGGCAGGGTAATGAAATTCTCTTGCATTTCCAAACTGAACTTGATGCTTATTAAATGACAAGTGTAGCTCAAGGCCTACTTTTTACGCCAGCACCCCTGTGATAAATCATACGTAGTGATTGAGTGTCATTTAGAACACCTTATGGAAGTTGTTGCAGCCAGTTTTTTTTTTATGTATAGCCTTTGGTGTATTTATATTCGAAGTTGGTAATTTCAGTGACTATAGCAATTCCATTTGAAATTTGCCAATCTAATCTAGGACTGCTGTGGTAGCTTTGAAACACGAAGCTTTGTGAGCTTAGTAACTACTGCTTAAATCGCTGATGCCTTTGCACCCAAGCTGGGTCAATTAAAAACGGAGGTTTTCACCCAAACTGATGTGCAGTCAAAAATATATTTACGGTTTACAAACAATATGTGGTTTCTTTGGATTGTAGGCCTATGAACTTTCGTGTAACTTACTTTTCAACACAAGACCAATTTTCCATACATTTACGCTATATTTGATCATAAAATGCTTTCTATAAATACAGGGTGTTCTGTTTATCATCAGAAACCACAAGGGGCAAATTTCAGTACTGTTCCTATAAGTGCTACACACAAGATGGCAGATGCACGTACATGTTTAACAAATATTTTATAGCCGATAACTTGGCGTTTTCTGCATTTTCCCAACTAAGACATTTACTCTGACCCAATGTGAGTGACCTTGACCCATTGCTCATGCAGGCTTCAAAGTGATTCTATATTTCTTATAAATTCCTATACACTTTTGAAAAAAATCCTATTTTCCCTGTACTTTTGGGATTTTGGGCCAAATTTACTATATATACCTATATTTATTCTATTTTGTGCCGAGTTGCAAACTGCAAGAGAACCAGCTTCCATTTTTGGACTGTCTTGTCAAACTGACCTAATGGTTTCTTGACAATGGCGGTTTATAGGAAAGAAACACATACTGATCAGTACCTCATCTTTTCTTCTCATCTTTTCTTCTCATCAGTACGACAAAGGAGGATAAGGTTACAAAGCTGAGCTACCTTAGAAAACCACTGGGAAAATGTGCTTACCAACCATGGACTTTCCAGACAGCTTTAAAGAAAAGGATAAACAATTCATCACAACAACAGGTCAGGGACAGACAGAAAAGTTGACCACAAGTAAATATCCCTTATGTCAAAAATGTGTCGGAAAGTGTAAGAGACACCTCAGCAAATACAACATCATTACATCCTTTAAGATGAGACTTTGCCCAAACATCTGGTCAAACCAAAGGACAAAATTCTTCTAAGACAAGAAGAGGCATCCCAACCCCGAAAGAAAAGACTTGACCAGCACCGGAGACCCAGCACAGGAAAGCAGTCGGCAGGCTATCAACATATGTACACAGGGCATAAAATCAATTAGAGAATTCTTGAAGTAAAGATTTTATACACTGAGAAAAAGAGAGGGTGAAGGTTCCAAGCAATACCTGAGAGAGCCAAAATGCCTACTCTTAATCACACTGGAGACCTATGCTTCCTATTGTCGCACACATGGAACAACACCATCAACGAGCGGGGTGGGGACCTAGCTCAGTGGTAGCGCGCTGGGCTTCCAACCACTGGGTCCCGGGTTCAATTCCTGATTGAGCCTATGTTGGATGGCTGTTCATCCTTTATTTCATTGCCATGGTCTCTACCTGTCCTAATTAGCCCATCAGGTGCAGAAATACAGGACGTAAAGCCCTAATCCACCACCACCACACCATCAACGAGCCCTTACATGTTTTCCCATCTAAAGTTGGTGATACAGCGTTCTGTTCCTCTCCACCTCAGTAAGCCTGATTATGTCTGTTAGAGAACAGACAAAACATTGCTTAAACAATTACCCTCACAATTAGTTCCCAGAATTCCCATATTTTTGTAATTGTCCTTCCTATAAAACCTCCTATATTTATTAGATGGACCACTTTGAAGCCTTCTCATGATCACCAGCCATCCCTAGTAATAATAATAACTTGATAACTAAGAGAGCTGTAAACTTGTGCTCCATGTGTGTTTGTAGGTACATAGATGTACCAAAGGGTCTTCTATTTTGACCCATCAAATGGACACCCCCAAGGGGGTAAAGGAGTGAAAAATAGCTTGATGCATTTTCTGGTTTAGAAAGGGAAGCCCCGTATATTTATTTTCAGACATGACATCTCAGATACAGAATTCAATGTCGGTAAAAAACACGGCACTATATTACATCACCTCTTTGTTAGAAAAGGTTAAGCTCTTTGTACAAGTGAATAAAGATTAATAGTATTGAAATTACAAACGTTTGCGAAGTTGAACAATGCAATTAACTGTTAAGTAACTGTGAAGTTGATTTGTTTAATACACTGACTTGACACAATGAATGTCTGAACCTGTATTAACATTCATTCAATAATGTGGTATTAACTTCTTATGGGCATACAGTAAACTAAACTTAGTTAGCTACTGGAGTAATGCTAATTATAAGAGCAACTCACAATTAAATTTTACAGCAAAAGTTTAAAGTTGATTTGCTATGTCTAATCACAATCAAGAACAATCTGAACTGCAAAGTGAACAATAAATTTCTTTTAACTTGCATGAACAACTTTTTAGAATTAGAACCACTTAGGTCATGTCATAGTCTTTAAATCTAAAAGGTTTACGCGAGGCTCGGGTTGGCCTGGGGTCATATATGTGGCATTGCCCCGACATATCTGTGAATGATCTTTGCCAACAGCTACTGGTTTAATATGACTTGAATTCCTAGCCTTGATCTCTGAATCACGAGCAGCAATAATCATTGAACCTTTCCTATCAATAACCTTGAACGGCACAGGCTGGAATTTGGGTACTAATTTGCCTGTCTTAATATTCTCTTTCATTAAAACTGAATCGCCTATTTTCATTTCTGATTCCTTGATATTTCTTGCCTTTTAGGCATTTGCCTTTATTCTGACCTTTGAACTTTCATCTTTTCTTTGAAAAACAGGTCTAGGCCTCTCTAATTGTACAATCTCCGGTAAACAAGTCTTTAAAGTGTACCCATTCCATGCGGAGCTGTTGTAACACTGTTGAAGTGTGGGGAGTGGCCCTGTGGTTTCTAAGAAATCAACAATGTTTTCTCTGCCAATCTTGACGTTCAATTTGTGCACAATTTACTACCTTGCCTAGACATTTCATAAAACTTTCAGCTTGGCCGTTAGCTTCAGGCCAATAAGGTGTAATTTTCCTATGCCGAAAGCCTAGTTCTACAGCATATTCTGAAAAATCGGTACTTTGAAAAGGTGTACCGTTGTCTGTTTTGAGTACATCAGGTATGCCTCTGGAGGCAAATATCTTCTTACTCGAGGTTTCGAGTCATGAGTGCCCTTACATGGAATGCATGAGCTAATCTTATCCTTAACTAACTGATCTATTCCTGGAAACCATACTTTTTCTCTAAGTAAGGCTTTCATTTTAATTATGCCCTGATGACCGATGTGAGCTAGGTCAATGACCTTCCGCTGTAAGGGAGATGGAATTACTATTCTAGAGCCTCTGAGTATAACACCATCTTTAATTACACTTAATTCATCTTTGACATTGGCAAAGGAATATAAAGAGTTGAGATCAACGTTATTCCATGGCACTTTGTTATCTACTGTATACCACTTGCCTGACTTAATCAGATCCTTCACAATACTCAAAGTAGGATCATTTGTAGTAGATAAAGCTATCTCCTCTAAGCTTATGGCTTTAGGAACAGCCTGATCAGAAATAAAGCTAATGTATTCTTCTGTGATTATTTCTTCATTGCTATCTTTTTCTGAACTAGTATGAATAGGATGTCGCGAAAGATAATCAGCTGGATTATCCTTTCCAGGACAATACCTAATCTCTGGCATGTATGGTTCCATAATACTAATCTAGTAGGCAATTTCTTGCCCGACTTGGGAAAGATTCCAAGCAAAGGCATGTGATCGGTCCTCACCGTTACTGGCTTGCCGTAAATGTAAATGTGAAAAGGCTCACATGCCCAAACTATGCCTAATGCTTCACGTTCAAGCTGTGGGTAACGCTGTTCTACATCAGTGAATGATCTGCTTGCATAGGCTTTGACTTTTGACTGGCCTTGCTTGTTTGTTTGAGTTAGAATGGCACCTAACCCTGCTGGCGATGCCTAAACTGAGATCTGAGTATCTAAGTTGGTGTCAAAATAAGAAATCACAGGTTCCGACTTCAACCAACTGACTATGCTCTCAAAAGATTTTTGCTGTTTGTCTGTCCATTCAAAGACAGATTCTTTTCTCAAGAGTTCTCGCATTGGTGCAGTAAGAGTGGAGTAGTTAGGAATAAGCCTAGCACAGAAGTTTGTCATGCCAAGAAGATTCTGAACTTCTGAAACATAGTAGGTGTGGCCAACTCTGCAATATCTTTGACCTTGGTTGGGTCAGGTTTCATGCCTTCAGCAGAAAATATCATGCCACAGAAGACTGATTGAGTGCGCATTTAGGCAAATTGAAGGTGAGTCCATTGCGTGACAGACTCTTGAGCACTTTGTTAAGAGCCTCATCATGCTCTGCTTGATTGCTTGTTTCTAGCATAAGGAATATCTTTGATAGCATCTTCAATAGCTTTTTGGAATATTTCACTAGCACTGTTGATACCAAAGCTTAGTCGTTTTGACCTGAATAAGCCCCTATGTGTAACACAGGTTGTGATATCCCTACTCTCAGGATCTAATTCTAATTGCAAATAGCCTTGTCGCAAATCTATTTTGCTGAATACTGTGCAATCTCATAGATGTTCAGACACATCATCTAATGTCGGCATTGGGTGCCGTTCTCTAACTATCGCTTTGTTTGCCTCTTTCATGTCTACACAAATTCTGACTGAACCTGGTTCATTAGGTTTTGGAACAACTACGATAGGTGATACCCAGGTCGTAGGACCATCAGTGGGTTCAATGATATCATTCTTCAAGAGGTGATAACTCCTGATCTACCATTGACCTGACATGAAAAGGTACGCGCCTACAGCGCTGAATTACAGCTGGATGAGACCTGTCTATGTGCAATTTGAATTGCTAGTTCTTCATCTTCCCAATGCCAGTGGCAATGTTGGGGAATCATGTGATAACATCAGTTGCAATACTATTCACTTGCTGAGGTTAACTGATTCTGACCATACCTAATAGCTGAGATGTTTTAACACTCAGAAGGCAACCAGATTTTCCTGGGAGTACATAAATTGTGTCTCTAACAACCTGATCATTGCACCAGTGTCTGCCATTGCTTTGCGAGTAACATCGTGAATTCTGACATTAACATCAAGAGCATTGACATTCAAGTTGACATTTGGTTTCACACTTGAATCAGCACTGATATTGACATTTGAATTGACATTGACATTTGCATCAGCATTGACATTTGAATCTGCATTGACATTGATTTCATCATTTGAATTCATACAAAACAAATGTTCATGATCATCAGAGTCACTATGCGCAGAAACCACATATTCATCGTCACTTTCAGAAGAGTTGGACTGTTTAGCGATTGCGTTGATTGATTTTTTCTTGCGTCTTCCTGCTTTGTGAGGTTTGTGTCCATTACTCGATTCGTTGCGTTGACAAAATCTGTGGTTTGAAGCTCTTGTAGTCGATTTGCAGCACTGTGTGAAATGATTCCTCTTGTTACATGAGGTACATGTGGTACTGTAAGCTGGACATGCCCATTGACCACCTGGGTGCGGGTATGTTCCTCCACAGTAGTAGCACAGTTGGCGTTGGCATACATCTTGTTGACATGGTCTGAAGAATTTGGAACTGTATTCTGACCAACCAAAGTCACCATTGTAGGCAAAAATTCTTTCTCGATTGCCTCATTTTGGACACAATGTCATGTTAGTTCGTTGTTACGAGCTTCAGACAAGACATCTGTCAACGTAAGTTTTGATAAGCCTTTTTTTCGTACTTTACTGTTTTTCATGGTTTGGATCAGGTGCAACTTAATTTTTGAGTCTACATCTTCATCACGAAATCCACAGGTTGCAGCTGTTTATGCTTCTTCATTAAATATACGACTTAACCAGCCATGTTGCGAGGATCGAATGTTTTTTATTTACTATGCGCATGTACAAGTTTAGTATGATTACGTTCGTGAAATATTACGTTTGTGATATTTGGCGCCAAGCGCTATTCGTAATATTACAACATCTCCCCCGTTGTAAGAAGAAATTACAAACATCCTGAAACTAGAACCTTATAAGCGTAACAAATCATCTGTTCAAATTTTACATTACACAACTACTGGCTGTTGAAACTTGAATTACTGAAAATTTGCTTAAGTCAGCATAACTTCTCAAACATTACCAATTACATTGATCAATACCAAACACAAAGGTACTTCTAAGTAATACAGAAACTTCTTAGCTTTACCACAACTTGTAACAGCTTTACAAACAAAATTTATACCATAAATGAAATTAAACAGCAAATTCCAACGGCATATAAAAAATGTTTATGTACACCTTCTACAGAATAAACTCATTAAATGTCACTTGAATATAGAAACGCAACTGAAGAGTCACAATCATCAATCTTGCTTGATCTTTTAGGAGCAGTCTTAGCGCGAGTAGACGGCCTGCGAAGTGGTGTTGTAGGAGGAACAACTTCAGACTGTGATGGTGTATCACTAGGAGTCTTATTTTCACCTGGATCACTGTGCTCGGCTGTTACAGGTGAAGGTACACTTTGTAGATGTGTACGATTGTGTCAAACTGTCGAGCCATCTTGGTGTTGGACGATGTACGAACAAGGTGTGTCAGCAGTTGACACAACTTTGGCTGTTGCTCCCCAGCATTTTTCATTATCCAATTTGCAATGTACCGAATCACCAGGGAGTAAAGGCGGTAGATCACAAGCACCATGGCAACGATCGTTCGCTCCTGTGTACTCTTGCTTTAGTTTTTCTTGACGCTGCAGTACAGCATATTTGTTTGGCCAGTGCGGTTCAAGATTCAGGCAAGGTGTTGGTAACAAAGTAGCAATATGCCTTTCCATAAGTACTTGAGCTGGGCTGTAGCCCGTGGCTGAAATGGGAGTAGCTCTGTAGTTCAATAAAGCAAAGAAAGGGTCTTTCTGCCTTACTATCTTCTCAGCAATTTTCACGGCTCTTTCTGCTTGGCCGTTGGCCTGCGGGTAATGGGGACTAGTGGTTAAGTGTCGAAAACCACACTCTTCAGCAAACTGTTTGAATTCATTACTGGCAAAACATGGACCATTGTCAGATACAACTTCGCTTGGGATTCCAAATCGTGCGCACGCACTCTTCATTCGAGAAATAACTTCACTGGACCGCTGAGAAGATAAATTCAAGATCTCTATGAATTTTGAGTAGTAATCAATCAAAACTAGATAATCTTTATGTCCATCCTGACACAGGTCAGCACCAACCCTGATCCATGGACCAAGTGGAGTTGTAGACGGCAACAGCGTCTCATGTTGAAGTGATGGACGGTGCACTTGGCAGTGCTCACATGTAGCAATCATACTCTTGATATCTCTGGTCATCCAGATCCACCAGACCGTTTCCTCAGCCAGCTTACATGTCTTGACGATTCCCCAATGTCCTTGATGAAGACGCATGAGGATATCATGCTGCAGTGATTGAGGAATAACGACTCTGTCATCGTACGTAATCACACCATCAATGCTAGACTGACATAAATGGGCACTCAAAGAAAAGTATGGTCTAACGTCTGCAGATACATCACTAATGTACTTAGACCAGGCATTTTTGATGTACTCCAACACTTGGCGTAGTACTGGTTCTTCATGAACCAAACAACAAATTTGACTGAGTCTTATACTGGACATTGGCCATGAAGCTTCTACAGCACGGACGTATGACGTGACCTCATCGTGCAACATTTCATCTTGATCATCGGGTTGACCGACTGGACTTCTGGACAACGCATCAGCTACGTGCAACAGCTTTCCCGGAACATACTCTGGTTCACATCGGTAGGGCATCAAGCGCAGTAATAATCGCTGAATTGTTGGGGGTGCTTTGTCGGCATCCCTGTGGTGAATCAGTGGAATAAGTGGCTTATGGTCCGTAAGTAATCGAAATGTAGGCAGTCCCAACAAGTAAGTGTGAAGTATTTGTTCAGACCCACGTTCAAGCAAGGCATTCTTTCTCTATTTGGGCATAGCCCTGCTCTGCCCTAGACAATGTGCGAGAGCAAAAAGCAAGGGGTCTCAACTGTCCACCATGATCCTGCATCAACACACCTCAAATTGCGTATCGTGAGGCGTCGCAACTGACAACTGTGGGCAAGTTCGCATCATAATAAGCGAGAACTGGTGCGTTCGACAACAAACGCTTCACTTCAACAAACGCTTTCTCTTGAGCATCTCCCCACACAAATGTAACATCTGACTTTAGTAGATCATTGATGGGCTTGAGCAATGACTGTAGATTTGGCACAAACTGTCCTAAATAGTTAATCATGCCCAACACAGACTTGAGGGTTTCGGGAGTTGGAGTGGGCAAATTTTTGATGGCGGCAACTTTGAAAGTGCGGGACTGATGCCATCGCCACTAATACAGTGACCAAGAAATTCCAACTGTGTAGTGCCGAACTCACACTTTGCCTTGTTCAACTTCATGCCGACCTGACACACTCTATCCAGCACAGAGCGAACACGTTGATCGTGGAGTTCCTTTGTAGGGGCATGAACAAGTAAATCATCCTGGAAACACACTACTCCATGGAGACCTTTGAGTACCTCAATAATAGTACTCTGGAACACCTCACTAGCAACACTGATGCCAAAAGGTAAGCGAGTGAAGCAGTATCGTCCTTGATGTGTCATAAACGTGGTAAGCAACTGACTAGACTCGTCTAATGGGAGTTGCCAATAACCACCCGATGCGTGGAGCTTGGTGACGAAACGACTGTTGGACAGCTGAGCGGCAATCACATCAAAACTGGGCAAAGGGTAACGGGGACGCTTGAGGTGCTTGTTGAGCTGACGCAGATCAACACAAATACGTACTTGGCCATCCTTCTTGATCGGTACTGGAATGGGGGCACACCAATCAACTGGTTCAGTCACTGGTTTGATAACATTGTTATCCAACATCCACTGTAACTTGGCAGACACAGCACTTTGAAGGGGAATGGGGATTTTTCGAGGGGCATTCACGTGATAGGGCACATTTTCGTCACGTAATGATAATGTTAGGGGACTGACAGTCATGGGACGCAGAATTGGTCCGAACATATCTTTGTCGACACCAAGAGAGGAATCCGACATAAGGTCCAATATCCACGAATCTTGCACAATAAGCTTCATAGCATGTGCTACCTTACGACCTAGCAAGTTCACATTCGCATTACTCCTGCCTCTGATGACGTAAATGCGAAATGAGGAATCCATTCCTTTGTACATAGTCACTGCACGAAACCAACCCAAACACTGCAAGTCACCAGTGAGGGTAGACAAGCGCATATCAGCCTTGGACAGTGAAGGGACATCTTTCATCTGACGGTATGTATTCTCAGAAATCACAGTGGTGTCAGCACCAGAATCCACTTTAAAGTTGACTTGAATACCACAAATAGGTAGCACTCCAGGGCTTAGAACGTTTATACGACCAAAGAACATATCTGCAGAGTCAGAAAGAACAAAGTCAGCTTGATTGTGACACAGATCTTGTTCAGTCATTTCCAGTGCATGAACACCAGCTTTCTTGAAATGTAACTTCCCCGACAACACTTACGAAAATGTCCATGACGACCACAACCATAGCACTTAGATTTGCGAGCAGGACATACCCCATGGCTGTGTTCATTGTGCCCGCAATTTCCACACGGTGCAGGTAGGGCCTCTTGCGAATTTTTCGATATTGGACGACTTGGACGAGACACCACCAAAACTGGACTTGCGAACAGCATGCGCTTGAAGCTCTGATGACTGAGTCTTTTCTTGTACGTTTTCGTAATATTACAACAGCAGCGGCTTGGCACAATCTAGTGTGGTATGCACCAATATTTTTGTCAGCTTTTAACGTAGAGAGCAAAACTGAGCATTCTCAAATTCAATGTTTACTTTGGGACTGAAATGTTCAGTAAGCTTCTGTTTTGCTGTGTTATAATCTTCACCTGTGTCTGGTAAAGTTAGGAAACCTGCAAAACTTTTAGGCCCAATTAAATGTAACAGCATGGCACGTTTTCTGTCGTCAGCCTTAAGATTGATGGCGAGCATGTAGTTCTCCGCTCTCCTGAGCCATTAGTCCCAGAAGGCACCAGCATTATTTCGATTTTTTCCCCAAAAAAATCAACACCAGGAATATTTGCAGCCATCTTTTCGTGCATCAACTGAATTTAGCTA